>OZ010796.1:519225895-519825895 GCA_963932465.1 Maratus speciosus
CCCTTGTTAAAACTAGAGATTTTTTTTTCTGTGATCGTTCTTCAAATTTCTAGTTTTTTTTTTTTGCAATTGTTTGATGAATTTTGTGATTTTTTTCCCGAGACTATTTGATGAATTTCGTGTCATTTTTAATTTTTTCTCCAAGACTTTTTAGGAAATATACGTAAATTCCCTGACTTTTCTTATATATTTTGAAATTTCCCTGACTTTCCACGATGCTCGGAACCCTGTATAATTAGATGCCCTGATAAAAGGAGGGGCCCCGCTAGCGAGCAAAGCCAACTAGTTTAATTATTATAGTTACTAATTATTATACAGCAACTTTAATTAGTATATTATTATAGTTACTAATTATTATACAGCAACTTTAATTAGTATAGTTACTACAAAAATAAAAATTAATTATTCATTATGACAATTAAAATGTATTTAAAAGCAATAAGATGAGAACTCACTTTTATCACTTAATAGTATTAATAATAAATATTATTTTACAATATCAGTTAATAAATTTATTCTCATATTAGTATTAAGTTAATACTAATATTGGAATAGAATAAATTTATTAACTGATATTATAAATAATATTAATTAGTAATAAATACATCAAATGAAATTTTAAAAATGTAACTTAATATGTTTTTTAACGAATACACACATATATTATATAAATATACAGAAAAATAAATAAAACCCACAAAAAACTGGATTTTTTTGCCAACCCTGGTACAACTGAAGTACTCCAATTCTGTTGAAAGTAAAAATAGTAGATTACTATATCTTTTAGTTGCCATTTATCATAACAACTAACAAAAATGTAATGAAAATACATGCTCTTTTGAAAAAAAAAAAAAAAAAAAAAAAAAAAAAAAGAATGATTTCTTATAAAACAGAGCACCATAAACCATATATTTAATTTTTAGTGTCCATAGTAATGCACCAAACAAATGAAGGCATACAAATCCTTAGATAGCGGATTTTATTTTTGTAGAGTTTATGACACCGCTTTTTGTTGGGTTTCTGTATTAATTTGCGATAGTGACATATGTATATTTTTCTATAGATGTTGTTTAAGACTATATCATCAATTTGGAAATCTTTAACGGATGCAAATAACGTCAATTTATATAAAATAAAAGCATCTATTTTAAGTCTTAAAACTGAAATATGTTTTTTGTAGAAACGCATCATTTTCATTCCAGCGGCTTAAAATTTTTTCACAGGTGGAAATGCTTCACTTTTTAAAATCACACACTTTATGCAAAATCACGCAATTAAAATCACACACTGATAAAATGCGAAGTTTTACAAAAAAAATTAAGAGTATTTATAAAAGAGCAATGACCTTTAGGGTAAAGTAATATTTGCCAGCGTTCGAAATCCTTGTGGTCTGCTGGCCCAAGACCACCAAAAATTCAATCGTACCACTAATTAGAAAATTTAGTGGAAATAACTGATCCTCAAGGACCAATAACTCCCCCCCCCCCCCCCTCTCTCACAGGTAAACTTAAATTTCCCTGTCCCTGAGAATTCTGCAATCAAACAAATCACACAATTATATTATATTTAAATAAATAAATAAAAAATGCATTAAACCTTAATCAGTTGAAATAAATAACCAGAAATAAAATATCTAATTAATAAGTGGTTATTTAATTTTATAGTTTTTCTTTATGTACTGTTTATTTAATTTTTAATAAATTATAATTTTACATTTTATTATGCTGAAAATTTTGGATAACTGCAAAGGAAGTTTGGTTTATATTCTAGGAGGGGGGGGGGGGGGGGGTAACTCAAAGGGTTAAATGGACTTAAAGAATCTTATGTAGCAGGCCAGTGATGATGACTGCGGACCAGTAAATTCTCATGCTCACTGGTCCTTGGGACTTTAGAGTGCTCAAAAAATTTTTTCAATAAAAATCATACACTAAAAAAAAAGCAATTATGAATTTTTTCAAATTTTTTTAGGAAACGATAAAATTTTTAATATAATTTTAGAAATTTTAGGAAAATCCAAACATTTATACAGGAATGTGAGCCTTACATCAAAGCTTAATTTTTAACAAAAAAAGTAACGGAGCCCTAATATTCTGCAGTGCTAATAACCGTAGCTTACCCCCCCCCCCCTCTCCGTCACTTCAATCTGCATATTTATATTTCATACATTATTTGCGAAATTTAAAGCATTTTTTTTTCTTTACCAAAATAAAATTTTTAAATATATCTATCTGCATACACTTAGGTTGTCAACTATTTCACTTTTATCCCTCTATCTGAATAGTAACCTTTTCCTAATTTTAATGTTAATTAATTGCAGAATGGAGTATAATTAAGAAATTCTGTTAACCAAAAAAAAAGGGGGAATAGTTTGCAGATAAGTGTTTTTATGAAAAAAAGAATGAAATTTAAAGAGATTAATATTTATATGCTGTAGAATCGAACGAAATTTTTCAAATTCCTATAAAAGGTTCATTTCTTAAACTGTAATCGATTCCTTCCTACCCAAGCCAAAAGACTGATGTAAAAATTGAGCCCGTTTCATCTCAATCTCCTATATTAAGTGTCCTATTATAGCAGCCCTATCCTACGTGTGCGATACATTACATCACATATAAGGGTTTTGATAGAAAAATATGTAAAAGCTTGGAGATGGGAGGGAAAGGGTAATCTACGCTTCGGTTTTTTGGAAGCACTGTTTTACTGTGCTCTGGAGCCCTGTAATTTATGAGCTCTGGTGAATTCCGACCAATATTTAAGTATTTACCAAAAACAGAGAAGTAAAAAAGCTGAGCTCAAGCACAATTTAAGCCATGCCTTGCATAAATGTAATTGGGGAGAGGGCACTATAACAAAGAAATGTCAAAGTTTTTGCAATAAAAGTAGCATAATTATTCTGAGCACTCTTAATATTTAAAATCAAGCTGATTTTTTCAAGACACAACAAGCTATTTTTTTTACTTTACAAGCAAACTTTTTAATATATAAATAAGCCAGTAAGCCCACAACTATTTTGGCCAAGGGGCAAGAAAACTACATTTTGAATAAGGGGTAAAAAAGATGCACTTAAAAAAAAAAAAAAAAAAAACCAAATGGCAAGCAGGTTGCGGCACTCTCATGAAAATATCTAGGGTAAACTCTCATCAATGGCTACCTCTACCTCTAAATATATATGATTAGATTATTTATTTTAAAGTTTTTTACATTAATATACATTTATGATAAAAACAAAAGGCAAGTAGAATTTGATATGTTATATAAAAAGAATGCACAAACCTGAATCCGTGAGGCTTAATTTTTCTGTCTATGGGACATTTGTAGGATACTCCATTTACAGTGCTGTCAGCAATAAGTAACAGACCTTAAAATTTAAAATAAAATAAACAATGATAAGTCACAAAAGAAAGATTTTGAATTTTTTAAAAATCACTATTATTTGCAATGCAATAATATAATAATGCAGAACGTGGTTCATTGCAAAATCTTTTTTCTTATTAAAACGTTAAAATATGCAGTTACTTTATGACTGTAACGCCTTGATATTCTACTTTAAATAACTCAGTTTAATTCAGGTTTCATAAAAAAAAAAAATATGTCAAACAGTATAAACAGTTATGAAGACAAATCCAATAAACTTTTAATGATTCTTTATATATGAATTATATGTATTTAAACAATTTATATATGTCGTAGGCTAATTAAGAAACCAGGCTCTTTGCAAAGAGCCCAGCTAATTGGAGAATCATCTCACTTTTTCCAATTAGCCTGATATTTTCCAAGCTCAATTGCAAAGAGCCTAGACAGTGTTAGGCTAATCGAAAAATGACCACTTATTTCCAAATCAGGATGATTTTTTAGGCTTGTTAACCCAGAACCCGAAAAATAAATTACAACAGATCATACCCTGACACGAGCAAGACAAAATAATTTTAGTCTACACGCATCCCGATCCGAACCTGAAAGTTTCATTTAAAAAAACCTGAAATCTGGCAACAGACCAAAATATTGCAAAGAACCATAATTGATCCGATCAAAACAAAATATTTTCTGTGGACATGCAACCCGCCACGAACATAAAAATTAAATTTGAAAAGAATCCAGAAATCTGACCCAAACCAAATCTGAATCTGACAGAAATATTCCAAAGAACCATAACCAGATTCGAGCAACACACAATTTTTGTTGACATGCTACCCGACCAGAACCTCTAAATTCCATTTGAAAAAAAATCCGAAATCTGAACCGGACCAAATCTGAACCTGACAAAAATATTCCTTTTAACCATAACCAGATCCAAACAAGACAAAATAATTTCCATGGTCATGCAACCCACCACGAACCTAAAAATTTCATTTGAAAAAAAAAAAAAAAAAAAAACTAAATTTGTACATAACAAAAATATTCCAAAGATCCATATAATCCAATATGGGCAAGGCAAAGTAATTTTCGTGGACACGCAGACCGGCTCAAACCTAAAAATTCCATTTGAAAAAAACCCGAACCAAATCAGAACCGAGCAAGGCAAATTAATTTCTGTGGACATGTAACGCGACCAGAACCTAAAAATTCCATTTGAAAAAACCCAAAATCTGACCCATACAAAATATTCCAAAGAACCATAACCGGATCTGAGCAACATCTGCGGACATGTTATCCGACACGATACTTTCCATTTGAAAAAAAAAAAACCCCGAAATCTGAGACGAACCAATTCTGAATCAGACAAAATAAATTCTGTGGGCACTAAACCCAACACAAACCTAAAAATTTCATTTGAAAAAAAAAATTAAATTGGACAAAAATATTCCAAAGATCCATAACTGGGGAAGGTAAAATAATTTTTGTGGACATGCAAACCAACCAGAACCTAAAAATTCCATCTGAAAAAAAAAAACCTGAACCAAATCTGAACCTGAAAAAAATATTCCAAAGAACCATAACCCGATCCGAGCTAGACAAAATACTTTCTGTCGACAGGCAACTGGATAAGAACCTGAAAGTTCTAGTTCAACTCAATCCGAAACTTGACCCGAACCCGGGTTATGGTCAATTTTCGTATTGACTTCAAATGTAACTTTTACGTTCGGATCTGGTTGAATTTCGACAGAAATAATTTTGTCTTGCTCGGACCCGGTAATGGTTCTTTGAAATATTTTTGTCGTTTTCAGATCGGGTTCCAGGTTACCTTCAAATGGAATTTTCAGATGCTCGTCATATTGAGTGTACACAGAAATTAGCCTTGCTCAGATAGGGATACGGCCTAATGTATTTTTATATCAGGTTCTGGTCAGGTTTCGGGTTAACTTAAAGTAGAACTTTCAGGTTCAGATCGGGTTGCATGTTGGAAATTATTTTGTCTTGCTCGGATCGGGTTATGATTCTTTGGAATATTTTTGTCAGATTCAGATTCTGTTTGTGTCAGGTTTCAGGTTTTTTCTAATGGAATTTTTAGGCTTTGGTCGTTTTGCGTATCCATTGAAATTATTTTGTCTTGCTCGGATCGGGTTATGTTTTGGGGGGATATTTTTGTCAGATTCAGATTTGGTTCAGGTCAGATTTCAGTTTTCTTCAAATGGAATTTCTAGGTTCTGGTCAGGTTGCGTGCCCACAGAAATTATTTTGTCTTGCTTGGATCGGGTTATGGTACTTTAGACTATTTTTGTCTGTTACCATATTTGGTTCAGGTCATTTTAAGGGGTTTTTTCAAACAAAATTTCTAGATTCAAGTTAGGTTGCATGTCCTCGGAAATTATTTTGTCTTGCTCAGATTGGGTAAAGGTTCTTTGGAATAATTTTGTTGATTATCATATTTGGTTCGGGACATATTTCGGGTTTCTTCAAACAAATTTTTAGGTTCAGATTGGGTTGCGTGTTCACAGAAATTATTTTGCCTTGCTTGGATCGGGTTATTTTTTTGGAAAAAAAATTTCGGGTTCAGATTCGGGTTTTTTTATAATGGAATTTTCAGGTTCTGATCATTTTGTGTGTCCAAGGAAATTATTTTATCTTGCTCGGATCGGGTTACGGTTTTCAGGGATATTTTTGTCGGATTCAGATTTGGTTCAGGTCAGATTCAGGTTTTTTCAAATGGAATTTTTAGGTTCAGGTCGAGTTGCATGTCCACGGAAATTATTTTGTCTTGCTCGAATCGGGTTATGGTACTTTAGGCTATTTTTGTTGGTTCTCATATTTGGTTCGGGTTTTTTTTTCAAACAAAATTTTTAGGTTCGTGTCAGGTTGCATATCCCCGGAAATTATTTTGTCTTACTTGGATCGGGTTATGGTTCTTTGGAATCATTTTGCCGGGTTCAGATTTGGTTCATGTCAGATTTCGTTTTTTTTCCACGTGTTGTATTTTTTTTTTTCGTGTTCGGTCTCGTTATGGGTTAAGAAGCCTGAAAATATCACACTGATTGAGAAAAAAATGGTCATTTTTCAATTAGCCTAATGCTGTCTAGGCTCTTTGCAATAAGCCTGAAAAATATGTGGCTAATTGGAAAAAGGGGCATCCTAGGCTCTTTGCAAAGAGCCTGATTTCTGAATTAGCCTACGACATATATATATATTATATTGTAGATAAGCCAAAAATGGACACCCCTTTTTTTTTTAATAGCTATTTTTTAATTAATAGTTATAATTGTTATATTCCAATTTTTTCAATATTATATTAATCTATTTAATCATTCTCATAGTCTCATTTCCCAATATTAATCAAAATTTTATTGTAAATAACGGAATTATATCAAAACATCCAAAATTCCAGTAATAGACACACACAAAAAAAATAATAGATAATTGGTTTTTTTTATGACTATTTAGAAACAGAATTTAATGAAAGGATACTAATGAAACAAAATAGTTATTTTCAAATAAATTTAACAATTAGAATTTCAATAATCAGGGACGTGTGAAGCAGGGAGCGCTCACCTCGGGGTGCAGAAAATGAGGGGGTGCCAAATTTATACTACAAAACCCTTTGCAACAGATGTGTTATTATCCCGGAGTCCACCATCTTGGATTTTTGTCTTGGCTTGAATTAAAAATTATTTTTTTATTAATAGTTATAATCATTATATTCCAGTTTTTTCGATATTATATTAACCTATCAACAATATTTAACCATTGGCGACATTACTACTTGGCGAAAAAGGAGTTTTCATGCAAGAAAAAAAATCCAAGATGGCAGACCCCGGGATTAACAACACATCTAAGCTACCCCTTTTTTTTGTAAAAAGAATTACGTATTGGAAATGTTTTCTCAATACAAGTAATTTCATTTTTCGTTTCAAAGGTATATGTGCATAACATGGTCCCTTACCCTGCACCCAAATACAAAATTTACGAATAAGGACTTCTTTCTGTTCAAAACTTGTTTCAGGTTTTATTTTAGTCTCTTTCCTTAACCTTCTCTTTTCTAAGTCTGTAATTTTCATTCTGTTCTTGTGATAAAAACATACTAACATAGGGTCAAACTAGCATAGGGTTTTCTTCTGAGAATACAAAAGGGTTGTAAACTGCTATACTGTACTGTTAGATACATTTTTTCCACACTCATTTCCCAGATTCTCTTTGCCAAAATTTAAATGCAGTTTTCTCTTATGTTACTTAGTTGTTTGGAGTTTCTGAATTAAAATTAAACATAAAGTTCCAAAATAAATTCGAAATATGTATTCAATTGAATTTATTTCTGTTTCTGCATTTTTCAATTTTGTGACACATGTCACAAAGTATTTGTAGGGGGAGGGGAGGAGGGGAATTGAAACCTTGCCCTGGTGCAGTTTTCTCTCATGTGCTCGGTGCTGTCAATAATTAATAAAATTTTTGTGAAAATTATTCACTGATGTGAATTATTATGAAATTATTCATTATTGTGATTATCACAAGAATTGTTTTTATTTAAATGAGGAGGGGAGGGATTAAGCACTATGAACCCCTCTTTGTCTGTGCCCTTAAACAATATTTTCTGCTTCCTGACTGGTTAGATTGCCAGATTATAAAACATGCAAGGCAGAGATATATATATATATAAAAAAAGAATAAAATATTGAAATTTTATTAACCACATAAAATAACTTAAAAGCAGCTAATTATAAAAGTTTTGATGTTATTACATTTTGCTAAGTCTAACCTAAAAGTGAAACTTGATTATTTAAGTTTTCAGTTAGTAATTCAAAATGTTTTATGGACTATAAACATTACTGAAATTGCATTTTTAGAACCAAAAACATTGAAGGGTGTCCATTACTGGCACATCTACCCTTCATTGCCAAATTTCATTCTCTCGCCAAGGCCCTTACACTGGAAAAAATAATAAATATGCAATGCCCCAGTAGCAGAAATTTCTCCAAGTGTCTGCAACAGATATTACTTCAGGGGCAAAAAATAATCTGCAGATAAAATATTTTTACAACTGAAGCGTTAATTAATCAAACAATCACTTACCTGTAGCGCTTTTAGGCATTTTATAAATTTTTATTAATAATAATAATAACTTTTTGTATTAAGTTATAAAGAACTAAATATAAGATAAAGCAAAATAAAAAGGTTCGATGAAAAAGAATCTGCAAAAGAGGAAAGAAAATCTGCGACGCCCATCTCCCGTCTCGAACTTTCTGCTACCGGGTGCAATGCCAATT
This sequence comes from Maratus speciosus, assembly GCA_963932465.1. Taxonomy (NCBI): domain Eukaryota; kingdom Metazoa; phylum Arthropoda; class Arachnida; order Araneae; family Salticidae; genus Maratus; species Maratus speciosus. The sequence goes on from OZ010796.1 coordinate 519,234,529, forward strand.
TATAACTTTTATTTTAAATAATGTGTGATTAGTATTGAACTTTTAAGAAATATATATACCACTGTAACACAAAGAGGACTACATGTAAAAATAACTTTTGAGATTTGACTAAACAAAACAAGACAAATGCTTTGGCAGTTTAACATCCTTTTAAATTAATTAAGTAACTGGTCAGATTTTGTCTTCCCATAAAGAAATTACGAAAACTACCGGAGCAGAAAATTCTCAAAGTGTTTGCAACAGATATTACAGGGGCAGAAAATAATCTGAAGGTAAAATGTTTTACAACTGAAGCATTAATTAGACAATCACTTACCTGTAACGTCTTTATGCATTTTTATTATATTAAACTTCTGTTCTATGCACATAACACTATACTAAGTTATTATTGCAATAAAAATGCACATAAACATGCAAAAATAAATATTATCAACAAAACAAATACATAAAATAACATATTTAGACATTATATAACATGTAAAACAGATATGCTGGTAAAGTAAAATATTATTTACCACTATTTTTATTCCCCATTATTTCCTTTATTTATGCTATCAGGGATCTATTTAGCAAGAAATTGGGTCGTTTAAAGGACACTTCACAAAATTTTTTATTTCAAAACAGGGCCCTTTGCAAAAATTTTTTAACTTAAAATAGGACCCTTCACAAAATTCTTTATCTTAAAAATAGGTCTTTCACAAAATTTTTCCATTTCTAAGCTGAATCTTTGTCAAATTTAATCATTTAAAATAAAATTTGACCTGTCACTTTTACCTATGTAAAGAAAATGTGTATTTTACATACATATATATCTTCTTAAAAATGTATTTTATAAGAACCTGGATATAATGATTATTTCAAATTCACAATATTATGACTAGATTTTTCACAAATGTAAAACGCTGTTCACAACTCCACAATTTTTCGTCTTAAAACAGAATCCTTTACAAGTATTTTCATCTTAAACAGAATCCTTCACAATATATTTTTTTTAATCTAAAAAATTGACATTTGACAAAATGTTTTTGCTTCTTTGAAAAAAACCTCTCACAAATGTAGTAATCTATAAAAATGAAATCACATCTGTCAAACAGCTGAAGCCGACAAAGAACCTATTATCTAGCTTTTTTGTACATAAAAATTCTTGTTAAAAATAGATAAATAATAGAAACCTTAATACAACGCTACTTTCAATTTCATAATTACACAAAAACAGGACCCTGTGAAAAATGTGGACAGACCGTTGCTTATGTTAAAATGTATGCAAATATGAAAAAAAAAAAAAAAAAATCAGATATATCACAAAATTTGCATGTGCATGCATTATGACCACAAAATACAATTAAAATATAAATGCATTTCAGTTTAGTGATTTTTAAAGAAACTTTTTTAATTATGCCTTTATTTTTCTTTCATAAAACAAGAAACAATGATAAAAGATGAACACACAATTATTAATAGTTTTGTTACACATCTTCAAATCATTTTTTAAGCTAATATTATTTTGTTAATACTGTTTTATATTAAAAGTGTTTCTGTATGTTACATATAAAATCGGAAAAAGCACAATATGTACACATTTCGGAAATTTTATAATTTAAAAAGATAATTTCCCAAAATGTTTTATCTTTTTAGCCATAAAAATTTTAGATAGTTTAAAATATTAAATATCAGGCAATTAAAAAAAAAAAAAAACTTTTAGAATATTAGTGTTTAGTTTTGTCTCACTATTTTTAGCAATTAATCTTTCAGAGACTATTTGATATATTATTTATAATAACATTATAAATATTAAAGAAATGATATTGTGAGTTGAATATTTTAAATACTAAATAAAATAATTTCAAAATAAAACTGTAGAACTGATATTTGAGGCCACTGATCTGCAGATTTACTAATGTTATGAATATTACCCATAACTTTCATTAATATTACATTTTTTCTTTTGTTTTTGTTTACCTCTGACTTGTCAGAGGTAAATAAGCAAAAATTTAAGACAGAAAATAGATTTTTAATAGCTTCTGTAACTTAATTGTTTATATTTAAACGGAGAGGGATTAAGCCCCATGAGCCCCTCTTTGACTGAGCTCTTAAACAATATTTTCCGCTTCCTGGCTTGTTTGATTGCCAGATTATAAAATATGCAAGATACATATGCATAAAAAAAGCATAAAATATTGACATTTTATAAATCACATAAAATAACTTAAAATCAGCTATTTATAAAAGTTTTGGTGTTATTACATTTTGGTAAATATAATTTAAAAATTAAATTTGATTATTTAGGTTTGAAGTTAAAATATTTTATGCACTATATAAACATTACTGAAATTGCATTTTTAGCAATGTCTACATGGGGTGTCCATTACTGGAAAACGACTAATTAACCATCCCAGTAGTGGACACCCCCTCTTAAAACAGGGTTGCAAAAAAGCCGGCTAAAATTAAAAAAGCCAGGCCGGTGGGTTTTATTGGTTTTAACCGGCTTTTTTTGGCCCTAATTGGCCTTTATACAATAAAGCATTGTAATTATAAACTACACATTTTAAAGTGTTTTTAATTAGTTTTAATGACATTTAATTGATTTACAGTTTAACAAGTAACCCAATTTCTCAATAATGAGGACATTAATACTGGAATAAAACTTAGATGATTTTGCCAGTGATTTGTATTCAGAATTGCAAATATGTCAGCTAAATTTTAAAAGGGCCATACCAACTGCCAATTTTTTCATTTTTACTGCTTTATAAAATTAAAGAGGACAATGGTTACTTAGTTATATGTTTTATTACTTAATTTTAAGAGCTATTAATACAAGTCTTATTTTATTTCTAGCAAACATTTAAAATTATACATAGTCATATTAATAAAAACACCACCATTTCTCACTATTAAAAACATTATGAATAGCATATGCATGAATATGCATAGCAACAAGCTTTTCAAAATTTTATTTTAAGAATTTTTTTTTTTTTTTTCTTGTTTAAATGCTCTATTTTTTATACACTTATGTACCACTCTCCTCAAATAAAACATCTTTTCTAATTCCTCATTTCCATTTTGATGTGTTACATTTTGTCATTAAGACTGTTAAATCCAAAAGGGCAACTTTCTGACATAAGTTTTAATTTATTTTTGTCCAGAAATGCATGAAACTAGCAGATGCTGTTGTTCAGAAACTATGTAATTGCACTGTTTTTTCTGGGTTTTTTTGCAAACGCTATAGATTTTTCAGAAAATACTGTCAAAGTGAGTGTTTTGAACTGAATTTCTGCACAAAAGAAGAAACCACTCAGAAAAGGGTGAAAAAACATGTTTGTCACGTAATCAAAATCTCTTTATAACTCAATAGGTAATTGATGGATCAAAAAATGGAAAACACAGGTTCGATTCCAAATCGCTTCCATGGTCAGGCTTTCGAATTTTACATCTTTCCATTAAAAAATGAATTTGTAAATGTGTCAAAACATTTTGCGCTTGTTAAGCAGAGCAGTTAAAAACAGTTTTAATTAAATATAATCTTTAAAATGTGTAGTATATGTGGAGCTATATAATATAGAATTTCAAAACGCCAGTTCGGAGCCTAACTTATATCCTTTTCAATGTTTTTATATATTTTTTTTTTTCAGACATAATGCGTTCAGTTGTCTTCTAGAAGTTACAAAGACTTATTTATTTGATAAAGTTTAATAGAAATCTATTATTTTTTTTAGTAGAAAATATTTATAAGTGTATTAAAAATTAATTGATCCAAATTTAAAACAAATTTACTGTAAACCAACTTTAAAAAATAAAAACCGGCTTTTTTTAAGTGGTTAAAACCAAAAAAAGCCGGCCGGCTTTTTTTTGGCCTGGCTAAAAGCCAGCAACCCTGTCTTAAAACCTTAAAAATAATATAAAATTTTGTAAATGGCCGTTAGTATAAGTTTTCTATTGCTACTCAAACAAAAACATTCAAATTTTGCAAGAAAATAAATAATATATAAATCAATTAACGAAGCCAGCTCTTAGCCTCTTCATTAAGATTTTCACAGAAAAACAGCGGAACTTTGAAACCTTATTTTTGCTTCCTGATTAACTTGATTAAAAGTGTCAACAATAACCCAGTTTTATAAAACATGCAAAGGGGGATTATAAAAAAATTAATTAAATCTAAATATTTATTAGTTATTTTTTTATGAACCAAAAACATCAAGGGGTATAGTACATTACTGGCACATCTACCCTATTTAGATTCATGTATTATTTTGTATATTTGATATTTACTTTTTAAATATCACTGTGCAAGATAATTTTGATATTTTCAGACAAAAGAAGTGTAAATGAAATTTTAAACTGTTTTTTTACTATCTACATAAATCATAGAGAACTTTTGTCTCAGGCAGTGACTTTCTTAGCCAAAGGCAAGAAATATCTTTTCCGAGCTTTTAGTTTGAAGCTTTTATTTTTAAATTTAGAACTAAATAATTATGTGAGATGATTAATTCAGAACAGCCACTGAAAGATAAACTGTCTAATTTAGATAACTAGTATGTATACAGCTTCATTAGAAAACAATCGTTTCTGATTTTGGTTTAATTGTGTCTAAACTGTACAACACGTTAGGGAATAAAAAATAAGATAAATTTACATTTATGTTAAAATTCTTCAATTAAAAAAAACTATTTTGTATTTAAAATTTTGTTTATAAATTTCTGATTTCTTGATATTGAAAACTATATTATGTATTTTTTTAAGTGTAGTATAAAGCAAATAGCATCTGTTTTCAATTAGTTAATCTTCAGTTTTGTTCTAAGTGAAAAACAAAGGAATACAGAAATGCATTTTTAGAATATTGTTAAAGTTTTCAATGTTAAGTTCAGTAGGTTTTAGTTTCTAATTTATAGTATACTTGAAAATATTTATTGTCAGCAGTGTGTTGACTAGTTTGAAAATCTCGGATCTATATCAATCGAATATTTTTGAAATTATAATGATATTTACGAACCCTACTAGTGATGTGAGAAAAAAAAAATCAGGTTTAGTTATATATAATGAATCCCGAATAAAATTTTGCTTTAAAAAGTAAAATGCTATTTTATTTACTAAAAAAAATCCCCCCATCCCCCCCCAAAGAAACCAAACAAACAAACAGCAACAACACATTATTGGAAAATCATGCTTTTTTTCAGATAAGTAAAATAAGTATAATGTTTGTGATTATCGGGGCAAGAAATCGACCTTTTTATTGTCAATAAATACTTAAAAACAACAGCAAAAGCAAAATAAAAGTAATAATAGAAGTAAGAAAACAAATAACATTAGATAGAATCAATCTTACCTGATTTTCCTGGACTTTTTTCAATTTCTTTTTCCACGTGCAAAATCCAACTCTTTCAGTTCAGCCATTTTTCAAGAAACAAAACAAGACAACCCTCCTAAGTAGCCAAGTTTCTCTAGCCAAGACATCCTGCATGGCCTCCTGGCGATGCAGATTTGGCGAGTTAGCATCGAATTACGCACTTGGTGCGCTGCCATAATGTTGACATATTTTTATTAATTGAAAATCTCAAATTATTTTTACATGTTAATATGTCTATTACTACAGTAAAGCCTATGATAACGGAATCGCTGCGAACGGATAACGATTCCTTTGTTAACAGTTTTTAGTATTAAGAGGTACAATTGTGTGGCACTCTTTTTGTCATCGGGGCGATGAATGTTTTCCGTTTAAGACAGATTCCATTATAAACAGGTTCCGTTTTCACAGGTTTCAGTATGTTATATTTTGAAAATTGATCAAAAACTGGTTAATTTATGAAACACAGGAGGTTTGAGAAACTATTTATTTTTGGAATAAGATACTTGAGCGTTTTGGTGGATTTTCATTTGATATTCATCTAAAGTATTCATTATCTAACACCTCCCTCACTGTTATTTCCATTTTAAATCTCTAGACCCTCCCCCTCTTGGCACCAAAAAAAAAAAAAAAAAAAAAAAAAAAAAAATTAAAAATCTTTAATTAAAAAAAAATCATCGTTAGTTTGTTGTAAAAATTAATATATGATAAATCATCTAAATCCCCCCCCCCCCCTCAGCTTTCTCTGACTTTCCATTCGACTCCACCCATCTACTTTAAATACTATTTTATTTAAACCATTTAATTTTTCAATATTTCTCTCATATTTTCTACTTTCTCCTAAATAAATATTAAATCATCATCAAATAAATTATTCCCTTCCATTTTTTCTTCCCCACTTTACTCAACGCCCCCCCCCCCCCTCGGCACCCAAAGCTTTAAAAATCTTTGGTCATGTTCTATCCCATTTGTTACTTTATAAAAAAAAAAAAAAAAAAAAAAAAAAAAAAAAATAATAATAATAATAATAATAATAATAATAATTCATCAGAATTCTCCCTGAAATGTTAATCTCCCCAGGGCCGAAACTAGCCTTTTTTGCGCCCGGGCAAACATGAATTTTGGCGCCCCCCGCCCCCCCCCCCTTTCTTCCTCAAAGTATATTTACAAAGAGAATTTTACTAATTTTCTAATGGCCGACTTTTTTTAAAATTTAAAATATGTAATCATAAAATATGTAATACTGAACTACGTAAATTGAATGTGACGTTTGTTGCAATTATAGTTCATTCACATAAAAGAATTCGCGTGTATTACCGGCTATTTACAGTGTTTGCTTATACAGTACAGTTCCGATTATCCGAGTCCCGCTTAACCGAGTTTCCGCTTTAACCGAGTTACTTTCTTCTGATGGACTGATGGATTTCATTATTATGAAACAGCCATTATAAATGAAGTGTTAGGGCAGTCGTAAAAAGTTTGAACTCTGATTTTCTGGTCAGAATGGGGGAAAAAAATGGCATTTTTTTTTTTTTTTTTTTTTTTTTTTTGCAAAAAAAAAAATTATGGTCATTTTTTTCCCCATTCTGACTAGAAAATCAGAGAAAAAAATTATGGCCATTTTTTCCCCCCATTCTGACCAGAAAATCAGAGTTCAAACTTTTTACGACTGCTGTTTCATCTTCACCTAATACTTCATTTATAATGGCTGTTTCATAATAATGAAATCCATCAGTCCATCAGAAGAAAATGATCGATTCCAAAGGTATAATCTTTCACTTGGCGCCCCTTGGCTCTGGCGCCCGGGGAACATGCCCCCCCTCTGCCCCCCTTAGTTTCGACCCTGAATCCCCCCCCCCTCCCTCTCCAAAAGAAAGAAAGCGGCTTGTACAGTGTGGTTGTTCTCACGTCTAATATTTTTATTTAAAATTTGTGCGAAATATTGAATACATTTTTAATTTCATTTTGAAAAATTATATCATTTTTTTTCACAACACACTTTATTTAAAACATGGAAAATACATAAACATATAAAAGCGGAATATAATACTAGTGGGGTTTTTCCGATAGTGTTAATTTCCCGAAGGAATAGCAAAAAAAATATATAATATACATTATTTAAAAAACATGCATTCAATATACTCTTATCAAACCTCAAACTCGAAAAAGAAAAAAAAAAATGTCGGCTAAGTCTAAAGATTCCGAATTCGGACCGATGTTGGCAAATCTAATCGGGCCACTATCAGAAATCATATGTCGGTCCTGCGTCACTTGCCGGTGTAAGTCGCTTGCCGATATATAACCATAACGGGACCGATAACGGGTAACCGGCAGTCAAAAAAGCAGATTCTTAGGTATCAGTTGCCGACATTCTGCCGACACTTCACCGAAACCACTGTGTTGATGCCGATACTGAACCGACACTGCCGGCTGCGGTCCGATCGTGTGCCGAAAGGTGTGTGTTTGCTGGGCAAGTTTAAACTTTTAAAAAATGTACGTGCGTTATTTATAATTCTAAAGGAATTAATATGGAATATTGGGTTAACCCTTTCAGCACCAGATTATTGCAGCCAAAGCCTGCGCATATACCAGATTTTGCACAAAATTTTATTTTTGTTTATTTTGTTTATTTCAGCAGCTATTTACCACAAAAAACACATCACGCACTTCAACATTATACATGACGTACGGGTAGTACGTCTGGTAGGAGAAGATAAATCCGCCTTTTTTCCGCTTCAGTGGGAAACACAGTCTTACGAGAAAATGTTTTTACAACTATTCTAAGCAACAGAAAAAGTTAAAATAATTATAATTACAGCAGTAAAAACATTCAAAACTAAGAAAAGTATCAGAAACTAGGTAAAAAATTGCCTCGTAGGTAAAAAAATTGCCCTCTTCTGAAAAAAGCATAGTTAAATATGTTGTGTATTTTCGAACATTTAAATTTTTAACATTTCATTTTTAATGATTTTTTAGAGTATTTATACCATAATTGTGAAATTTGTTGCCCTTGTCATCAAGTCTTGTAATAGGAAACATGTAATCATTAGACTATCGAATGAAGCGAAAAATGTATATCTTAATATAAACAGAACAAGGTATCTTTGCAAATCATGGGCTATAAATTCCGCATATGTTTTATAAATGGAATACAGTTAGAAATTCACCTAACTGGCGTGTTAGAAAATATTAGCCTTCTTTTTTGTTGACTGCTGTAGCCAAATTTGGCACGTATCTGCGTGTATACACACGAAAACGCACGTGTGAGTGAAGCATGTCTTTTTAAACGTAATTGTTGATACATTTCCATAATCAAGTCCAACTGGCATATTTTAGTGAGTGGGTTTGGTGATTAATTACTCCTTTGTTGGACCACAGTTTCAACCACTTTGTTGCCAGTAATATTAATATGACAGAGATACTGACGCGCACGTTTGTGCTCTATAATATAGATGTTCTGTTCAAATCTGTAGTGACATTTTCTATAATTTATGATTATTATTTTTTTGTTGTTGTTGTTATTTGATAGATTACTTATTATGTTCTGCTTTATGCGAATTCTCAATTTCAAATTTTTTTTCCAAGTAGTTTTCGAGTTATGAGATAAAACGTCAAAATGATGGTTTAAGGGGCCGTCCATGATTTGCAGAAAAGCATAATTTGAAATAAACTGTCAAGTGCGGGTATTACTCGCGCTCAGAGGTTTCCGTACAATAAATATATAAATTATTAACTGTATTATTAAAAAATAATCGTTGCTAAAACAACAATAAGTCTTTGTAAAAAACCATACAACGTAGGATTGGGTGCAGCTGTATATACTGGAAAAGTATGAATGGGTCTACCATAAAAGTTCAAAGAGATATGAAGCCTATAAAATATCAAATATTGCTATTCTGTATAACTTCTGTATATTTAGGATAAGATTAAAAAAAATTAATCTTATCCTAAACCATTTATAATGAACTTAATTCGGTACTGACAATAAAAGAAGTGCATATTTAAACATCATTTGGCATTTCATAAAACTAAATTCATCGTAGTAGTAATCTTTTCTTTTTACAGTGTAGCTAAAACAAAAGCCTTGTTCAGAGTTTAAACTTGGCATTGAGCTAAGCGCGCTTCGAAAGGATGTCGCAAAGTTGCAACGTCGCCTTGGTCCGTACCACGTTTTTCGAAATAGGTTTTTAATTAACTTTTAAGGACACGGGAGGCGTATTGAGAGATCCACTTAATGCAAACTAGTCGTGAATCCCATAGTATTTATGTGATTAAAAGTAATTAAATTAGTCTGTTTTTAACAATTTGACGTTTATTGCTTTTATACTACTACTGGGCATTGCATTACACAAATCTATCATTAAAAGTAGTTATCTAGGCTTTAAAATCCGATGGTACACAGAGAACGCCGCCCCTGTCATTATGTATGTCCAAATCGCCCATGTCTTTAAGGGTAATATATCGGCTAATTACCGACGATTTTTTTCGAAAATCATTATCAGCAGCGCTTTTCTACTTATGCTACAATGGGTAACTCCAGCTCTCCTCAACGCTTTTGCTGAATGTCCTCAAATCTAAATTTGTGTGTAACGGCAAAATGCGCTTTTCTCAAAAACTATGTGACCAAGGGTAATCGCTATACTTTTCCTGCAAGGTTTAAATTAACGTCTATTACCTATAATTTTTTCATAATTTTAGCTTCTTTAGATTCGGAAATAGAGGTAGGGGAACATATTTTTGCATTACATTTTCGACGATATCTCTGTAAATATAATATGTAAAATTAAAATAAATGTATGTTTGAGTTACGAAAGCTTTCACACAATATCCCACACGATATACAAAGAAAATACTTTTTTTTCAAGTAACATAATTAGCCCCTCTACATTTTTTCTAAATATGTTTGTGAATGCTTAATAATCTGTAAATATGTGGGTCAATAGTCTTTTATTACTTCCCCCAATTTGAACTGTCCAGGTTCCATAGTTTACGAGTAAAATGTCTTTGACAGCCAGACATACATAGGAGTGATCTTATAATGGTTCCGTTTTTATTTTTTAAGTACGGAATCCTAAAAAATATGTTTTACCATAGCTGCCAACTTTTACGCTTTTTTGGTACCACTAAAATTTAATAGAGATTTACCCCTTCTTTATTCTTGAGATTTCGACGATTAAGTAAGACAATATTTACTAAACATTTTTAGTGGTAGGAAGAAAGCGTAAAAGTTGGCAGCTATGGTTTTAATCATTTTATTGAAACATTTGGGCTGGCAATAGTCGAAACATATTAAGAGGGTGAGATGTTCATATTGGCAAGAAATAATACATTAATAGAAGTGACATACTCTTTCTGTAGCATTTCACCAATGGAATATCAAACTTCAATTTGGATACAGCGCCTAAAATAGGCTCATTTTAGAATAATTAATTTCTCTGAAACTGATCATAGGAATTTCATGAAAATTTCTTTTGAGGCTAATTGAAGAGTGTTGAATTCAAATATGGTGTCAAACTTAGGTATTGCTATTCTATAAAACAAAGTTTCGGTTCGTTTTAATATGTATATGGCTTCTAAGCAAATTTTATATACAGTACTTCATTTAAAAGTAGACTTTATTTCCAATCGTTTGGTACCAGTAGCTGTCTTCTACAATAATTTGATGCAGAGTTAGTTGGGGATGTTTACTTTCTTTTTTCCACAACTGTACGTAGTTGTGCTTAAAGGATTAAAGGATAATGATTCATTTTAGCGCAGTCGTATGTAAAATGCTTCAAATTGATGTATAACAAGATAAAAAAAATCATGTGTTAAGTATAGATTATGAAACGCTTTCCAAAATTTCTTGGATGCTTTAAAAAGAACTTCGTTATTTAGGGAAATAAGGTAAATAAGATAACTAAGTAAACATTTTAGAAAACGCATAAAACATTTGAAAAATTGATTTCAACAGTTTCCGTCCATAGCCAAATATGTATTCCAATTCTTTAGAATAGCCCTATATTTGATCTGTAGGTTGATATATGTAATTGGAAAATTTAGTTTAGCAAGGAAACGTATAACAGGTTGAAATTTCTCTTTCAGCAATTTATACTAATAGATGGAAACATATTTGAATATTTTTGTACAACCCTGTATTTAACCTAGTAACTTTATTACACGCCACTATTTAGCTGAAATTTAATTCAAACTAAAACTCTCTTAAAACTATTGAAATTACATTTCCAGAAATTATCATTTATAGACGGCCATGTATCCAATTCTTTGCGTGGCCTTGTATAACATTTTATCTATATTCTACAAACATTTCTTAGTAAACTAAATACAGTTCAGCGTAAAAATGCATAACGCATTTAAAAATCACGTTTAAGCAATTTGCGCTCATACCCAGTAACCCTTACGAATTGTTTTATGTAGCCCTGTATATGAATTATACCATTTCTACATACCATATAGTATGCATAAATACTCGTATAGTGAAATATAAAAGCGCACATCATATTTAAAAATGCATTTCCAGCAATCATTGCTAATGTACAGTACATCGGATACAATATAGTATCTGAAATCTTTTGTGTGCCCCTGTAAATGCTATGCATTTCGTATTATACATGAAATAAGTTATAGTAATCCTCAGCGACGTATATCAGTTTCATTATATATGAAATAGTTTAAGATAATTAAAATACGCCGCAAACAATTCCCTCCACCCCTATATCATTATGTAACGGAATTCTTTTGTGTGGCCCTGTAAATAAATAATAACAATTCTTTGCACTGCATATTCTACAGAATGCATATTTTAGTGCACTTCATAAATGCATATCAGTTTTATTATGTTTGGATGCGTGTAACATCATCAAAAATCATTTGAAACGATTTTTTTCCCATTGGCCGTAATGTAACGGAATACTTTTGGCTGTTTCTATAAATGAACTAAACATGCTACAAACTTAACTTGAAATAGGAAACATGCTATAGTTTCTGTGTCAAATATATAGCTATAGTTTGTGTGTAAACGTCAATAACATCCAAAACTTTCAGGGCAATCCGAGTATATTTATGAGAGTTAGAGCGCGTACAGACGGACAGACAAACCGAAGTCATAAACACTTTCAACTTTGTTGGAAAATGTTAAAAATGCATATTTTCTTTTTAGAATGACTCAATTACAATGACAGATTTTTGCCATTTAGCCCCATCAATAATTTCACTTCTTAGTTTGTATTTTAAAATTAATACAATTTAATTTTGTGATGCGGGACTATAATCTAGGCTGTAAATAAAAGGGAAAAGTGCATCTCCTTTAAACAATCATTGTAATATGTCTAATTTTTATGTCTTAAATTATTGATATACATGTTCATCGATGTCATCTGCCATATATCGATCAATATGACATGATATTCCTGGCAGCACTGCTACCGGTATATATCCGAGATTTGAAGAAATTTCGTTCTTTCTTCCGTTCTAGAATAGAAAATTTCCGTAATCTGAAAAACGGAGTTTTTAAAAAAAATACGTCTCACGTGGACCCACTCGATTTTCAACCCGGGTCCGAGCGTTTCGAATCGAACATCTTAACCACTCGGCCAGCGATCCCTTAGTACAGGGCAAGTTTAAAATGAAGATACAGGTTTTCTTCAAATGCGGTATTGGTAAGGATTGTTAAATTTATTGTTCAGAAAACTCGGAAATTTAAACTTAATTGCAGAGACATTTCGTCGTTATGAAATAATGGTTGATTCTTTAACACGTATAGAATAATAAAGGATAAAAATTATTACATATTAGACATATTTTAATAAGACATAATTTGATTGTTTGATGTAAAATAGGACTATTATATTTTGAATTAAATTCGAGAAGAAATGTTTGCTGTTTTTCATAAAATTGATTTTTTTATTTTTATTGAACTACTGCATATTTTTTTTTTTTTTTTTTTTTTTTTTTTTTTTTTTTTTTATGTGTTCGTTTAGAATATATTTTATATGCGAACATTTTTTTTAATACTCTAAAAATTAAATTTCGAATAAGTTTAAATGAATGAGAAAATTGCAACTTCATTAAATTCCAAAGCATTATTTTGTTTGTTTTAAAACGAAGTAGAAATTTTAATTTATTGAACTTTCGTTTTTTCATTTTAAAAATAAATTTGAATTTTCTATTAATACAGCAAATATGCATGCGTGCAAGGAATAACCTGAACTTTTCTCTCTTTTACAAACTTCCGGGAAGAATTAATGGATAATGCATATTTTCTAGTACGGAAATTTTTTGTTTAAAAATGACGAATACTTTAATGTTTAAAAACAAATTTTTCTGACAGTGTATTATAGGGTTTATAAGGGATATTTTTTTCGTTCTCTCCGTACGAAGATAGGATTTATTGCTAGTAATTAAATATATTTGTATAGTGCGTTGTATGTAATAGATTTATTGCACTTGTGACGCATGTATTTGAGTGATTAGCAAAGCTCTTACAGTTTTATTCATTATGTCGGTAACTTAAAAGTCAATGCAGGAACTGAGGTATTAATGAAAACTTTATTTACTCTTTTTATCTCACCGAAAATTTTTATCTGGAAAATATAGAACAAAGTAAAATTCGAATAGGGTCATTCCATGTCATGTTTTGCTTTTCTGCTGTTTTAACAATGTTATTATATCCTCAAATTAAAACAAACATGCTACTATGAAAATCTAGAGTTTTTTGTTATTTTTAATTTGTAGTTTATGTTTTAACAACTTATAAGTCAATAGTTATAGGTATATATGTAAGTGTCGCGCGCAGGACATTTTGTCAGTTTTCCATGGAATGGCCCTGAAATGGGCAGATTACTTAGGTCTAGGATTTAAAATGTGGAAATTTTTATTATCTATTATTACTTTCTTCTATCTTCAATAGAAGAAAGTATTGTAATCGAAATTTTTTTTTACTTCCGGTTTTCCACGGATTTACGCGTTTTAGGGGTCAGAGATCCCAAAAAACATGTTTATACAAAATGTCTCTCTGTCCTTGAGTCCGTCTGTCCGTGTGTCCATATGTCTGTGTGTCGCCATTGTACCATCAAAAATTGTATGAAGTTATGCATAGAATTTAACCAATTTTTTTTTTAATTTTTTGGTTATGGAAAGCAGGTTCTCCCTGAATTTGGAAAAATTCCGCCGGAAAGGGGGGATGTAATAGCGATTTTTGTGCAATTTTCCATATTGTACCATTGAAAAGTGTATGAAGTTATGCATAATTCTAATAAAAATACTAATAAAACTAATTAAAATGAAATATTAACATGAGATAGAAGAAAGTTTTGGGATTGGCACATCCAACTAGTTTTTATTATTTATTTCTTATTGAAAACGGTCAGCTTACTAAGGTCTAGGGTTTAAAATGTGGAGATTTTTAAACCTATTAAAGGACCATTCCATATCAAGTGTGGAACAGCTTTTCTACATATTACTGCTGTTTTAACAATGCTATTGTATCCTCAAATTAAAACAACTATGATAATATAAAAATATAGGTCTTTTTGTTAATTTTAATGTATAGTTTATATTTTAACAACTTATAAGTTTATAAATATAGGTATTTTTGTAAGCGTCGCGTGTGGAACATTTGATCTGTTTCTCATGGAATTGCCCAATAGGTATTTTCGTTGTTTTTCGTGTTCCCTGCTTTTATAAAACAGGGGTTCACGAGAATGATATGAGGAATTGGAAAATGTAATGGTATGGCGCTGATGCAGTGTATTCAGATTGGTGAATTACTTTATTCAAAATGCCTACCCCCTTTTTCTGTGTAGTATTCATAGCTTTATTTTATCACGAAATATTTGTCATTAAATTATGCAACGATTACTATTCTGAAAAAGTTGTAGATATTTTGAAAAATATTCCTCAGTTTGGCAACGCAGAGCAAATGTAAGAAGCGAAATGTGAATACATTTCAAGTATCATATTTTGTCGAGTTTTGTTTTCACTAAACAAAATGCGATGTATCTAAATATGGCTACCACTTTTTCCCGATAAATACACGATTTTCTCGATAAATACAAACATTCAGCTTTTAAAATTTTAAAAACAAACTTATTTTCTAACCAAGCGAGAAAATGTGTACAAAAATGTATGCTATATATAATTCATTTTGTTTTCATTTTTAGAAGGAAGTCATCTTTCTGCTCTCGTAGTGTAAGCCTTACAACTACAGGAAGTATGTACACATCATTTGTAGCAATTTGATCTAGTTAAAATGCAGAAACAAGTAATTTTCAAACAAAAAAGTAAACGCGATTTCAAGTGACTATTTCTTAATAAACAACTTTCTCGTAATTGTGCAAAAAAATCATGTTATTAACATTCCCCATTTTATTATTTACATATTAAGCGCCTGTTGACATGTTTTAGCAATAGTGGTATGCTCCCAAGAGAGTATTTGTTGTGGCAACCACATTCAATTTAATCTACTTTCTTGCCGTTCGAGATTTTCTCCAAAATCCTCTCGACCAACCAAATTTTATTCTCGTGTGTCGCCACTATCAGCTATATAAATGCACTTTTGTTGCTCACTGTTCACGATTTTGTCCAACATCCTCTCGGCCAGTCAAATTTTATTGCTCTTATTTCGCCACAATCTTATTTATAAAGACTTTTTAGCTGTCCATCGCTCAAGATTTTGCCCAAAATCCTTTCGATCAATCAAATATTATTTCTCGTATCACACATCTCTCACAATTATAAAGAAAATTTAATGCTCATCGCTCAGGTTTGAAGCGCAGTAAACAATTATATTAAAACATTTGATGCGCTCTGTAAACACACACACACACACCCACACACACATATATATATATATATGTATATATATATATATATATACATAGGGACTATACTTTTTACATAACATCTGGTATATATATTTTTTCACTTCTGTTATTCAAATTCTGCTGTTTTTTATTATGTTTTTGGAATTTATGTTAAGTGTGTTGGGGGGGGGGGGACTTTATTGTTAATATCACTTTATTTGATAGTCATTTTATTCATGATTTTACAGTTTTTGTTGGTGGTCGGTAATGTTAATTTAACGGTTATATATATATATATATATATATATATATATATATATATATATGCGATGCGATGAAATATTCTAGCTCAAAACATTCCTTTTCATAGGTGCCAACCTCAAATTAATCTTCCGTAATACGTGCTTTAATTTGACCCTGGTTTAATACGTTTCGAACCAGAAATTTTTTTAAGAAATAAAATTAAATATTTTTCGTGTAAAACATCGAATTTAATAAATAAAAACTCAAGAAATAAATTTTCTGGTTTAAAAGTGGTTAATCTTGTTCAAATTAATCCAGATGAACAATTCCGGACAGTTACGGAAGATTACTGAAAGGTTGGCAGCTATGCTTTGTGTACTAGTATTGTAGTGTAGAAGTTACATTCAAATCCGTTCAGTGGTTGTTGAGAAAATAGAGGACATACATGCATATATAACGACCAAAAACAGAAGATTGCTTTTTTTAGAGTAGCTTAAAAATGGGAGTTAACAGATCGCATCTCGAGGCTAGAAATTCATTGCAATTCCACAAGGTGATAATGAATCACGTTTTAAGGTTTAAATGAGCTCAACGTTTCTAACTTTTTAAAATTTTTATAAAGACGTGCACATAACTAGCGCATTTTTTCAACATAGTTTCTGAAACCTTATAGAATACGAATTATATACATACATATACGCAAAAGCTTTTAGATAAAAGTTCGGAGGCAAATTAAAAAGTTTCCCTCCACACCTCCCCCCAACCCCCTCTCTTCAAAAGCAAGAAGATTATACAGTTATGAAAATCGTTAAAATATGTTATCTTATTTTTTTCTCTTTGCTTTATAGAATTGACAATGCTTTTTAAGTTTTATAAAATAAACAGTCATATTGACCTCTGTCATTACCATAGCTGCCAAATGCTGATACTTTTTTTCGCTACCATTTACGAAAAGAAATAGTTGCCTTATTTAGTCGTATCAATCTATGATTAAATAAAATAAAGATTGCTTTTCAGAAATTTTGGTGAATAAAAGGTAGCAGTCGGCAGCTATAGCCATTACTAATGGATATGTCAAATCAATTTTATTATATTTTTGTAAAATGGTATACTTCAAGACTTAAAGGGCTAAACGATACAGATTACTATTGCGATACTTATCATTTTTTACTTTGTAGAAATGTATATTAGCTTAAAAAAAGGTTTCAAGAAATAAACTCTGAAAATTATTTTCAAACGTTGTTTATATTAAATTATGTTTGAAAATTTATTGTCTTTCAGGTGTGTGGATTTTATGAAATTTTATACATCATCAACCCATTGAGTGTCATTGACGAGACATTTCGTTTAGAAGTTGAAGAATAAATTGAGACAGAAAACCAGATATCTCGTCAATAGCCATCAAGATTTTAAAAGGTTTTGTTCTGTAACAAATGAAAATTTAAAAAAAAATAAAATGCAAATTCTATTATTAATAATCGGAGATCAAAACAGACATTCAAATTAATTTGTTATTAGGAATCTCATATTGACTTTTTGGTATTTTATCAAACGATTACTTTAAAATTAAAACTGCATTTTAATATGCATAACATAGAGCAACAAAAAGTGTATTTTCTTTTTTGAAATACTAAATAATTGCAATATTGTTTTATGTATTAAATTCATGTATAAAATATAATAAATGTTTTCTCCCGTTCATTAAGAGGAATTATCCCCTAGGATTGAAATCCCTCCCTGTTATAATTAGCAGCTTCCTAAAATAGTTAAATATCTACATATTTCGATGCACTTCGCATGAATAATTAAAAAGATGCATGTACGTTGGAACTGAAAAATTAATATATTTTCTAGCAATGAAATGTATAAAAAAACCACTTTAAATATCACGATCCTTTTAAATCGATTTGAAATACAACAAAAGAAAAGATAGGGTAATTTAATAATTAAAATAAGATTTTTGTTTGATTTTTTTTTTACATAATTCAAGAGGAAACTTAAAAACATATTATAATTATGCTACTATTTTTATTTAATTAAAAGAAAAATGGTATTTACTAAATTTTTCACAGTAATTGATATTTTTTTCTGTTTTGAATATTTTTATAATACTCCGGTTTGTTCTTGAATCAACGCCGTTTAGCTTTTTTTTTTTTCAGTATTAAATGAAGATATTATCAAATGTTTCTCTTCCGCTTTAAACATGATTTTTTTCTATAAAATCACTTTTAATTCCTGTATGCATAAAACTTTCAGGTATTCTTATTTTGATGCCAAAGAATTGGGCCTAATTGTTTTCCTACAATATAAGTGATAAAACATATTGTTTTTAAAAGTCAGATGCAGTCAAAAGAACTTTTTATGACCTTTTAATTATCGTGTCTTAAAATTTAGATATTTTAAAGCGTCAGATTTCACAATATTTTTGAAATATATCTCATTTTTGTGGATAGATAAAAAACGCTTCCAAATCATTGCAAGCTGAGTAAAGGTGTCGGTAAGCTATATACCTGTTTCGAGGAAATTTGAACACTAAAAATGGAAAACGATAAAAGTCCAAAAGAGGAAATTTTTCAAGATCGCGAAAAAAAGAAAATCGCCTTTTTCTGGTACTTTCAGTGTTTTCCACTTCACTCCTTTTGGGCTCTTACTTCAACACTTTAAAATGGAGGTACCTAGCTTCCTTTCGTTTAGTGTTTATATACCTAATGCTATCATTTCTAAACATTTCTTTTATTTATACATTTAATATTTTTAATTTTACTTAAAAATATCCCATTGATGTAAACAATAATAATGTGGTCAAGTTGTGTAATGGCCATCAGTCACCGCGCATCTCATCACACTGTAAAAAAAATTCCGCAACGTTCCTGGGAAAAAATGGGCAGCTGAGTTGCCCATTATTTCCAAGAAACATTTCTTGAAAATGACTGGTACTTTACTGTATATGTTAAAAACTTTCTACAGAAATGCCAGTAAGTTTCCTGCGAAATACCAGGAATATTTCTGTTGACAGCAAAACATTACTGACATATTCAAGGCTGGAGTAGCACAAGAGCGAAAAATGTCCAGACCAGGGATCGAACCTGGATACTTGGCGTGCCGTGCCAATGCCTTACCTGTTAGGCTATCCGGACCGATACCTGGCTGACATAATTCACTCTGGATGTTCGTTCCCTTCATTATGACATTACTGACATTTCACAGCATGCGGGATCCGCAGACGATTTTTACATTTCCAGTTGACAATTTTCGCTTTATTATCATTATTTGTTAGAATGAAAAAATATTTTGAAATTGACATCAAAATTATTATTTATAATTTACACGAAAAAATAAATTTTCAGTTAAAATTCAATAAAGTAAATATATATGTGATATATTGTTTCTGAACTTTGCTTAAAATATAAAAATATATAAATGTAAATAATAATTAGAAAAAAAATCTAGACATAAAATATTTTGGATTTTCGTCAGTGATTATGTTAGTTTACAAGTTAGATAAAATACATATAAATTTTCATGAAAAAAAAACCTAAACGTAATTGTATATTTTTTCCGAAAAAAAAAAAAAAATTCAAATTTGCAGCAATTCAAAGTGTCAAATATATGTCAAATTTAAATCAAATTGTAATAAAGTGTTAAAATGTAAAATTAATTAAAAAAGAAAAAAAAGTCAAGAGGTAGCATCGAACCCGGGCCGTACGGGTGGCGTGCAAGCTTTCTGCGTCCACACCATGAAAGACACGTTGAGAACTGCAAACTAATGGGTATTTGAAACGTATGCTAAAACTCGGCATCTAATTTCTGAAAATCTAAGGCCCATTTGAAGAAATCCTTTCACAAGAATAATTAGAGATAAGAACTCTAAAACATACTTTAAATTAATCAAAATAGGTGAGAATCATATTTGATTGTCCCCTGGTTAATGCAGATCCAAATAATAGGTGTATTTTTTTTTTTACACAGTCTGCTCGTTAAAGATTTCACAGACAAGTACGAGAGATAATCTCTTAGTGATGTCACAGAGGTATTGTATTTTCATCTGAATTATCTTGACAATAGAGACGTAAAGGATTATGTCGTCTATTGATTTATTTGCATTCCATATTGATTTTTTTACATTCATTTAAGGAATTCGTTTTCGACACTCGCGCGCGAGCAACGGATTATAGGAAAAAAAAAAAATAATAAATGGCGGCCGCAGCGTTTTGCTGTTTCCAACTTTTGTTCAGGAACGTTTCAGATAAGAAAACCAGAATTTCACAGGAAAGAGCTAAATTATTCTGAAAACCTGATAAAAGGCGAAACGTTCCTGGATTTTACATGGAAAGTTACCATTTTTTTTTACAGTGCACTGACACTTTCAGCGTACTCCACTTCACTTCGTGTGGTAGATTCAGTGTTCCCCACTGCACTTCGTGTGACATATTCAGCGTTCTCCACTTCACTCCTGCAGCACATTCAACCAGAGACATCTTTTTATTCTTTTATGAAGTAGGGTTGGCACTTCAAGGGTTCTCCTGTTTGTTAAGCTTGGCATTTATTTTTATTTATTTATTTATTTTTATTTTTATTTATTTAATTTTTTTTTTTTTTTTTTTTTTTTTTTTGTAAAAAAAAAAGAGATTTTCCTTTTTTTGGTACTTTTAGCGTTTTCCATTTTTAGTCCTCAATTGAAGAGTTAAGAGGTAGAACATGTTAAATAACAAAAATTACACTTGAAGAAATTTGAAGCGAAAGATTTTGCTGTAAATATTAATTATTTATTTTCTGTTTGATACCATGTGTTTAAAATATTAACAGGTATGGTACTAAACTCTCTCAGAATAACTTATTCATATTTAATTCTCAAATATTAAAAATTATAAATATTATTGACATTATTAAATATTAAAATATTAAATATTAATGAATAATGTCTTAAATCTTCAAGACTAAATAGAATCTTAGTATTTTAGCTTCACCATGTGATAGAATACCTCATAACGCTTTCATACAAAAGATAAAAAAAAATTTTAGAAAATTTAGCATAACATGTTCATCTACTCAGCTCTTCAATTGTTTTGTAGCTGTATTACAAAGTATTGAGTTTGGATTTGAAAACAGACTAAAGTCTATTAATGTATTCTGCACATGACAAACTTTAATGGGGAACATAAGAATAAATTAATTTTTCTCTAATATCCTTGCAGTTAGAACCTCATTTAGTGTTGTAAAAAGACATTTCGTTTCCAACCCCAATACAAAGTTTTAACCTTAAAAGAAGAATATTGTGAGTGCCATAGACGAAATATCTCGTTTTCAGATTGAAAAATTAAAAAAAAAAAAAAAAAAAAAAAAAAAAAAAAAAAATCTCGTCGTTCGCAATTTGAGAATGCTAGAAACAAATGTGGTATCGCATTAATTGCATTAACATTTGAAGAGATGAGTGGAAGAACATGTTATGCTACATTTTCTTAAAAATTGTTTTATCTTTTGGACGAAGGTGCTATCAGGTATTCTATCACATGGTAAAGCTAAAATACCAAAGTTCTATTTAGCCTTGAAGATTTAAGACATTATTCATTAATATTTAATATTTTAATATTTAATAATGCAAATAATATTAATATTTTTTTATATTTAAAAATTAAATATGAAAATGATTTTTTGATAGAGTTTAGTACCGCACCTGTTAATATTTTAAACACTTGGTATCAAACAGAAAATAAATCATTAAAATTGACAACAAAAACTTTCACATCAAATTTCTTCAAATGTAATTTTTGTTACTTAACATATTCTTCCACTTAGCTCTTCATTTGTTAGCGGTCTAACAGACCGCTAATTTTTTCAATTTTCACGTTTAGTTCAGCTACAGATGCTCGTTAATTTTTGTTTTGCATGAAGTGCTACTGCTATTGCTAAAAACTTCTGAATAGAAGAATTTTAATGAAAAAGTTCTGTACACAGTTAGCAGTATAGAAACAATATCTAATGAGTTAACCAAGCTTTTTACTCACATTTCTGTCAAGCGGTTTCAGAAACCGCTCAGAGTAGCTGCGTGATAATTTCCGCGACAGTAGATAAGGATTAAGGGCATACGTCAGTGATCTTTCCCGATCGTGAAATCCCATATTAACCTATGGGGATACTTAATTAAATGTTTACTCATTACCTAATGAAAATATCGAAAAGCTATCGCCATCAGAGAGAAGACGCTAAATGCAGAAGTTGTGCATTTTCAAAAATTATTTTCCTACATTTTAAGTAGTCTCCATAAGGGTCAATATCTGAAAACTGGATAATTTGCGTCCACTGCCAATAATATTTTATTAATTATACTAAAGCCAAAAACCGAAAAATGTAATTACATTATAACATTTCTTATAACAATTACGAATGATAAATGGACATATAATGATGTATAAATAATTAATTTTAAGCTTTTAACAAACGAAATCTTCATTTCAGTCCCTGTCGCCAGGTACAAATATCCAATATTAAATGTATGCTGTAAACATTTCTATAAATATTATTAACTTTTGCTATTATATATTTATACCTATATATATACAGTACGGGAAAATATAATTATTCTTTATTAGTATAGATTGTACAGTAAAATATTGTAGTAAATATATTTGTCCATGACGTTGACCATCATCTCAGTCCCTCTAAACCCACATTTAGATTAGCAGATACAAGGTGGCGCTGGCAGAATGATTTCCATTGCAACAGCAATTAAACTTCAACTCGCCACCATGGATGAAGGTAAGTGGTTCTTCTCTTTGTTTCATATTTACAAATATTTAGTTTTTGTTCTGAATAGGTATGAGTATTTTTTTATAGCATCACTCATGTCCCCATATTTAAATTTTTATTTATATAAAAAAAGCTTATTGTAACTTTATTTATGTAACATACAAATGCCACATGGTATATTTAATAATTTAAATGTGTGCAAAATGATCCAACAAAATGGCTGTGCAGCTGTTAAGACAAAAACATCACCTCAGTCTTCATCATCTCAGTCCCAATTATTAGACACTGATTATGGTGTTAACAGACACTTTCTTCCATAAAAGTTTATCCTACGCATACAATATACATCCTTGATCTCAAAACACTACAGCATTCAAATGACAAAACATGTATCATAGTATATAATTGTGAAATTGTCCAGTTTTCAGATACGATAAGACGTTATATACGTTATATATATACGTTATATATAGACGTTATATATATACGATAAGACCATAAGACGTTAAAATTTGAAAAATTTTCTTAAGTGAAAATTTAGATGCTTATCCCGATTTTAGGTGCGTTCGTAATTATATAAATACAGAATAGTCGTCGTTCGGTCCGTCTGTCTGTCTATTTGTCTGTATGTCCGTCCGTCCGTATATAACAGAGCAAAAACTACCCAACCGAATGGTCTGAAATTTTAAATATATAATTGTTGCAAAATTTTGTCGAGTCAATTTAAATTTTATGAAAATAGGATGTATATAGTTTAATTACAGGGCCAGTCAAAAGTTTTTCCGTCCCATTACAACCAAAGGGAAAAAATTATTTCAAGTGCATTTTAATGATGTTACAGCCTTTCGAACAGAATGAAATTGATATGCATTTATGAAGTGCACTAAAATATACATTCAGTGAAATATGCGGTGCAAAAAATATTTATAAAATTAGTTATAGTAAGAACGCATCTCATTTGCCACGTTTTACGTGCAATTTACAACTTGTTAAAATAGTTAAAATGTAGGAAATTAATTTGTGAAAATGCACTACGTTTTCATCTGAAGGCTACTTTCGGAAGGCGAAAACACTACTTCTATAATTACATTAGATAATAAGTAATCACCTAGTTAACGCTTGACTGCCCTTTGTCGCTTGACTGCCCTTGTCTCACAGATCGTTTCTTTTTTTCAATTTCCACAGTTTAACTTGTAATTTTCAGTTCAACTCTTTCAGGGGCAAAGAGCTTCTGTTGCTGAAATGTTGAAAAGATTAAATGACACTAGATTTACATGAAAATTCATTTGAAAACGAGTGAAAGCTTTTCTTCACGTACATTATAGAATCAAAATTTTATTTTAAAATTCTGGCATCATTGTATCATTTGGGGATTACAATTAAATAGTATATATAATATGCTATCGCCTTTGAAGGGTTAACTATAGATACTAGTGAAATTGTGTTTCTTCTGGAGTACTTCCGTACTATAGCTAAGGAGTTTCGATTAGGTGAACTTTAATTATTTTTGTCCTGAGCATAAAATTACATGTACAGAAACAGTATCCTATGAATTAATCTAGCGTTTTATTCATCTTTCAATCAAGCGGTCTCAGAGACTGTTGCACAGTAGCTATGCGACAATTTCTATCAAAACAGTTAACGGTTAAATTTCCCCCGTAGATTAGCATGTGATTTCGTGATCGGAGAAAGTAAAAACCTATATCGCTGACACAAGTCCTTAACCCTTTCAGGGGCAAAGTACTTCTAATCATGAAATACTGAAATGATTGAATGACACCTGAATTTAGAAACAAATTTATTTGAAAACGTATAAACGCTTTTCTTCAAGTACTTAAACCGTAAACGCTGTTAGCGGTCTCACAGACCCCTGCATTTTTCAATTTTCATAAATTTTCAGTTTTTCTGTTGAGCTGAACAAGGTTTCAGACCAGATGCTATAATCATTAAGGTTAGCTGGGTGAGAAAAGTTCGACCAGATTCGTCCGGGATAGCTCAGATGGCAGAGAGCTGGCGGCTTCAGCCAGGAGACCCCTGGTTCGAATCCTGGTCCGCACGTTTTTCGCTCAGTTGGAAATTTACATCCAATGCAGATACTGGTTAAATTTTGTTTTATTTGGAGTTCTTTTACTTTCACAAGAGACTTTTGAATAGCTGAATTTTAAATATAATAGTCCTGTACATTAAGTTTAGTACAGAAATAGTATTTTGAGAATTAATGTAGCATTTTATTTATCTTTAGATTAAGCGGTCTGACAGACCGCTCACGGTTGTTATGCGACAATATTTGTCACTCCGGTTACGGGTTAACAAAAGGAAAATTTTGAATACAAAATTCTGGTGCCAATGAGGTATTTAGTAGTTAAAATTAAGTGATCCAAAAATGAGGAACCTTCCTTCAAGGGGTTAAGGGTGTTGGTCAGTGAGATGTGAAATTCACCTTGCTAATGTTAAACCTATGGGCATGCAATGCATACGTATTTCTAAAATATCTCCTCAGGAAATCGAAATTTTTATCTCCTTTTTTCTGTGTGCTATTCTCAAAGGATGTCTCCTTTTTAGTTTTCGAAATATTTCTAAAATATATATTTAGTTTATAATTTTACGTGTTAAAGTGTTGACGAGCTGTGAGTATGAGTTTAACACATCAAACGAAATTAAGTAATATTATAGAAATATTTTGATAACAAACGAAAAATTAATATCCTTTAAGGAAAGTACGCAGAAAAAGGAAGTTGAAAATATTAATTGTCTGGGGAGATATTTTAAATTTACTAATGCATTAAATGTTCATTCTTTTAAAATTAGCGAGGAAAATCTGAAATTTGATTGACTCGATTTATAGGATGCCAAAATATGTAGAAAATGCTCAGTGTTTGAAATTAAAAAAAAATATATTTTCATATTAAAAAAGTCTCGCATTATAAAGTGTTTATAACATTCGGTGAATTTCCAAGAGGGTGAAAAAAGTCCGAGCCTGGGTTCGAACCAGGGATGCATTGGCTGAAGCCGCCTATGCTCTAACCACTAAGCCTAATATAGAGTGTTTAGCTTAGAATAATTCGCATTGACATGAAAAACGGAAAGAGTCTGTACATTACGGACAGAAATAATTAATAATCCTTCTATAGTTTTAAACGCAATATTCCTGTCCGTGCATTCTGTCAGAACTCTTTTAAACTCGAAGAAGAGCATCTCAGCCTACCCGCAACATGTTATATAGTATTATTAAACCTGCTAAGATGGAATTGTAAGTAACTGAAGAAATTTCATTTTAGAAAGATTTACACCTTAGTAGGCACATTGCCTCTTATAATTCTATTGTATTCTTTTCTCTCCTACAAAAGAATTTTCTGTTTAAAGCAGGTTTCCGTAAAACACAGGTTTTGTTTTTATGAGTTTTACGTTATTTTATTTCTATCATTCGTTAAAACGTTATATCATTTAACTGTTGGCAATATTTTCTCAGCTTCGTTTGATTAATAGAAATTAAAGATTACAATAAGTTGAAAAAATTGAAATAGTGAAAAAAACACTATAGCATTTGAAACACGAATTTACATATTAATATTACAATTGCTAAACATTTATTTAAAATATGCCATAGAATTCGGAAATATGTGGATCAATGACGTATTGAATAACCCCGAGTGATTTTATTTAACGCCTTGATATAACAAAATAGGTCATTCAAGCAGAAAACAATATGAACATATAACAGTTTTAGTAAGAATGCTATAGAAAGGAGTTAGGAACTAAGCCAAAATATCACAAAAATGATAAATTTAAAATACTACTTTAGAATTTAAAAATCATGTGAAGGATTTCAAAACGCATTATTAGTATGAAAAACAAAAATAAAAAATTAGGTGACCAGAAACTTTTGTCTTAGAATATAACGCAATACTTAAAGGATATTAAATGATTTTCACTAAATGCATTAAAAAGGATGATGTAATAGAATGATAAAACAACAATATCTCAGTATCAGACATCAGAAATAGGACTTTGATTTCTCCGTTTTTAATTTTAGACTAATTGGAAATTAATTTTTTAATTAAATTTTCCCTGTTCGTAGAAAACTTTAAATTAGTATAACATAACCATACTTCGAACCAGAAATTTATTTAATGATTTGAAATTACATAGATTTTAAATGCCTACTGCATAGAAGTAATACAAGACACATTTCATTAAAAAAAATTCTGGTTCAAAGCATGTTTTTTTTATTATTATTATTTAAAAATGAAGCAGGTAGTTGACAAGTATGTTATAATTATATACTAGGTTGTTTCGAAAATAACGACCTAATTTTGAAACCGCCGTATTTTTTTCCCTCAAACACGTGTAGATAAATTAAATTACAGAAGTAATCATATTTTTAGTAGATTCACCCTATGTGTTTAATGCAGTACTGGTCAAAAGTTTAAGCGCAACATAAAATTTCAAAATAAAATTTTATTATTGACAGAAAGTTACTTTCCCTTTCACATGACCTACAAATTGAGTTTTTAAAAAGATATGTAAGAGATGTATGCTTTAAAATTTATCTCACATAATAGAATTTATCAAAAGAACAAAAATGAATGTGTCAAAAATTTAAGCACAGTAGTTCATTAGTCTTTAGTACAACAAGAAAAAAAAATAATAATTGATTATCGCTCCATTCTGCTGAATTAATTTAAATATACGGTCTTCCATCGATAAAATGAGATTCTGTATTGTTTCTGGTTCAAATTTAAACCACGTTCTCAATAGCATTTTTCAAATCTTTAACTGAATAATACTGCTTTCCATTTGGATAAACTGCATGAGTGAGAATGCCCACATATTTTCTTATAGCATTTAAATCAGAGCTAATTTCCAACCATTTCAAAACAAATACTTTTTTCGACTTAAGCAACGTTGAAGTTGAGTTTGAGGTATGGATCAAAGCATTATCATGTTGAAATAACCATTTTTCTCCCCGAAAAAACATCAGCAATAGGGAACAAATAATTGGCAAGTGTCTCTTGACAGTTTTCAGAGTTTTCACGACCACTGATGAATGCTTGAATGTCTGAACAACGAAAGAAATAGCCCCCCATACCATTACACAACCGCCACCATGTTGTCGGCTAAATATACTCCTACATTCTTTGCTGAGATGCTGCCAATAGTACTTAAACCCATCAGGGTCATCGAGGTTCCATTTTTTTTCATCATTGAATATGCCATCAGCCACTTATCACCAAATGCATATGCTCTTTGGCCCACTGTAATCTAGCTTCTTTATGGTGTCGTTTCAAACATGGTAACCGAGCCATTTTACGTTTTTTGATGTATTCCGATTCCAAAACTCGTCTATGAACAGTTTTTTAAGATATTTGTCCTCCAACTGCATGTTTTATTTGCGAAAGAGAGTAATTACCAGTTGAAACCAAGTTTCTGATGCGGCGGTCTTCGTGCAAAGAAGTCACTCGTGCCCTTCCTGAATGGAATTTTCGTTTGCAATCATTACCACGAGCCAAAACTTGATGAGTACTTCGTTTTGATCTTTTTAATGCACTTGCAATTTCAGAAACAGACTTATGTTTTGCTCTCAAACTCCAGATATTTATCACCTCCTCCTCTGAAAATTCTTTCTACTTAGACATTTTGTACTAACTCAAAAACAACAACTGACCGCTTCTTATACACCCAGAAATCATTTGCGTGCGCAACCGCTTACATCAGTTTGTAAAATTTGCAGAAAAACGATTTTGTGTTTAAACTTTTGACACGGTTATTTTTGTTCTATTCTTAAACTCCATGGTTTGAAATAAAATTTAAAAGATAATTTTATTGAATATGATGTTAAAACTGCTATTATTAACATATACAATGCAGATATTAAAACAAAGTTGATATTTAATGTTTTATTTAAAATTTGTTATTGTGATTAAACTTGATACGCACTGTATAAGACTTCGTTGGTTAAGCTACAGTAATTCTTAAACGTTTGACAATGCTCTTAAAATTATATTGCTACTGAAAAATTACGTGAGATTTGTACAATGTGGATCGAAATGCGGAACAAGCTAATTGGAAAATAGTTTAATAATGGGGCAAGGAAGTAAAATAACCACAATTGCACCACAAATCGAAAGTTTCAAAATTTTGCTCCGGCGAGACAAGTCTTTAAAATGAGAGAAGCCGAGGGCGACACCCTGCTTTTGATAACGACGCAAAGTGTGCCAAAACAACGCTACCTATAGACAATGAGCTCAATTTAGACGTCACGGCAATTAGCTGATCATTCATTGGACCCTATCCTTGGGACGTTTCTTGTGACTTAACAGCCACAAGAACAGGGTCCAATGAATGATTCGCTAATGGCCGATCTGCCGTGATTTCGAAATCGAGTTCGTCGGCATTGTCTATAGGTGGCGTTGGCCGAAACGACAATTTTCCACGAGGTGGGCGAAAATTGTGTTATTTTCCCAATTTTAGTCTTCTATTAGGTTGATACAAAAGTTCTGTCGAATTTTAATATCTTTAACACCGGTAAAATTTTAATACCTGACAATATTACCTATTACGTAAAATTATCAGGTATTAAAATTTTACCTGTATTAAAGGTACCGGTATTGCGACAGAACTTTTGCATCAACCTAATATGTAGAGTTGTGATATTTAAGTCCCGCAAAATGGTGAAAAAAATTGTTATGCAAGTACATTTTTTATATATCTGTAAATAGATTGTTACGTATTGTAAGCAATATTCTGAGCCTAATTTTTTCAACTAATTACGTTTTGATACTGATGTGTTTTTTTTTTTTTTTTTCAACAATTTTGTCTTGTAAAGTCAAGGTCCCACTGTTCCCCGCAAAATCCTTGGTACGTGACTTTTAATCACTTGATCAGTGAGAAACGTTGGGAATACCCACATCCATGTACTACTTTGGAAGTTAGCGGTGTTTGATTGAATGAAAGTCTACACAAAATAATGCTTCTTCACCAATCTCATTAAAAAAGATACTTTTTTGTTTAAAAATAAGTCAAATTCGAGATGTTTTAATTAAAAATGTGTAAAATTAACACTTTGTATTAAATTAACAAAATTTTCCGTGATTGAGATAAACACTAAAAATTGCTTTATACATGCAAAATATATATGCAAATATATGCAAAAAACGCAAATTCGGCGCAGTGTGCGACATGCTGAAAGAAACTGTGGAAACAAGTCCTCGAATCCGAGTTAGAGAATTTGCCGAACAATTTACAGTACCAGTATCAACCTTTTCCGAACACCTTTGGTAACTGGAAAAAGTTAAGAAGCTCGAGACATGAGTGCCAGATGAATTAACTAAACAGCAAATGCAACGTCGATTTGAAATTTGCAGTAAAATGTTTTCAGTGATCTTTTCGTGAACCCACTCGTCTAATTAATCATTTACTGTTTTCGATATGTTTATGCACCTAACCAACAATCTAAAGGGCGAAACATTCAGAAATCGGGACGAGGCAAAAATGCTTTTTAAAAATGCATTGCATCTAAAAAACACAAAATTCCTTCTGGGTGATATTGAAGAACTAGTAACCCGTTAGCACAGGTGTTTATATATTAAAGAGGCCTATTTTGAATTTTTTTAAAGTTGTTTACTATAACACATATTGTTTTTTATTCCTAACATTTCATTGGCCTTTGCTTTCCGAGAAATCGAATATAATTATATACAGGGTGTATTTTCTTAACGTTTACCAATAGCTAATCCTTCCCAGCTAGAGGAAATTGCTGGCCAGCAGCAAGATAGGTGCTGGCAATGATGGAGAAGTGCTGGCGATGGTCTACCACTGCATGACCAATGCTGGACAGCTTCATTCAACTTTGCTGTTGGAAAACATCAGATAAAATTCTGGTGGTCATCAATTTTATCTCATGCGCTGGCCCACCACTACATGGAAGTGCACGAACTTTTGCAGTATTATTGCTGGGAACCCTTACACTAGGTCGCGCTGCGAATATCGAAGACATTGAGTATTTGAACACAAATCTGAAATGAATATCTTAACACAATTTAAGCTGTGAAGCTATTTTTTTTTTTTTTGAAACTGTAAAAAATATAGCACAACTGCCACCAACAAAATAAATAAGTAAATGAATAAATAAATAAATTCACAATTTCACCGCACTTTTTCTATCTCCTTAAATCTGGTTTTACTAGGTAACAAAGGATTTCGGTTTTCATAATTTACGCAGTTCAGAATCAATAATAAAACAAGTAAGAAAAATCATGCGTTAAGCATAGATTATGAAACACTTTCCAAACTTCCTGCATGCTTTAACAAAACTTCGTTATTTAAGGAGATAATGTATATAAAAGAACTAAGTAAACATTTTAGAAAACGCATAAAACATTTGAAAGACTGATTTCAGCAGTTACCATTCATATCAAATATGTATTCGAATTCTTTTGAACAGCTCTGTATTTGATCTGTAGGTTGATATATATGCTATATAATGGGGAAATTTAGTTTAGCAAGAAAACGAATAACAGGTTGAAATTTCTCTTTCAGCAATTTATACTATTAGATGGAAACATACTTGTATACTTTTGTACAACCCTGTAGTTAACCTAGTACCTTTATTACACGCCACTATTTAGCTAAAGTTTAATTCAAAGTAAAACACTCTTAAAACTACTGGAATCACATTTTCAGAAATTATCATTTATAGACGGCCATGTATCCCATTCTTTGCGTGACCCTGTATATAATTTTATCTATGTTTTATAATTTTATCTAGAAACATTTCTTAGTAAACAAAGTGCAGTTCAGCGTAAAAATGAATAACTAATTTAAAAACCACCTTTAAGCAATTTACAATCATACCCAGTAACCATTACGAATTCTTTTGTGTAGCCCTGTATATAAATTGCAGCATTTATACATATGATATACAATGCATAAATATAGTGAAACATAAAAGCGCATAACTTAATTAAAAATGCATTTCCAGCAATTATCGCTACCGTACAATTCTTCGGATACAATATAGTATCTGAAGTCTTTTGTATGTCCCTGTAAATGCTATGCACTTCGTATTATATGTGAAATAAGTTATAGTAAACCTCAGCGACGTATTTAAATTCCATTATACATGAAATAATTTAACATAATTAAAATACGCCGAAACAAACTCCCTCCACCCGTATATCATTATGTAACGGAATTCTTTTTTGTGGCCCTGTAAATGAATAATATTTATTCTTTGCATCGTATATTCTATGGAATTTCATATTTTAGTGCATTTGATAACTGCATATCAAATTTATTATGTTTGAAAGCATGTAACATCATTAAAAATCATTTTAAACGATTTTTTCCCATAGGCCGTAATGTAACGGAAAAACTTTTGACTGCCCCTGTAAATGAGCTAAACATACTACAAACTTCATTTGCAATAGGGTTCGTGCTATGGTAGAGATCACTAACATCCAAAATTTTCAGAACGATCTGAGTATATTTACGGGAGTTAGAGTGCGTACAGATGGACAGACGGCCAGACAAACCGAATGCATAAACACTTTTCAACTTTGTTGGAAAGTGTTAAAAAAGCGTATAAAATGCATAGGATTTCTATACAAAAGAATAATTTCTATACCAGTTTAATGATCGGGAACGTAAATCACAAAAGAAACAAACTTGAAAATGTGTAATGAGAGGTTGAAAACTACGAGCAATCGTAGCGTATGCTGAAAGCGCTTGTTCATGTCCGATCACGAAAACCAAGCAGCATCGAGCGCGGTCAGTACTTGGGAGGGTGACCACATGCAGTTAAAATATTTTCTTTGGCATTTCTATTATAGACACTTCTACAGATGTTTCCATAGCTCTTGGTGAAACTAGCTTATAAAAAAAAGAGCCCTAATTATACAATACTTCGTTTTTTTATAGAATTCTATAAGAAATTTTTATAAGGGAATGTGCTGGGCCAGTAAAGGAATAGCAGTGGGATAGGTGCTAGCACTGCAGGAAAAGTGCCGGATTGAAGTAATGTGATGGCATACCAATGCTGGCCTGCTGTATGCCATCACTGATGGGCCAGCTGCATTCGGCTCGGACACTTTTCGACAGGTTTAAGTAATGGCACCCTTGCACTTTACCGCTGATAGCACTGCTGGCTGCCATCTTTTTTCCAGCTGATGGCCCACTGTTTCTTTCTTTGCTGGGTTGAACCAATATTTTTAGAAGTATAGTTTTGAATTGAAACAATGTTTCAAATATTCGTCATCATATGGAAATCCATTTACATCAAATTAGTTTTATTTAAGTTATGAAATATAAATTTTTATACGGTCAATGAGTTCTATAGGTTATACACTAATGTCAGAAAGTTAAGCAACAAGCACAAACGTCAATTTTGTTAATTGTGAGTCTTAAAAAGAAAGTGACATAAACTTCAGGTGTAGCAAATAAGTACTATCGTTACAGCACAGCCAATCAATGTGACGTTACAAATGGTCACAATTGTCATAGTTACTACGGAGAGCCAAAATGTGACACCTCTTATTCATCTCATTTTTATTCTCAAGCAAACGTCATTTGGTGGGTTCACTGAGAAGTCACTGTGACTGTTGCCCAGGTGACTTTTCAGTGACTTAACTAGGTTACCTTGTGATGCGATTCTTATATGACAGACATTTAAAGGCTTTATTATGAAGACATCATGTGCACTTGCACTGCATTATGATGAAACACCAAATAATGTCACAACGAAAAAAAACATGGCAACCGACATTTGGAGACTTTACTCTGAAGTCAGCATGAGCTCAATAATATGAGGGAGAGCAAGATAAAGTCATAAGATAATTTCATTTTGCTGTCGCTTGGGAACGGTTACATAAGAATCACAAGCTAACGTCATTGTAACGTCATCTGTGGACTCGTCACAAAGCAACATCCACAGTAATTTCTCAGTAGAGTCACCATATAGCATTTAGTTGAGAGTAATATTGAGACGAATGAAGATAACATATTTTGGTTCACCTTAGTGACTGTAACACTTATGACCATTTGTGATAAGAAAGTGAAATCACGTGGACTTTGGTTGTACCTGGGGATTGTACATACTTGCTACACCTGATGTTTATATCACTTTCTTTTGAATACTCACAATTAACAAAATCAGCATTCTGTGTTTGTTGCTTAAGTTTCGGATACCAATGTATTCAGAAAAACTTTATCTGTACTTTACCTATTTATGTACAGTAAAAATTTTATTTCTGTGAGAAAAAACTTACCGATTTATGATGCTTTGAATTTTATGAATTTTCAGCATTTTCTGGCACTAAAACCGCGTTTTTATGTTTTTAATGCCATAAAAGGTTGAAAATTGCGTGTTATGCATTAATTTCTTTTTTTCTAGCCATTGCTTGTAAAATATCAGACATTGTTCAGAAGCCTCATCGAACAGAATAATAGCTAAAATACTTTGGGTTGTGTGCATATCTATTAGCCTTCGCTATATAAAAACACTAGAACAAGTTGTATCTCGCTTAGTCAATAACAAGGTATTTTACTGCTGATAGTTGTATTCTAATTATTAGTAACTATAATTGCTATGTTATCGATATCTGTCTTTAAAATGCAGTTAAAATACAGTGTTGCCAGATGGGGACTTTTGTGTCCCCCATCATATTAAATAGTATTAAATCATATTAATAGTGTAATCGTATTAAAATAGAAATATTTGGCCTATTTAAAAATAGATTTAAAATTATAAAAAATATGGCGAATTATACTATTTTAAAAAAGTGGTGACAGTCAAATAATGTGAATTATAAAAGTCCCCAATCTGGCAACACTGCAATGATGACATCTCCCCGGATGAGTAACAAGTGTTTATACTCTAAAATAACAGATTTAGTTTTGTTAAAATTTGCTACTTGTAAACTACAAAAGGAACATCATTAGGGTTTGTAAGGAAATAGAATAGTAACTACAGTTCAATAACGAACTCAGATATTTTCCAAATTGAGAAATGTCTAAGTTTATTCGTCTTTCCAAAATGAATTCACCGATATTTTCAACGCGTTCAAAATATCATTTTCATCAATATATCATTAAAGCGTCGTTATGTTTATCATCAAACTAAACTTTATTTTTTAATAAGATGTCCATTTGTAGTTATATAAATACTAGAATATAGCCCGTCAGAATGACGTATTTGCATTTTCAAAAAAATTATATAGCATTGCATTATAAAAAGAATTGTGAAGTAATAAATTATGTCTTATCTAACTAATAGGGTCGGTTGGGGTAAAGTAAAAACAGCCCATTTTTCATTGAAACTTAATTTGCAAGAAAATTATTAATTGAATTGGTAAAATACTGACATAAAGTATGCAAATGAACTTCACTCACAAAAACATGCAAATTAGTACTAATAATGCTATTTTAAAACATATTGTCAATTAACTATTTTACCCCATGGTCAAGGGTAAAATAAAAGACAATTCCAACAGAAAGTTTATTTGTTTTTAAAAATAATAATTATATAACTTAAATTTTAAAAATTGAACAGAGAAAATCCCGATTTTTTTAAAACATGCATAAAAGAAACCTGCAATAAATTTTCATAATTAAAAATCATAATTTATCGCATAAGTAAATTGCAACTATTAATTGCATTAACAATTTTTTTTCTCAAATTCTGTTATTAAATTACAAATTTATTTTCCCTGCAAAATACAAAATTTTATTTATTATAATAATGCATTGATATATGTAGTACACGGCATTATATCTTCCCGATATTCTAATTTCATTTTATAAGAACAATTCATTTTTTTCCCAATGCCTTCAGAATTCAAAGATTTTAAAAATAATTTTTTTAAACTACTGACAGATGGCGTAACAGAGCATATAAACGTTTGTTTTATTATTTTAAAAATTCAAGACGAATGAATCAATTGTTTGTTTGCTTTGAGTGTGTTCAAGAAGCACGCACGAGCTCAGGAGTCAGGAACATGGAGTGGGTCTATATCATGGATGTAGTGTGTTCAGGTAATATACAGGTAGACACGTAGTGTGTTCAGGAACAGATCATGGATTTGATTAATTAAGGTGCTAATTATAAAGATATTTTGATGCAGAAGCAATGTGAGCTAGATGGCCGAATGGATAAGGCAGTGAACTCGAGACTAGAGATTCTGGGTTCGAATCCTTCCGATCCCACATTGTATCACAGTTTTTTTTTTGTTTTGTTTATTGGTTGTTTTATATTTTTCATAATGAATAAGATATTTTTTATGAAGATATATTTTTTATTTTTATTATACAGAGGCACGTGTATTTTTATTATAATAATAAAATACTTATTTAAATGTGAGAAAATGAGGTATTTCGAGATGAAAGTTTTACATCTGAACACCTTTTAAATATTCAAAGTTTCGTTTCTAAGTATGTATATGTATAATGATATAAACATTAAGCAAATCCAAATGAAAAAATAATATATATCGCACGTAGGATAATTCCTTGATTTTTTTTTTTTTTTTTTTTTTTTTTTTTTGAGTACTTTACGAGTGAATTTTTATCGAGACTAGGCTGGAAATCATATTTTACTTTGAACATTATAAAAATAAAATGTAATAGTTGAAGATTATTTTAACTAAAAATATCTGTACATATATTTTTTAAAGAGATAAAATATATAGGTCTGCTGTCTAGTTTTGTAGTGAATAAAGTATGATTAGAATGTTTATAAATTTTCTACTGAAAGTATAAATAAGTATTTTGCTTATACTAACAGAATTTTGAATGTCATTTATTTCTCATGTTTTATGATGTATTTTGGTCTGTTATCCACACGGTATTGAAATATGCAATCATAAAATAAGAAATATATATATTAAAACCTTCTCTGAAAAACTGTCTAAATAACAGTGCAAATTCCATTGAAATCCATCCAGTATAGTAGATTACAAACAAATCTCATATGTTGATATCACAATCTTGGTTTACTAACAGCATTTTATTTATCACGGAAGATATAAATCAACTGATAAATCATTTTTAAATAAATAAAAAGAAAATTGTTAAAAAGTTAAAATTTTTAGATCACCAGTTGAATTCTTAAATTGTATCAATCAACCTACCAAACAAAGCACAACCAATAACACATAAGCAGAAAACGCACAATCACGTGATCAAATCGCCCACACAATTTTTTTGAGCAGCTCGCGCGGAGTTTGTGTGCGGTTGGTTAACTCATTTTAAATGCCAAATGGGCTAAAGTAGATAAAGAAGGTCACGTGATGTTTTTCCCGACTATTTTAGATTTTATCTGAGTGAACATAGGCATGTATTCCTGTTACGAAAACCATGTTTTGAAAGAATAAAGAAATATAGTCGTTGGTTTTACCTTTTTTGAACCATAAAAATAATGAAATAATTGAATTATGTTAAAATTCCTTTCTTCGATAAGACCTACTCCATGGCATAAACTTCTGAGCGCGCGCGCGGCGCGAAGTGCACTTATGAACACACTCTTTCATATCGGGATAGATAGAGCTGCCAATCTAATTTTAACTGAAGTTATCGCATCAGAATTTGTAGATAATTGAATGTAAGTCATCTCTTAAATGTTGATTTGTTTTGAATAATCTTTCTAAAGATGTAACTTTTGCGAATAGTGAAAAAGAAAGCACGTTGAAAAAAAAATCAGATCAACATTCACTCGTGATACCACTTGTACAACACAAATTCCAAATCCAGAAGCAAATGAATGACTCTTTGAACGAATCATTACAAAACACGGTCGACATCCGATTTTGCTCTTAAAATATTGTAAAAGCATAATAAATCCTTTAAATAATTTGAAATACGTTTATTTTTAGAAAGGAAACGTTAATCCGGTACAAAATAATTCACAGGAATGAATCACAGAATACAGCTATATTCACTGAACACTATGAAGCGTTCTCATTGGTCAGAAAATAGATAGCCTTGAAAAAGAGAGGTAATTTTTCGCGATATTTTTAACAGTGTATACTGAATTCAAACTGTAAATAAATGTAAAAATATTTTAAGAGCATTTAATGAATAGCTGAAAGAGTCATTCATTTGTTTTTGGATTTGTAATTTGTGCTTATGAATGGCAACGGTAATCGCTTGTAAACATCGGAAGCCTTTTGTTGGTATCTGGTTATTTTTAAATTAGATCTTAAAGCGTTATAATTATACACTTTTTGAAGGTTTTAGAAAAATTGAAGAAGAATATGTTATACAACGAATAGATAGATTAAATAAGGCAGTCGGCAAATACGGCATCGGAATGCTTAAGCCTAACATGACCGCGTATCAGGTTATTTTTAAATTAGATCTTAAAGCGTTATAATTGTACACTTTTTGAAGGTTTTAGAAAAATTGAAGAAGAATATGTTATACAACGAATGGATAGATTAAATAAGGCAGTCGGCAAATACGGCATCGGAATGCTTAAGCCTAACATGACCGCGTATCAGGAAACGGATGAGTTCACTCCTGGAAGCGTTATATACTTTGTGCTATTATATATATATCATGTAATGGAGAAAGAAATAAAATTGTTGCGGCTTTTTGTTGTTTCTGTGTATAATAAGGATCATTCAAGGCTAAAAGCCATAGTTGCTATAGGTCCCAAAGCATTCTATGTCAATGTCAATGTTAATAGGATGAAAATAAATATCTAAATAAATAAATTTGAAAATGTATAATTTAGTTTGAAACCCATTTTCGGCAATTACCGCCCATAGGTGATAAACTTTTCGATGTTCAGCCATGTGTGTGATTCATTGATTTCTACACATGCTACGTAATATTCTAATACTTTAAGTATAAGGAAAGTGATGTTTTATGTATTCTGCGTAATGTATGATTCGAATACGGTTGGCTGTATAGGGGTTAATGGCACAAGGTCCATTTAGGGACATGCTGCGCCAGTTGTATGCATGATGTAAGGTTAAGTATCAAGTGAGATGTATGTAACATAAAATGTTTGGATATAATTACGTAAGTAAGGCTATACATAGTATGGAGTAGAGGCATAAGTATATATTACGTAAGGAGCATTAAGTATGGAGATAAAATACATATAAGTTTGACGGTAATTTAAAAACTAACATTTATAAATTTTCAATACAAATCGCATGTAATGCCGCATAAATAAAATCATATAAACTGTTTCTGGAGTCAACATCTCTTTTCTATGCACTTACAAAACACACAATGATGAATGAGATATTAGACGAAAGGTTTTGAAAAGAATTTTGATTTAGTACACTCATGTTTCGTTAAAATACGTTGCTTGATTAAAAACTTCAGTTATTAAAAATTAATTAAAAAAAATATCAGCAAATAATCTCAAAGAGTACGGAAGTTCAGAACGGGTCCACTGATCTGCAAATAAAGCCTATTTGTGGTGAGGGGGGAGGGTTATACAGAGTGTTTCAGTACAGTAGTTACAAAGTTTCAAGAGAAATGGTGTTACACCTAGACGATCAGAAATAAAATAGCAAGGCATGGTCGGAAATGCTTTCCTGGCGTGATAGGGACATCACAAAACACAAGAAAGGAAGGACACGAACAGGATGAGAGAACGTGTTTATTATTCTTCGTACCGCAAAAATGCTGGAACAATACTGGATAGTGCTGAGGAACTTGTTGCGCGCATTGTGGCAGCTTCTCTGGAAGTTCGGGACACACCCGGTATTTTCGAGAACATTAGATCTTCCATACACCGGAGATATGAGGCCTGTATCACGGCCCGGGGTCGTAATTTTGTACACCTTCTTTTTAATGACGATCGTTGTCTCGCTTTTTACCCGGCTGCCAAGAAGGGTTATGTGTTTCACGCGTATGTGGGTATGTGGTTTTCTTTATACCCTCAAAACATCCCAACGGCTGGATGGATTTTAATGAATGAGGTCTCTATCGATTTGTATTAACATTCGATGGTTATAGGCTAGGTTTTGTTTTTATAAATTCAAAATTGCGTCTATAAAATACAAAATGGCTGTAGACACGAAAAAACTCTTTTA
Organism: Maratus speciosus; assembly: GCA_963932465.1. Taxonomy (NCBI): domain Eukaryota; kingdom Metazoa; phylum Arthropoda; class Arachnida; order Araneae; family Salticidae; genus Maratus; species Maratus speciosus. The sequence goes on from OZ010796.1 coordinate 519,274,704, forward strand.
CGCACCCCATTGAGTGACATATCATTGGATAGATCTTTCAAAATGAAGGCGATGTTTCATTGACTATTTTGCAGTCAGAAGCTCCGTTTAAATATTACACAACCTAGAAGTTGTGTAGGTAGGATCTCTAGCTTTATTGCAACTCTAACCATCATAGACATCTATAGGCCTCATCAAAACAGTGTTTATGGATAAGAACTAACAATTAAACACAACTTAAAAGTCATCAATACAAGTAAATAAAAAAATAGGTAAGTAATATAAAAAATAGTTTCACATTGATGAGAAATAATTAATTAGTTCTCTTTTTATGCAGTCGGGTTTTTTGATTTTTTAAATTTAATATTTACTTGTTGTTCTTGTTTCTTAGATTTTGCTGTACTAACAATAATAAACATGTTTTCTCACCCTGTTCGTGTTCTTCCTTTCTTGTGTTTTGTGTCGTCACTACCGCGCTAGGACAGCGTTTCCGACCATGCATTGCTATGTGATTTTCCATCGTCTAGGTGTACATTATCTCTCATGAAACTTTGTAACCGCTGGGCTGAAACACCCTGTATATTGAAATTTAATTTTAAATTTTAAGCCACTGCTAAATTCATTCAAAAAGCTAAATTATAACTAACTTGCATTCCTGATCTGAAAACATTTATTTTTCTCTTAGTTATAAAAAATATAATTTAACTATCTCTTCGTTATACTTAGAATGATTTAAAGCATCATCTTTAAAGTTAACAAAATACTCAAATAAAAAATTCCTTTAGAATTATCAATCGATGAAATAAACCATTCGTATACAGAACAAATGTACGAAAATGAGTTTTGTAATTATCACACACGCTAACGGCTCAAGTTTATTAGTTGTGTTTTAGACATGTAATATATTACAAATTATGCTAATGATCTGAAAGCTACTCAAGCAAGAAATAAAAGGAAAGAAGGAAGTAAAAAACATTATGCTACATTTCTCAAGGAACTTTTTGTGCTTATTGTTTAAATTAATAGTACTCAATGTTTAAATATGCATTTTAAGAACAAAATTGTTTTATTTTGCCAATGTATTAATTATACTAAAACGGAATATGAACGCTCATTTTTTTTATACTTGAAACACATAATTCTCATTCAGATGCTAAAAACGTGGTACTAAATAATGAGTTTCAAAGTTAAATAATTATTTCACAGACATTAACCCCTTGGTCTCTGGCGCTGTTAGTGGATGTATGTCACTAACCACCAGTGTTGCCGCATCTGACTTTTTTTTTTTTTTTTTTTTTAGAAATTTTGAATTCACACCACAAAAATTTAATTTGTAATTTTCTCTTACTTCCTTTATGGAAAATCAAACATCTTGTAATGCAAAAATAAGAGTTAAAACTTTCTGGTGAGAATTCGGAATGTCTAATTAAAAAATCAGCCAGATATCATGACGTACACTGCGTACGTCATTGTCGGAAATGAGCAAAATAGCGTGACGTACGCTGCGTACGTCACAGAGCTTAAGAGGTTAAAGGAAAGATATCGCATTGTTTAAATATAAGCTTTTCAGTTGCTTTTTCAGATTTTACAGGATCTACTATAGAATATATCTTGCTGTACTATTTTTAAAATAGTCTTGACTTTATATATGGCCCTTATAAGGTACTACATGATTCTATAAATGGATTAAGACTTTATATAAGGTTGTGTGTTATAGAACTTTTCAAGCTTAAAACTTATAGATAATTTTTTAATGAAATATTTCGTTGTTCTATGTTATTGTGAAGGAAAGATTTCTATATATGTATTTAGTATTATAGTTTTGGTTTCGTCATTGTACAAGTATATTTAAACCCGTTAAAACGACCATAGAAAGGAAACATGTTCGCACGATTCAGCGTACGAATACAAATTGGAATGAAAAGACTCGCGAATGTTTTAATCCCTTGGAGGGAGGTGGCATATTTTTTTTTTTATACCGCTTAACTTTAATACAAATTCATACCAGAATTATTTAACATAATTTTACTTTTATAACTTATGTGAAAAAAAGTTGCAACATTTCATTTCTTTATTGTAAAATAATTTTTTTTTTTGAAAATTCTGGTGTGAGTTCAAAATTACAGAAACATAATTAATAGCCCCTGAAAGGATTTAAACAATCTCCAATTACCTAAAATTTAAATAACAGAGACAGCCATTATTTTTTACACAACCCAATACTTGGCCTTAAATTGTATTTGTAATTACAAATATTTGAAGGTTAAATATGCAGTTTATGAAAAGTATTTGATTTTCCTATGTATAATTAGATTAAAATAGACCTTACATTTTCAATTTTCATAAAGCTTGAAATGTATATGTTTCATTTAGAAGAGAAAAAAAATGGAACCGAAAACCAAGTCTCAAAGTTAAAGAACAATAATAAAAACATTAAAGCAAAGATGTTATTATTTATGTTTAATTATGTTATTATTTAATTTTTTTAGTATTTTACGGAATTTATTACTTATAACACGATATTGCACTTTCCCTTGAACGTGTTAGACCTTACATGTGTCACTTGTACGGTGCTACAGTATTCTATAACTGTACTCAGACTTAATACTGGGCACTGTATTTCCTTGTAATAATTAGTATTTCATGTTTAAATAACATTTTAATGAAAGAAAATATTTCATTTTGCCAACGTATAAATCATATAATTTACATGCTCTTTGTCAGCGTGAAATATATAATACTCAGATTTTTTAAAAATGGCCCCGAAATATGAATCTCGAAGTTAAAAAATTTAACGAAAGGATATGGACTGTTTAATTATACTATCTTTTTCAGTATTTTAGAAGAATTATTGTTGAAAAACAATGCTACATTATTTTGTAAACTGAAATAGACCTTATATTATATTTGGCAGTTATAGGGTGCTATATTATTTCTATAGATGAGCTCAATTTGTTCGTTATGGCGACAGCAAGAACCAGAAACTAGTAAAAGCCAGTTTTCACTTAACTAAAGTATTTTCTTCACGTGTCATATTCACTCATATGTCATGAATATTGTTTGTTACACTAATTACTTTCTTTCAGCATGGCATATCGAGTCAGTGTATATTTGGCACTAAAATTTCTTTTTAATTATCAGTCTTAGATTGATAAGTGTATAATTTAAACAGGTAATTTTGAAACAAAAAATCAAAAAGACTTCAATTATCTGTTTTTAGTACTTTCCAAAAAAAATTGAAAATTATTTATGCATTCGGTTTGTCTGTCCATCAGTCCGTCCGTTCACGCTCTAGCTTCCGTAAATATACTCGGATTTTCATGCAATTGATAAATGTTATTTAGGGTCACCAAGGCATATTTAGTATTTTATATGATGTATGTGGGATTAATAGTTCATTTACAGGATTACTCAAAAGAATTTCATTACATTACAGTATATGGGCAAAATCGTTTGCAGAGTATTTTAATGAGATTACGCTATTTCAAATGTATTGAAACTGATATAAATCACTGAATTTCACTACAAGATGGTTACGTTAGAATGGGGCATTCATAGTATTTGTCGTTCATTTACAAGTACACAAAAAAGAAATCGGTTACAGCACTGTCTTTGAGGGGTAATTGTTGCTGGAAGTGCGTTTTAAAATTCGGTATACGCTTTTTAATTTAATTTTTTACATGCTACTCGTTGTATATAAATTCTATACCTCATATACAGGGCTGCATAAAAGAATTCACGTACTATTCTCCTTATTAGCGGAAATTCCTGAAGGGGGATTTTCGGCTGAGGTATATTTCTTCTGAACTAAATTTTGGCATGCATGTAGTTAAGATACAGATCTATATATCGTATACAGGGCTGCTCAAAGAATGCGGATAATTTTCCAGTTGTAGATGGTAACAGCTGAAATTGAGTTTTCAAATATCTTATGCGTTTCCATGTGGTTGAATTAGACATAATATTTTAACTTATCAAACGGTGCAGTTTAGTTACATTATTCTGAGTGTGTTGGAGAGTGTTTCATAATCTATGCTTGACTCATGATTTTTTCTTTATTGTTTAATCAACGACTTGATTGTAATTGTGCAAAAACTCTTATGTTATTATCATTAAATATTTTTATTTATTTATAGTACGCTATTTTTCGTATTTTAGCGAGAGTGGTTTGGCACAAGAAAGTGCCTTTTGTGACAGTCCTAGTTATCCACATTTGAGTTAATGTCCGTTGTTAACAGTACCCATTATAAATAAAAAAGTGGCGACATACGCAGACAGCTCATGCACTTTAAAAAATCTTCGGCAAATTGTCCAGTCATTCAACTGTTTTTATATATGATACTTTGCCATAATATGAAGCGTTCTTATTGGTCAGAATAGAGATAAATTACGGTTATGTAGCAGTTTTCTATAAAAACGTTTGAATGACTAGGATTTTTCTGCAGATTTTTAACAGCGTGCCCAAATTGGAAGTTTTAGTTCAAACAAAGACAACTCGCATTCCAGAACTTGACAATACTCGCCTAGAAAAGTTCATTTAGAGACAAGTCAGTATGTATTAACTTGACAATAATGGCAGGCTCGCCAAAGTTTTGTGGAAATACTTTTGATCAGCCCAATTTTATTTCTTCTAAGTCGCCACTCTTTTATTTATAAAAGCACTCTGATTGCAGGTTTCGCACTCATTTGACATGCAGTAGACAATCATATATTAAAATTTTTGTCATTTCTCTGTAAAAAGGCTATAGATTATATGATGACTATTTTTAGCTTAAAATCTTCCCTTGCGTATTAAAATTGTAATGTTAAAAGTCCTACTTAAGTACGTTGAGCAGTTGCTGAGAAAATTGCGGACATGCACACATACATAGTACATACATAGTGAGCAAAAACACAGAAGTTTCTCTTTTTACAGTCACTTAAACTATTCAGGAGCAAAGTACTTCTATTTGTAAAATAGTGAAATGATTAAATGACAGCAGATTTTACAAACAAATCTATTTGAAAACATCTAAAAGCTTTTCTTCGCGTACTTGATCACCCGACCGGAGCACCAACCAAAGAATGGCATAGGATGTAACGCTCCGGTGGAAAATCCCCACAACAATCACCGATGCCGGACATCGGAAAGCACCCAAAATAACAAGGAAAAAGGCACATATTCTGACGAACTTACATAGTAAATCGTAAATTTACAAAACAATTGATGTTGCTTTCATCATAATAATAAAAATAAAAACAAAAGTGAAGTGACTTAAATGTATAACAAAAGTTAAGACTATAAATCCTTGTTCAAGATTATGAAGTGTAAATGATCATAAAAGTTCACTGTTCACTAATGTTCAAATGAGTTCAGTGTTCGAAAGAAAAATGTTCATAAAAGTTTTATATAAGAAGAACTAACTTGAAGAAAGATCACCATAATGTTCAGACCTCAAGAGAAAATCACCGCCAACAAAAATGTCAGACAAAGGACAGTTACTATAAAAGGCACAATGTTGAGCCTTTGATGTAGTGTCAGAAAACCACGTAATGTCCGTAGCGAACCACTGATGAGTATTAACAGTATGATAGAAGTAAAAAGTTACAAGTGTAAAAATTATCAAAATTTATACCTAATAAATGAGTATTCCCTATTAAGTGCGTTGTACATAGCACACAGTCTTCTATAGTTTGAACGGGTGATGAGAACGTTTCGAATGTTCCATCTCAGTGTACAATTCCTGTTGAATTTAAATGTACAAGGCATTAACGGACAATGTCCAAACAAATAATGTTGTATACTTCCTACAACACCACAGTTACACCTGTTATTTGGGCGTTTTCCTATTTTAAACAGATACTGTGGAAATGCTCCATGTGAAGAAAGAAAATAACCTATCACCTGGGATTCACATAGAAATAAATCGTTAACCTTGTTTAATATCGCATAAGTATCTCTTCCCTTCTCCGAATTTTCCCAAGAAACCTGCCATTGATCATGTAGAAGTGTTTTAAAATGACGCTTTAAAATAGAAGTTGGTGCAGGAATGCGTAGAACTTTATCATACAGATCATTTATAATAACTGATTTTGCCAACATGTCCGCTCTTTCATTTCCTGATATTCCAACATGCGATTTTATCCAGCCAATATATATGACTTTATTATGTAACAGGCGCAAAGAGTTGAAGATATTAAAAAGCTGACCGTTAGATGGAAATAAGCGCTGAAGAGCGTAAATTGATGACAAGCTGTCAGTATAAAGATGAAATGAATCATGCGGGGAGTCGATGCACCAACTGATAGCCTCGTCTATCGCAGCCAATTCTGCTTGAAAAACAGAGTTATAGTCATGTAATTTTAATCTCATGTCTAGCATAAAAGAATCCCTATACCAAACCGTAAATGCAGCTCCTACACTGTTCATCATTCGAGAACCGTCAGTATACAGTATCGGATGATTCACCACTGGTACTGTATCAATCACTGGCTTAACAAATTTTATATTTAAGTTTTCAAAGAAGTAAGGATAATTATATGTCCTCAGTTTATTCATAAAATCTTCACCTTTAAAACACATATTGTCAATCAAGACTGTACCATTTCCATAAATGATATTATAACGCTTAGAAGACAAATTCAGTTCTATGTCAAGTGGTGGAGCACCCACCAATACACACAATGCGTCATTAGAAATCGTACGATATGCCTTTAAGACAGATAGCAGACATAGACGTTGACATGAGAGTAATCTTGTTATTCCATGTTGATTTAAGTCAGGCATCCAGATCTCATGCCCATATGAAATACGTTTCTTCAAGACGGTATTGTACCATATTTTAAAATAAATAGAAGGAAGACCTCTATCACGGATTCTGGTTTGGCGCATTTTACACGTGAAATCGTTAAGCCTAGTTCTAATCATATCTAGGTGATCCATCCAGCGAAAATTGCTGTCAAGTAGAAATCCCAAATAAAGAATATTGTCCTTTACACTGATACTTTTGCCATTATGTTTAAAAATTGGTCTTCTTTTACTAAGAGTGTGGCTCCTAAACAGCATTGCGGCTGACTTCTCTGCACTAATTTGCAAATGATGTATAGAACAGATATCCGAAAAGTGATGAACACTAGTATTCATTTTATGTTCAAGCGCAGAGCGCGTATCTGCGCCCTCTATAATAACGCTATCATCAGCATAAGAAATAATCAGTAATCCTCTCTGCTTGCAACTCTTTAAAATCCTGTCAGCAACTAGTGTCCAGATAAACGGCCCAAGACATGACCCTTGCGGGCACCCACGGAATACATGAAACCATGTTAATCCATGCGTATATTTAAAACAAATAAGCCTATGACTCATGTAATTTTTAAGTGTAGACTTCATGTAATCAAAAATAGGTAAGATATTTATGATATCGGCTACAATACGCCAATCCAAAACGTCGAAGGCACCACTGATATCAAAAGAAATCATTGCACAATATTTATATACTGATAGTGTTTCTCCAATGATATTCTTTAACGCAGAAAGTGCTGTCAAGGTGCTCCGTCCCTCACGAAAGCCATGTTGTCCATCATCAAGATAATTAGAAGACTCCAGCATCGTAATAACTCGAAGTTTTAAAAGTCTTTCATATAACTTACCCATCATAGGGAGAAGAGTAATAGGTCGATACGAATTAATTTTTTCAGCTGTCCTATTACGTTTTCGAAAAAAGATGATCATTCCTCGTTTCCAACATTTTGGGAAGTGACCAAGTAAAAGACAAGTATTAAAAAGCGTCAACATAAGAGTTGTAAATCTGTTACACAAATTTTTAATAATTATTCCATCAATATCGTCCGGTCCTGGAGCTTTATTTATGTCCTGAAGGCGCAGTACATGAAAGAGTTCTTTTTCTTTAAATGGAATAAAATCAGGTGATGAGGAATAATTGAATGAGCTAATGTACTCATAAGGGACAGAAGGTCGATAATCCACGTCAAAATGACCAGACATAAGACTATGTGCTACGCTATCATATGTGTCAAACACAGAAGATTCTTCTAATGTAGTAAAGATCATGTCGTTATGTTTCAGGGTTTTACCTGAGACATGTCTGTATAGAGACCCATAGGCATTATCAGTGCGTTCACAGAATGACAGCCAACCCTGTCGTTTTGCACAACGTAAATTACTTTTGTATTGTCTTCTAGCAGTCAGATATTTATCCTTGTAATCTTCTCTATTCAAATTCTTCCTATAACGCTTATACAAGGCGTTAACTTTGTTTCTTTCAACCCTAAGAATTTCTGTATACCATTTTGCCGTAGGTTTATATGATAATGAACCTCTTTTAAAACAAGCACTCATAATCTCATGCAAAAGGTCATAAAAATTAGCCGTCCAATCTTCTAGTGCATCAGGACTAAAGACTCTACGTAAAGTGTTCATCAACTGAGGAAGATACTCCAAGAGTCTTTTGTTGAAACTATATAAACTCTTGTTTTTTGTTTTATATCTTGTATAAGTCTTAAATGAGGGATCAAGAACAAGGTGAAGCCTGATGTAGCGATGATCACTGTATGAAAAGACACCATCATCTACAGACCAACCATCCAAAACCTGTACAATTTCGTTACCGCCCAGCGTAAGATCTGGACGGCCCTTTCGGTCGTCTTGAACGTAACTATGAGGTGCCTCTGGGTCATTTAGAATAAATAGGCTGTGAGACATTAGTAATTCCAAAAGAGGCTCAGCCCTATCACTGTCGCAAGTATATCCCATCATCTTAAGCGGGACGTTGAAGTCTCCTCCAATCACATGCCTGGAAAAATCTGGATAAAAGTCAGTCCTTTCTTCGCGTACTTGGACACCCAGCCAGGACGCCAACCGTTAGGCTAATGGACCGCATGTCCTGGCGGGAAAACCCTCTCCACCAATCCAGCTCCACCTCATCCGCCGGAACAGGCTTACCAGCGGCAATTATTTAATCAAATAAAATAGAAAAACAAAAGCACAATCCTGTGCAGCATAGATTTCTGCTATGCCAACAAAAGTTAACAAAAACGCATGTTTATAGGTTCCATGCAAATATAATATAAAATAAAAACTAAGATTAACTAACCTGAATGAACAAAAATCGCATGTTTAGAGGTTACATGCAACTTTGGCAAAAACAAAATTAAACTAAGAAAACATAATTCGCATGTTTATGGGTAACATGCAACCAGTGGCGTATCAAAGTCCATACTGATAAAAAGTTCATGCATAATGTCTATACAAAGTCCCAAACTTAACGCACCACATTCACAGACAGAGTCAGAGAAGACGATCCTCAAAGTTCAGTCATTACACTTCAATATCCATAGTCATGTAATATCACGAAAATCTCAGTAAAAGGTCCACTTCAATGACCCTCTACCATCTCCAAAAGTCTGGAACACTGCAGCACCAATGTCGCACCTTTTTAAAAGCATATATCACTTCCACAATGACCAACGTTCAGATTATCAAATGAATGACACCCCAATCTTCCGTAGAAGACAGGAAGTCCCAGCTCAAAGACCATTATACACATACTTATCACTATCTGACAATTGTATAGGATAGTATATTCTGATAAATTAAACAATGGTTGTAGCATACTACAGACACAATATATGATATTTAAGAATTCTGAATATTATTAAAAACAAGTCAGCAGTAACTGATGACGATCCATGCATAAGGACCAAAGAACCACCCTATATTAGGTTTAAAACTTGTATCTTATGAACGAGTACAATTCATTAAGGACGTTATAGTTAGCACAGAGCTTTCTATAGTTTTCTTTACAAAAAAGAACTCTGGATATATTTTGGCGAACTGTAAGTGAGTTATTAAAATAGAAAAAATAAGGCATTTTGGGGCATCTTCCAAATAAATAGTGTCTAACATCCCCTTTATAACCACAGTCACAGAGGTCGCTATTTCTCTTTCCGATTTTCTTCAGGTACTCGGGAAAACTGCCATGAGCAGTAATAAAATATTGTAATAACTGACCTGAACATACAAAGTTTTCATCCACCCTATTTAATACTGTATAAGTGTCTCTACCTTTACCACTATGCCTCCACTCTCTTTGCCAATCTTTTACCGTATTGATTTTGCAAATTCTCTTAATTAAGGTGACAGGAAAAGGAACATTCTCGGTAATATTAGCATTTTCACGATTAATAGCCTCTTTCGCAAGAGTATCTGCTCGTTCATTTCCAAGGGTTCCGACGTGTGCACGGGTCCACCCAATAATCACAATCTTGTCAGGATGCTGTATCAAATTAGTATAAATCTCTTTAATTATCAAATTTGCTGGAAAATTTCTTTGTAGAGCTAGAGTTGAAGATTTGTTGTCGGTATATATATAAACTTTCTTGTAATCGGTATCCAAAAACCAATTAATAGCATATTTAATCGCTATCAACTCAGCCTGATAAATTGAGTTCATCTTATTTAACGAGATTTTAAAATCTTCAATAAATTCACCATACAGATAAACTGTATATGCGGCACCCACGCCAGCTATCATTTTCGATCCATCCGTGTACACGATGGGAACTTTCTGTTCTTTAATATCATCATCCGATTTATCTGTGATTTGTAGGTTATGCATTGCAGTATACTTAGGAAAATCATTTGTTGCAAGATTAATCATTATATTCTGTCTTTTTATTATTACATCCTCATATTTTATATTGTCCTTTCCAATCATTATGTCATATTTCTTAACCAGATATCTTAAACTAATGTGCAAAGGAGGGATTCCGTTTAGTACGCACAATGCATCCGTAGAGACTGTCCTGTATGTAGACAAGATGGTGAGAAGACCTAATCGCTGGCATGATCTTAATTTACTAAGTGCATGTTCTTTCAAATCTCTGTACCAAACCTCAGCACCATAAGCTATCTGCTTTTCTATTACTGTCTTATACCATATTTTTCGGAAGTTCGCTTGGAGTCCTCGATCCCGTTTATCTGTTTTCTTAATATTTGATGCCAGATCTCTAATTTTTTCTCTGATGTTTTCCAAATGTGAGATCCAATTCAACTTCGCGTCCAAAGTCAATCCTAGATAAGTGATGGTATCTTTAATTGGTATTGAGATGTTGTCAATTTTTAAGATGGGATGCCGATTTTCCAAAAGATATCTACCGAAAAGCATGCCCATGCACTTTTCCCTGCTTATCGTTAGTTTCAGTTCATTACTAATATCCGCAAACCACTTAACACGATCATTCATATTCCTCTCTAATTCGGCTCTGGTGTCAGCACCAGCAAAAATTACGAAATCATCGGCATAGGACAGAATTTCTTCAAACTTGATCCTGTATTTCTTCAGTAAATAATCGGCGACAATCAGCCACAACAATGGGCCAAGGCAACTGCCTTGGGGACAGCCCTTAAAAAGTGCGAACCAGATGATTCCGTTCGTAAAGCTGAATCCAATTCGTCTATTGCTGATGTAGTTCTTCAAAATTCTTTTAAGATAATCCGATATCGGTAAACCATCAATAATTTCCGCAAGTGTCATCCAATCCACCGCATCAAATGCTGCTTGTATGTCAATCGAAGTGATTGCATAGTACTTGTTAGATCTAAGTTTATCTCTAATCAACTCCCTCAAAAAATGGATTGCAGTCACCGTACTCCTCTTCTCTCTAAAGCATTATTGAGCCTCATCCCAGAATCCTATTGATTCTAACAATGGCATTGTTCTAATCTTGATAATTCTTTCTAATAATTTACCAAAAATGCTAAGTAAAGTAATTGGCCTGAACGATCTAGCACTTTTCCCATCTTTGTTCCGTTTTCGAAAAAAAATAACTAATCCATTTTTCCATATCCTAGGAAAATGCCCGAATCTAAAACAAGCCGTGAAGAGTTTTCTAACATAGTTTGGGCATGCTTTACAAATATTCTTCACTATTAGAGCATCGATTGCATCATAACCCGGAGCCTTATTATTTTTTTGACAAGACATAGCATATCGCATTTCTCTAGTTGTCACCTCCATTACATCACCCGCAACCTTGCCTGTTGAAGTAAAATTAAAAATTTCGGTGGGAATTTTGTCAACGCTAAAATGTTCTTACATCAGATCCTTTGCTACATCGTCGTATGAATCAAATGGTGTCGAATTATCAAATCTTGTAAAAATAAAATCACTTGGCTTTGTAGCTTTACCAGTGATGTACTTATACAGAGTCCCATAAGTATCCGAAGTATCATGACAAAAGTTTGTCCACGAATCTCTTTTCGCCTTTTTTACCATTTTTTTATATTCTCTTCTATGTTTAATATATATTTCTTTCAAGTTTACATCTTCTGGGTTCCTGATATATCGTTTGTAATGTGCAGATACCTTATTTCTTGCAGATCTTAACTTTTCACTAAACCATTTTATGGTTGGTTTGTAGGACAAAGTACCTTTTCTAAAATGCTTCTCTGACATTTCTGTCACTATTTTCATAAAATTCTCTACGTGATCATCCAAATCACTAGTATTATTAATCAATATAAGATCTTGTAACCAATTTTTCTCAAATTTCCTAATATCTTCAATAAATTTTCGAAAACTTTTATTCTTTGTTTTGAACCTCTGTCGTAATCTAATTATAGGGGTATAATTCAAAGAAAACCTTATGTAACGGTGATCACTGTAGGAGAATATTTTGTCGTCGACAAACCAGTTATTCAGTTTATCACATATTTCCAGACCGCCAAGTGCCAAGTCCGGACGACCCTTCTGTGTGCCCTGCACAAACGAGTGTGGAGCGGTGACATCATTCATGATTCTCAGTTGTTTTTCTACAAGGTGTTCCAGGAATATTTCTGTACGTCCCGTTTGACGGGCGTAGCCCAGGTCCATGATTGGCACATTAAAATCGCCAGCTATCAGGATCTTATCAAAATTGTTAAAATGTGAACCAAGATCCACAAAGTCTTTATCTATATTGTTATTAGGAGGTGAATACTGAGAACAAATAAAAATAACATCATCATTTACATTTAAAGAGATGGTAATGGAATTATCCAGAGCCAGGTTACTAATCACGGCATAATCCCTGTTAGTTATTATGATAGCAGAATTATATTTTAAAGAGAAATAGATTGGCCAGTCTGGTGGAATGCCAGGAGCCTCATAATCAGAAACATAGATATCTTGGCAAAGAACTAGATCTATATTATTAGACAAAACATACTGTACCAAAGCATCGCTTGCATCACCACAGTGATGCAAGTTCACCTGCACAAAATTCAACAAACCAACATGAGAAACACCCGTGACAGTGCCCTTAGCTACGATTAGCTACTATCTTCAGTCTATATTTCTGGAATGCCGGACAATTACTGCTATCAGCACGATGACTGCAATCCCCATTCACATCATCAAAATAACAATGTGAACAACAAAGTGTATCCGATTTACAATCTTTCAAGTAATGATCAGCAGCACATTTAACGCAGTTAACTCTCTCAGTACAACTATTGGACATATGCCCGAACCTCTGACATTTAAAGCATCTGGTTATTGACACAAACTCAACCACCCTATATCTTTCAAAGTCAATGCATATTCTTTTCATTTTCAGTAGGATATTCTTACACTCTTCGTCCACATCTATCAGCCAATTACTTTTTTCCTGCTTGGTTTCAATTTTACGTATTACCCGCACTTCCCTATCTGTACCTTTCATTAAACTTTCTATTATCGCCTTCGTAGTTGAGTCTACATCAGAAGACTGTAGCTTTCTTTTAAGTCCCATCATAGTATCTTCCGACGAGCCGTCCTGCAAACACTTTTCCACTTCCTGCTTTACATCCTCCTCTTTAAGTTCTGGATCAACACTTAAAATCAGTATTCTCTCCCTTCTTCTGATCGGAACATTTATCTTCGCAATATCCTTAATCTCTTCTGAATCTGCTAGAGAATCTCTAATCACATCCACCTCTGCTTTGGTCTTATATTTCAGTATCACCCTGTTAGTCTTAGTAGTTATGATGTCCTTTGGCAATGGGAGATCTTTATTCCTTTTATTAACCAACTTGATCTTTTCCCTCAGTTGTGAAACATCTTGGTTCTCCTCGTTCGGTGTCACTATTACCGTGTGCTCATCTCTCCTTTTCTGTATTACTTCCTTAGGTTTCGTTTGGATCTCCTCAATTGAGCTAATAGAAGTTTTACTGATTTTCTGGGCTAAATCTGACATCATTGCGTTATATTCAGCGCGGTCATCAAGTCTTGCTTTCATAACTTTATTGTCCTCCGATATTTTGGTACATTGTTTTAGGATAAAATCTAAAGCCTTCTTTACGCAATTCACAGTTGGTGTCGATATTTTATTACCCCTTGAACTCTTATGTTCTAACAAATCATGAATTTTCGCATTGATATCCATAACTACCTCGATAAATCTTTTACCTTCAGCATTCTTGATCCACTGTTCTACATTATCATCAGCCATCCTACCAATTCTAGAACCCTACAAATACCACCAAAGACTTTTAATACAACCCAAAGACCCTCTATTGACAATAACTACCACAAAAGATCCTCTAATTGAAAAAGCAAAACAAACCACCGACAATTCACTAGCGTACGTTTACAATGAGAACTACCTTTCAGCTTATATGAGAGACCGTGTGGTCAGAAAAAACACAAATGATCCAATTAAAAAGCGAAACAGGAAAACACGATTCAAGTATAAGAGAAACAACAGCTAATAAATCACCGGGTAATAGAATCAATAACCGCCGGATAAAAGGATCAGCCCACGAAAACTGCCTCACTAGACATGTGACACAAAAAGGACTAAAAATACCAATGTAGAGAAGTAATACCACGTGCAGCACAGTCAAAAAAAAAACTCACACACCACGTGACCAAACTACACACAATAATTGTAAACAAACAATAACAAGATCGCAGTAACCACGGCAACAAAGACACTGACTACCAAAAATAAAAGTACTCTAAAAAATATACGTCACTACTAAATCACCACACCATACATCACAAAGCAGAATAACTGTGATCGCAAATGATACCAGCAAGAAAAATATACAGGAAGCAAACAACTAAACACAACTCAAACACAAAAATGGCTACCAAAACAAAATGTCAGAAATTAAAAGAAACGCTCGCCGAAAAACTTCAAAAATAGATATCTCAATAAATAGCAAGAATAATTAAACGAAAAGTAAGCGAAAAGAAAGCTCAGGTAATATTACATAAACAATATTAGTATCAGTAAGAAATATGCATAAATTAAATAGATAATAGCTAACTTAGAAAACTTTACGTTAAAGCGTGTCTTTCGACATGCAAGAATCAGTGTAAAAATTTTTCAAAGTCCAGTAACTACAGAAATAATGCAAATATTTAAATAAAACTCATAACACAGTAAGATAATAGAAACAGGAAAAGGATTATGCCAAAAAATTAGAACTGGATCAGATAATTACCCAAATAATAGACTTTATCACAGGAGCACCAAAAACAATTCAACTTCAATGGCGGAAAGCTTTTCCTCCTTGTTCTTCGCGTACTTAATAAAAGGAAAATTTTCATTCCAAAATTCTGTTGTATATATGGCATTTAGGGATTAAAATTAAGTGATTCAAAAATAAGCCACCGCCCTTCAAAGGGCTAAAAAATTATCAGTCATTTCAGTCCAAGATTTTAGATTTTTCAGTAATCAATAAAAACTATTCTGTACAAAAGTGCTAGATATTTTAATAACTTTTCTGTGCTCACTATCTTTTTTAAACCTTTAACTATGTTTTGGGCTATCAGTTATTTATTTTATAAGACTTGTAATTAAATATATATATATATATAAATCTATTGCAGGTCTCTGATTTTAATGAGACGTAGTCTTAATGTAAATTACTGTTTAATTAATTTTATTTTATTTATGTATTGTGTTTATCTGTATATCACGATCTACGTACTTGAGTTATGGACACATTCTCCTGTCTATGAGATTAAATAGAGTGAAATGTATAAAAAGAGATTACAAAAGCTGTATTACTATTGTCTAGTGGAATATATATACAGCGAAACCCCGATCTATCGTTCCCGCACCCATCGTTTTCCCGCATTGATCCTTTTATTTCTATGGTCCCTGCACAAATTATATTTAAATAATGTTAACGAAACCCGCATACATCGCTCTTCAAAAAGTCTTTCCCGCATTCATCGTTGTAAAATTTTTCTCCTCACCGAAATGAAATTGAAGATCAAGCAGATCTATATGACATACAAACTGGAATTATTTCTTTTATCCTAAAATAACTCATTTGTGTTGTTTTAGGTAGGAAATACACAGATTACCGCTGATATTGTGATATGTACATGCACGTACGTGTAAATAAATGAATGCGGAACAGGTGCTCTGTTTGGAAAATGGTTTATCGTATTCTGTGTAAAGGGGAGGTGGATGGATGCATCCACTTCGGCCAGCTCCAGCTGCCACATTCTTTCACATTCCTGGCTAATCTGTTGTGTGCAGTGCACGTGTTTAATTTCAAGAGTGTGAGCTTTCGATTTAATGCGTTTTGTGAATTTTAAGAATGGCAAAACAAATACGATCTTTAGAAGAAAGGCTTTTCATAATAAATAAGGTGGAAAAGAATCCTTTTGAGAAAAAAATCAACATCGCTAAATGTTTAGGTGTATCGCCTTCAACCCTGAAATCGATAATTTCGAAAAAGAAAGACATTAGTGAGCAGGCAGATAAGTGTAGAACTTCTACAAAAAAGAGAAAAACTAACAAAATGTCTACTTACAGTTATTTGGAAAGACTTCTCTTCGCTTAGTAAAAACAGTCTCGTGCGCCAAATTTTCCTGTGAATGGGAATATTGAACGAGAGAAGGCACTTGAAATAACTGCCTCATATAGCATGGATACTTTTCCTGCATCAAATGGGTGGATTTCAAGTTTTAAAATTCGCCATGAATTGGTATCAAGGAAATTATGCGGTGAAAGTGCAGCAGTAGTAAATACTAATACCACAGAAATGTGGTTCGAAAAACTTCCGAAGTTACTAGAAGGCTATAAGGATTGTGGCATCTATAATGCAGACGAAAAGGCCTGTTTCATATATACTTGCCAGAGAAAATGCTAACGTTCAAAGGAGAGTCTTGTAATGGGGGGTAAACATTCCAAAAAAAAAAAGACTTGCAGTGTTACTATATGCACAAATAAGGACAGTTCTGTCAAACGAGTACCCCTCGTTATTGGTAAATCTGCTAGACCTCGATGCTTCAAGAACGTAAAGAAACTACCAGTAATCTGCAATTAGAATGCAAAAGCATGGATAAAAAATTATATTTTTACAAAAAAAAATTTATGATTTTGATAGATCAATCAGCGTTCAAAAAGAGAAAATCATTCTATTTATTGATAATTGTTCAGCTCATTTACCAGATACGTCGTCTTTGAAAAATATAAAAGTCAGTTTTTTCCCAGCTAATTGTGCATCTGTCCCCCTTGATGCCAGACAATCAACTGTTTTAAGAAATTTTACAGGAGATGGCTAGTGAAAAGATTTTTATGTTTCATAGAACAAGCAAAAGAACCCACTCCAAAAATAGACCTTCTGCATGCTATTCATTTTGCACTTTCAGCATGGCATGAACTAACCTCTTCAGCCATCTAGAATTGTTTCGTGAAATACGGTTTTGTGCGGAAAATTGATGAAGAATGCTCAACAGAAGGGGAAGAAAATGATGATGGGAGTGATAAATGCAGATGAAGAGGGGTTGCGTGTAGCAGAGGATGTATCGGGTGTGAAATTTAGCGATTATATTTCTATTGATCAATATGTTGCGACAAGTGGTAGCCTAAGCATAGAAGAAATGTGTGATGGTGCAAAAAATGAAAATAACGGCGAAGAAGCAAATGATAATGTTTACGCCGTTGAAGCTGAGCCTACACCAGTGCCAAGTCTGTCTGATGCACTTATGGCATTTGAAGCTGTACGAACTTTTATAGATACACATGAAATTACATAAAATGAACAGAGAAATGTTGCACATCTTGAAAATTTGTTGTTTAATTAAAAAAAATAAACGAAAAACCCAATATAAAATTACTGATTTTTTAAAATAAATATCAATTTTCCACAACTTCGATTTATTTATTTTACAGTTCAGAAAGTAACAAATTAGTATTTATTAGTATACTATTATACACATTGCATGTATACATATATACACATTGCATGTATTAGTAATGCATGAACATTATTTTTTGACGTCAACCCGTATTCGTCGTTTTCCCGCATTCATCGTTTTTATTCACACACCCCTTGAAAAACGATGGATCGAGGTTCTACTGTAGTACAATTGCCAAGTACGTAGCGTTGAAAGCGAGAGTTGTGAACAAAAGATAATCTTTTGAGATGGCCTGTCCGTGGACTTGTGTGACAGAAGAACACGTGGGGTTCCCATGAAAATAGAGGGGAAAACCTCGAGTCTGGAAGAAAGAAGATAGAGAGAGTAAAAGAGCTCCGTCGAGAGTTGGAGATCAAGATTGTTGGTCGTGCTGTGTGCACAACTTGTTTTTCTTGAGAAGTGTAAGTGTGTGCTGAGAGTTCGGACTGACCTATGTGGTCTCAATGTTGAATAAGCCTAGCTGAGTATGGTCAAGAGACAATTGAATAGTATGTTTACAGTGATATAACCTAGTACATAGATAGTGACCCACAGTGTATTTCAACTTAGGGAAGGATCTGCTATATCCGTCCTTATAAATGAAAATATTGTGTTTTGTTGTAAATGTTTAAATGTACTGTAAATTAAACTTCATTTAAATATTTATTTCACGTATCTTAGTGAACTGATTCCCAAACTTACACCATGTCTGGTATCACGCACCTATACCGGTAGTGGCAGCATATCAATTAAGCAGTATATATTTATATCTTGATGTATGTTGGATTAAAATCGGAGTAAGGATTATCACAATATCGGCAGTGTCAATTACAACCTTTTTGCACTGAGTGGGATTTAGTACACTAAAAAAAATGCAAAAATATATTTATCATATTTTTATTAGATGTTACACGAAATATGTAATTTACGTTTGCATCTTATCCCTTAAAATATTCGCGCATTTCATGCATCAAAACTCCCCACGTGGTGTATTTTGTTCGCCATATATTTGTAAATTTCTAGGAAAATAAATTAATGTTTTATAAGAATAATTTTAAGTTAAAAACAATTACCATTTAGTAAAACACAAAAAAAAACCCGCCATAACATAGGCACGAGTGACAATATTTTCGCACACTGCGTGTTTGTAACATACATATTTAATTTTGTAACATCCAATGGAATACAAAATATACCAGAACGAATAATTGAGGGTTAAGGATTGACATTAACTGCATAGGTGCCAAATATCTTGTATTTTCAGTACAACTATTTCCGAATAGTAATATTCACCTTATTAAATCCCAGAATTTTGCGATTAAATAATGCGAAGATTATTATTCATAAATTATGTCATACAGAATCCTAATCATTGGCACCTATACATTGAAGCTCATAGTCATATTAACCATCATGTTCAATCACATCGCCTTCTTGTTCTGTTAATGGCCATTGGAATATACCTTTATAGAGTTGATGGCAAATGGTTTTTCAAAAAGAAAGATTACCTTATTTACTCGCAAAATTTCTGTCATCAAATAAGCCAAGTATTACTTTTTTCACATAGTCGTGTGAGAATACTTTCTTAAAAAAGTAGTAAGTACGACTGTTCTAAAATAATACTGCTTAAGGAGCATGACATTGTTAACATATTTGTAGACATAATTTTATGATAAGGTCATTTAGAAACACAAATATATGGACGATTCTCAAAAGGTGGGCACTGGACACAAGCCATAACTTTAATCCTTTCAAACATAACTTTAATTATCATTGACTTTTTTTTTTTTTTTTACACTGAGTTTTTAATTCTATACAGAGATAGAAAATGACATAATTTATTGTAAAAGCTTTGTATAAATATCTTAAAATTTTATTATTTTATGCTAAAGAGGCCAATTTCGGACATTCATAACGTTAACTGCTCCAGTGTACCACCAAGAAAAAGAGTTATAACTTTTTTCCAGGTGGTTCTAATGGTAAACAACGAATGCATAAAGGAAACGAATGATTTTTTGATAATTTCGTTAAGAGGTGGCAGGCTGATTTATTGTTTTTTTTTTTTTTTTAAGATAGAAGGAGTTTTCTATAAAGCATTTTTCTGTCTTTTGTTATGTCCGAAAGTAACGTACGCAACAAAGCATTTGATATTATTATTATTATTACTGGATAACAAAAAGTTAATTATACATATATATATGCATACAGACACATTTACTACATTTTAGTTTTAAGAATTTTTTAAATACTAAGAGCAACGTCCAAAATCTTTAAGTCCAAAATCTGCAAATGTCCGAAATTTGTAACGTACACAACTGCTAATTAAATGCTTTAATCATTAATTTTCCAGAATAGTTGCTGTCTTTTAATGTTTGTGTATAATTTTGTAGACATACTATTAAAATATTTATATATTATATTTATAGACAAAATACTATACTATTAAAAAAATTTGGCCTTAAATTTGAAAATTTTAAAAATTACATATAGTTAACGTTTAATGCTCCCACCTTTCGAGAATCTGCCATATATAGAACTTTAGAAGCTAATGAATGTCTTTAAATCCAGGTCATTGAAATAATAAATATTTTTTCTATCTATTCATAAAAAAATCGTTAAAAAGTTTTATTTTATTTAGATGATCTCAGAACAAGTTTAGATAGCAATTGCAACTAATGTATTCAAATTGAAATTCTAAACTTTATTATGCAAATAGTTTAAGGAAAGTAGGAGAAATAATGCCTTTATTAATATTTCTAGTAAATTAAATAAGCTAAAATATTAAAGTTTTCAGAATTTTAACTTTCTATGATTGACTGTGTAACAAATTTGAATCCTATTTACGACTAATATATTCAACATGAAGCAGTGAATTATTTTTATGGGAATAGATTAATAGAAATTAAGAGAAACTGCCAATGTATGTTTTTATCAAATGTTAAAAAATAATTGTCTTATCAATATATAGTAGAAAAAGAAAATCCGAAAATATTACGAATTTTAATACGGTTTACGAAAATATAATATATCTTCTGCCAAGTTACCCACGAATCCCAAAAGTGCTCCTTTATCTTCATAAACTTTAGAAACCAATAGATTTCCGAGATTTAAAGAACTAATTTTGAAACAAAAGCGTCTGTTGCTACCCGTCAGTTTCGGAAATGTTTCCCAGTGGGTTTTTTTTTTTTCATTGTATTAACACAGTTTACTCAACACGAAATATCGGTGATTTGGGTGCTATCAATTCTCAAATAAACAGTTTCAGCTATGTAACTGGAATTTTATATGCAAGAGAAACAAAAAGTATTAATGGTAATATTAATTTTATTGATGTTAATTTAACACGTTTTTCTGTTGAAAGTGTTTGATGGAAATGAAACTGTTATTATTATTTTTTTTCATACTTTACAGCATCCAAAAAATCATACTTCGTGTTGAGAAACTGATTAATACTCTGTAAAAAAAAAATTAGAAACGTTTCCGAAACTGACGGGCAGCAAAATAAATTTTTATATGTGAAATGCTTCTTTAAATATCGGAAATCTATTACTTTCTGAAATTGTGGAAGACACAGGAACACTTTTCGTATTCGTTCGCTCCTGTTGCTACACGTCAGTTTCGGAAACGTTTCCGAGTATTTTTTGCAGTGTTTTAACACATTTTTCGGAACAAGAAATATCGGTGATTTGGATGCTATAGATTCTCATATAAACAGTTTCAGCTATGTAACTGGCTTTTTATATGAAAGAGAAACAAAAAATATTAATGGTAATATTAATTTTATGTTAATTTAAGATGTTTGTCTGTTGAAAGTGTTTGATGGAAATGAAACTGTTTTTTTCTGTTTGGTTTGTTTGTTTCTTGTTGGTTTTTTTTTTTTTTTTTTTTTTTTTTTTTTTTTTTTTTTTTTTATAGATTTTACAGCATCCAAAAAATCATACTTGGGGTTGAGAAACTGATTAATACACTGTAAAAAAATTTGGAAAAGTTTCTGTAACGGACGGGCAGTAAAATAAACTTTTGTGTGTAAAATGCTTCTTTAAATCTCGGAAATCAGTTACTTTCTGAAATTGTGGAAGACACAGGAACACTTTTCGTATTTTTTCGCTTCTGTTGCTACCCGTCAGTTTCGGAAACGTTTCTGAGTATATTTTGCAATGTATTAGCACAGTTTTCTCAACACGAAATATCGGTGATTTGGATGTTATCAATTCTCAAATAAACAGTTTCAGCTATGTAACTGGATTTTTATATGAAAAGAAATAAAAAATATTAATTGTAATATCATTTTTAATGTTGTTAATTTAACATGTTTGTCTGTTGGAAGTATTTGATGGAAATGAAACTTTTTTAGATTTTACAGCATCCAAAAAATCATACATCGTGTTGAGAAACTGGTCAATACACTTTAAAAATTTTTGAAAACGATTCCGAAACTGACGGTCAGCAAAATAAACTTTTATATTTGAAATATCTTTAAATATCGTAAATCTATTACTTTCTTAAAATGCGGAAGACAAAGGAACACATTTCGTATTCGTGGATAGCTTGAATGACGTTATATAATATTTTAATAAACCGTATTAAGTTTCGTAATACCTTCGGAAACATTTGTCTTTATTTTTAGTGTATTCATTGTAATGATTTGAACCAGTTTTGTGTAAAGTTTAAGAAATCTAAAAACGCCTTCCTTCCTTTCGTTTTGTCCAGTAAATAAAAGTCAGAGAGAGTGTTGTATTTATCATACGCACGCTAGAAAAATCCGTGAACTAACAAGTATTTGTTCATTTAATGTATTTAATTAATTCACGAAAGCTATCGCTTTAGCTGTCCCATTTACACCTCAAAATACTGAAAGTTCACCAATCTAACATAAAAATCATTTAAAATTCTTCAAATTCAGCTGCATATTTTTTTTTTTTTTCAAATCACAAAGATGTTCCGGTAACTCTATTTCGTTTTAGAAACATAGTTTTTACTTAAGGTAATTCGGCCACATAATAGGATGTTTTTCTTAGTAGAGCCAAAATTAAAATGATAAGATAAAGAAAAAATATACCACCATGCTGTTTAGTATTTAATTGGTTATGTACACTCATTAATTACTTTCCCAGTGTTTAAATAACTGACAAATTTAATGTTAAATAAACTCGTGTAATTGTAGCATGTTCCCCCCATATATACGAGGAATATGCCACCTGTTATGGAGGAAGATACCACACCACAGAAAATAAGAAAAATAGTACTAATATTGGAAAATCACCTGGAATTAACATTGGGAATTAACAATAACTATGGTCAAACAAACAAATCTGTAAACTGAAATCCTTTTTTTCAAAGTTACTTTGCTAAAACTAAGAATGGTACAAGCCTGCATAACATTTCATTTAGTGCAAATGATCATTGCAATCTTTGTGCAATTATTTCTTGCATTTGAATCATTGAATCCAACCACACTTGAGACCTTTTGTTAGCTTAAAAGTATCTTTTACCCACAGCACAAAAATCATCATGTTACAAGCCTGCCTAACATTTCATTTAGTGCAAATGATCATTGCAATCTTCGTGCAATCATTTTTTGCATTTGATGCACTGAATCCAATCACACTTAAGACCTTTTATTAGCTTAAAAGTATCTTTTACACACAGAACAAAAATCATCATCATTATCCTAATCAAAACTATCACCACTGGTATCCAGAGGAATTTATTCACTTGGGAAAGACGCACGTCTGTTTTACTTCTGTTTTTTCGAAGGTTTCTTTTTATTTATTTTACCTTTTTCCGATTTTCTCTAACCTTTTCCCTGCAGAGTTTTTCTTCTCTCTGACGTAGCTAAGACTTCTGCTGCTTCTTTCTTACGCCCAGTTGGTTTAGGTTTTCTGACCTGGGGAATAGGACTGATTGTTTCTAGACAGGAAATCCCTTTTTCAGTGCTGGTGGAGGCAACTGCTGGTGACAATCCACTGCCACTAGATCTGCTATTAGAAGCAACTGATGATGAAGGCCCAGATGATCTGTTGGTGGAAGGAACCGCTAGTGTAAGCCTATACTCATATGCGCCGCTTCTGGAAGCAGCAACTCTATCATTAATGGAGCCATCAGAGATATCAAATGCATGTTCTGGGATTGCTTGCAGGTTATTGCTTGTGGGTCATAAATTCCAGTAATTGAAAACCCAAAAGTGCCATTTCCTACTGTTGCTGCCTTGCTCTAAGCTGTATTAAGAAGAGATTAAAACTGAAGTCTTGAAAGTTTACGATACGGCTTGCTGTGGATCCAGGCGTTCAGGGCTTGACGCCAGTATGTTTTTAATAGTTTGAAAAATGTGTGATAAAGTGTCTATAAGTATTGGGTAATGTGATTTGGAAGACAGAAGAGAATTAATTAATTTTTGTCTTCATTTTAGCTTATTTCTGAACCATGTTGTGTCTTCCTCCAAGTATAGGGGAAAGATACCACACACACTTATTTCGTTATTGCTGCAAGATTATGACAGCTTCCCTTGTGTGTGTAATAGAATGTTGAACTCACTTATATTGCTAATATCTCATTTAAAATAAAACATCTCCTTATAAACTTTAAATATGAGGCACGGAATATTATAAGAGCTTTACTCACCCAGTTAAATGCTTACGAGATCCAAAAATAACGGCGATTGAAGGCGACAAATTAACATAAATTCACAAACCACGTACACACTGGGACAAGACTCTTCACATAAGCTGGTCATTATTGCCATCTGTTGACACATAAAAGCACTAGGTACAAACTTGCATCTTCCCCCGAATTACCTTAAGTCATTTTTCGTTAGCTACGAACTAGCCTCAAACTAGTGTTGGAACTAGTGTTCGAAGCTAGGCTCAAATTTCCCTGACATTCTCTAGTCAAAGGACATCCGTCAAACCACAAAAAAATTCTTCAAATCCCAGGGGTGTTCCGGTAACTTATCATCGGTATTTTTATATTTTCTGACGAATTTCTTTCATTTTCTCTTTCTTCGGGGGGGGGGGGGGGAGGGGGCTTTTTCTGCGAATAAAAAAATAAAAATTAATAACTTCATCATTTTCGGTTTGCTTTCAAAGCTTTCAAAGCTCAGCTTCAGTTATAAGAAAAATAACTACAATACATCACAAGACATTTTGAGTGTGTGTGTGTGGGGGGGGGGGGGGGAAGAAAAAAAAGTTATGTATTCCTTTAAGAAACATTTTTGGATGACATAAAAACAGTGTTGCTGTAAACTGAATGACACAATAAACTGATTGTCAGAAAACCTTTTTCATTAGGTATGGATTTAATTCATCCCCAATCAAGGCGTAGGTGTGGTAGGGTGGGTAGGAATTAACAACTATAATCTTTAATGCAAATGTAATAAAGCGCAATTTACATCATTCACAACTGCATAGTAAATCAACCATATCGATCTTTTCCCGGCAAATTATTATAAGTGACACAATAATTTTTCTTTATGATTTCCTAGTCACATAAAATAATTGCTTTAAACTTGCATTATGTTTCATGTACAATATCAACATTTACAATAAAATCCTATTTTCCAAAAATTGTCACTTAGTATATTTTGGCGGGAAGGGCTCATATAATCAGAAATCACAAATGTGTGAAATTCACTTCATCATTGTGATTTACTCTGCATATAGTTGCATTTACATACGCATTGTTTCTGATATATTACCGTACTTGAGGTATTGATCTAGTTTTAAATCAGTTCATTTTTTAATAATTAAAGTATTGGTTTTCGATATTGAAATAGAATATGAAAATTGTCAGTTTTTTTGCTTTGCGATTCATTTATAGTTATAAGTACCTTAAGAGAAAAAAGTCTTCTAATATTCAAACTAAGAACGGTACATCATAAAAATATGAAGATTATTAAGAACTTGGGGTGAATATATCTAATAGATTTTCAGAAATAAAAACTTAAATAGTATTTTCTGAAAAACATAATTTTCAAGAACAATCAGTTGCGAAAAACCAAAATCTTCAAAAATTATGCTGATATTTATGTAAGACTGATCACCTGAAATTTATGTGATGTTGTGATTTATCGGTTTAAATATCAGAGAAATTCATGAAATTTTACAAATATATTTAGAAATTAACATACGGAAAATACATGAAAAACTACGAAATTGATAAATTGATAGGTATTTCCCTGGAAGTTTTTATTTTATGGCGTAAGTTTGTAGTTCATTACATTTTTAGTAACCTTTCAAAAAAAAAACCTAGTAAATTATTATTTTTTTTGTCGTGAAGTCTTTTTTTATTGCACTATTTTTCCTTAACATTATAAAAATTAACAAGAAATTTCATCAAAGTAATTTATTTAACAACTGAAATTGTCATTTTATATACTAAATGATTTGAAACATTGAAATTGATTGGAAACAGCATTATATTCATTTTTGCTTAAGGATAAATCCACATCAAAAGGTTTAGATTCAGATGTTATTTCTGCTCGGCCCTCTTCAGTTTAGATGTAATCGCTGTACAGGACATGCATACAGATCTAAGATGGGCACTTGGTCAAAGCTATATAGTGCGGTTGGGGCACCAGAAGTGTTTCTATAATTTTCACTTTTTCAGTACCAAGACATATAGTTTGTTACGATGAATTTTTCCCCTTTTTAAAAATCTGTACTTATTGAAGAAAAGGCTTATAAACTCTTTTACATCACCAATTAAATATCTATATACATGTCATAGAGCTACTAAAGTTACGTTTTGCCTCCTTAAATATTTATTAATTTATACATCTTTTAAATACCTTCAAAAATTAAATTAATAAATTCAACCTGATTTTCAGATGCTTATATCTCCCAAAGAACACTGATTTTAATACTGTTTGTATCAATCGAAAGAGTACATCTTAACTGACATGAAAAATTTTATTTAATTTTTTGGCTTCTCCCTATAAGGAAAATTCTGCTCTCGAAGCTGGTAGACGGGAGGTACTGGGTTCGATCCCAATCGCGCCCGTCGGCCTAATCGTTCGGAGTTTTCGTGGTTTTCTTCGAGCCGTGGATCTTCCATGCGTTAATACGGATTAGGTTCCCTTAGAAAGACCCCCACGGAGGGCACTCCCCCCGGGCCTATATCCCTCGTGTAGATAATTGGCCATCAAAAATCAACCCAACCCAACCCAACCCTATAACGTAAAAAAAAACACCGTTCAAAACACCTATTTTGCGTGAGGTTCGCAAGGGTGACAAAAATCCGGGTATACGGATAAAGTTAGAATTGTGAAACTGGTGTCTACCTCTGTTCAAATGACTATGCGCTATCATATAAAAGTAACTACCGAGCACTCCACCCCCTCCCGGCCGACATTTGAAAGCTAACGACCCTATCTCGAAACTATAAGAGATAGCAAAGAAAAATCAATTACATAAATGCACAGCGTCCTCTATTTAGCATGAAATAATGTCTTACATGTAAAAATAACATAATTAAAAGCCCGGAATCGTTCACCTGCACATATTTAGAAGACCTGAAATGTCCTTTCGATAACTAATGGCCTGTTTAAAGGCGTCATTAATCGCTTTTATAAGTGTAGAATCATAAGGGTTAGAACAGAAGACAGGTGCATATCTAAATGTAGTATATGAATCTGAAACTGCGGGTGTTTGAATGCTATACAATAAAAATTCCCCTTCACGGATTCTCTTCAAAAGTTGTATATGCAAAGACTATAATTTAGATTTTTATAATCTAGAATACAATTTATGCTATTTTGTATTCAATTAAAAAAAAAAAAAAGTATTAACCCTTTAAGACCGGGCAGCATTTTTAGGTTTTTTTTTTTAACAATGATATAACTGAAATTTGTAACTGATAATCCACTATCTGCTTATAAAATTCATATAATATAGTTTCTGTTAACCAGCAGAATCACTCAATTCCGGCATTTATAGAATAGATAACCCAGGAAGTTAGAATTTTAGTTATTGCCTAACCCGCACTATCGTACGGGTCCGGTCTTTTAAAGGGTTATGTTAGTATTAAAGTATAAAAAAGTATTAAAAAAGTTGTATTAGTTTTCTATAAATTTATACATTTCATTATTTGCATACAGAATATACATTTTTTCCCCAAAGAATAACCGTTTTTTCTTTAATAGTGGTCACATAATACATAGCTACTTTACAAAAATCGTCTGCTACCACTTATGTGGAAAAGGTTATAATAGATTCTCTCGAAATTGCAATTTTAAAACAATTTTTGACAGTTTAATAATAGCATTCTCAACAATACTTGAACACACTGATGGAAAGGAGGCGCAGCAGTGAACCGATTGTCACCACTAAATTTTAAGAGTATTCTTCGCCTTTTTTGAATAAATAATATTTAACATAACCTTTAATGTAACTTCTATAAATTTTGTTCACTGGCATAAGAGAAAAAAAAAAAGAATTTTTCTGATGGGATTTTTGTTTCTTTTTTCCACCTTAATGTGAAATAATTTGATTGATTTATTGACAAATATTGTTTATTTAAATGTTATCTCGCAGTGTATTCGCATAAATCACATTTATATTTTTATTTTGATATTTACATTCGCTGTACATACGAATTCTGTGACGGGCGAAAAGTCGAAAGTTCTTAATTATTTGTAATTAAGGTACCTTTGATTGGGCAATATTCATCTATTTGCAAGTTAAATAAATTTATTAATCGTAATTTCAAACAGTATTTTAACCTATGCAGCGAGAAATTCAACAAACATATCTGATAACAGCTCAATTGCTAGAACATCGCCAAGACATACGTCAATGTGGAAAGTTGTTATCCTAGTTCCCCTTGCAGTATTTCTGTTGTTACACGCCACCTTCCCAATTTGGATATTTTGTATTTTTATTCTATGCCAAAAGCGGTAGAATAATTGGAAAATTCTGCTGACCTCAGCAGGAGCTATATGGAGATTACGGTATTCTGTTTTCCCCTTTCATAGGCAAGGTACTTCTATTCGCAAAATGCTGAAATGAGTGAATGACACCAGAATTTATAAGCAAATTTATTTTAAAATAAGTAAAAGCTTTTGTTCACCTACTTAATGAAAGGAAATTTTCCATTCCATTATTCTGGTGCCAATGTGGCATTTAGGGATTAAAATTAGGTGGTCCAAAAAGGAACCACCGCCCTTGAAGGAGTTAACAAAATTTCAACCCTTAATGCACAGCGTATTTTTATTCAGTTCATTGCATACATAAAAACTTGTTTTGATTATTTGATTTGTAAATAAACGACATAAACATGTATATATTCGAGGACGTGAGTTTCAAAACTCTCCTTATCATGAAAATCAAATTTTGGGAAATTGTGAAAAACCTCTGACTGCGCCCATTGGTTTTCATTGTAAACCAAGATTTTACAATGCCAGAACGCGATAAAACTGGTTTTTTTTTCCAAATTGTTGTGTTTTTTCGATGCAGGTTCACCAATAGAATAGACCAGCCATACTCAACCTTTTTTTCGCGCCGGCCACAAACATTCGTTTGCGACGTTAAACCGGCCGCAACACACTTAAAAAAGGGCAAGAAAAAAATTACTAATCAAAATAGAAAGGTAACATAAGTAGTATAACAAAGTTAATATTGTTTACCGTTTGTTGCAGGAGAAATGTTACCAAAAAAATTTAGCACCACTATTTCCAAACAACGCGATAGAATTCTATTGCAAATGTTGTAGAAATAGATCATAAAGTTTGTTTTTGTAAATAGTGGTGTTTCTTTTTTTTTTTTCTTTTTTTTTTTTTTTTTTTTTTTGTGCCCATTTAGAATGCGGAAATGTAACAACGAAAAGCAGTTTTAGCCTGTAATAAACATAAAACATAATATTTTAACAATGCAGAATTTCCAGGTTAAAAAAAAAAAAAAAAAAAAAAAAAAAAGATCAAGAGATTTTATATAATAAATCAGATTTTTGATCAATTCAAAAACTTTTTTCTTAACTGTAGAAACATACAGTGCAAGTTAAATTAATTTGGAATAACATATGGTTGGTGTTGAAGATTGAGAAATGTATATAACACCATAGTAGAAATATAACTACATGTAAAAAGAACTTTTGTCTAATGAAAATGACAATTAAGATGTTTTAACATAATTTTAAACGAATTATGGATAACAAAAGAGATTTTCTCTTCCTGTGAAAATATATAAAGCAACAGTGAAGGTCTTAAATACATCTATATTTACAAGAAGAAGCTTCTATTAAAAACTTCTATTAAAACTTGTACTTCTATATTTACAAGAAGAAAGTGTTGGACTCGTGAAAATTTTCGACTACCGGTTTTCGACGGATTTGTACGTTTTAGAATGTCCTGAACACTATTTGATGTTTTTTGGAAAATGTCTGTCTGTGAGTCTGTCTGTCACTCTGTCACTCTGTGAGTCTGTATGTGTCAAAAATTTTGTGGGCGCTCTATCTCAAAAGCTAATGTACGGAATTTCACAAAACATTGATCAGATTCAGTTAAGCCTTGATATAAACTGGTCCTGATTAGTTTTTGGTGAAAATCACCCGACAGGTAGCGCTGCTATGCGGTATTTTCCATGATTTCTGCAATAGCTATATCTCAAGAACTACTACCCGGATTTTTATAAAACTTCAGATTCATTTAGTCCAGGATATAGTTTGGTGCTGATTACTTTTTGGTGAACATCGCCCAACAGGGGGCGCTGCTATTCTGCACTATTCATAATTATCGCAACAGCTATAACTAAAAAAAAAAGTACGAATTTTCATCAAACTTTAGATTCACTTAGTCCCTGATATAAATTAGTGCTGTTTAATTTTTTGGTGTAATTCGCCCAAAAAGTGGCACTGCTGTGCTGCATTTTTCATGATTTCTGCAATAGATGTTATCTCAAGAACTAATGCATGAATTTTCATCAAGATTCAGATTGAGTTACTTCCTGGTATAAATTGATCCTAATTGGTTTTTGGTGTAAATCGCTCAGCAGGTGGCGCTGCTATGAAGAATTTTTTACAATTTCCGTAATAGCTCTATCTAAAAAACTAATGCACGGATTTTCATCAAACTTCAGATTCAGTTAGAAGTTATCAAAGTTGTTGATAAGTAGATATTGGTGTGAATCATCTAACCGGTGGTGCTGATATGCTACATTTCTCAGGCAATATTAACATGTATGAGACAGAAGAAAGATTTGGGATTACCACACCCGACTAGTTTAAATATTGGATAAGGCGAATTTGAAACTAACGTCCTCCTTTTTTTTATAATCATTAAAGAAAGACACGCAGGCCGACATCTAGGTATAACAACTGTGGTTTATTGATAAAACTAATACATATAAGCAAGGTGCAATTTACTCCAATAGGAAAATCTGGTTAAGTATGCTTAATGTGTTCACCACTTGTAGCAGTTTATATGCAAGCATGTGCATACACTGCACGTGCATCGCTGTCAATGGTGGACACGGTCAGCATATTTAACATGAATTTCTCATTAAAATAAAATATACCTTGAGCAGAGATGAAATTTTTATCAGTAAATATACATCTACCTTATAATGCTAAAATTCCTAAGAGCAATTAGTGCTTATTTAACCTCTTCAGTCCTGAGTACCTAAATGAGTGGTTTCTTTTCCTTATAAAAACTAAAGTGATTCATTTTTTTTTTACATTTTAACTTCACTTACATAGGCTACTACATAGCTGAAAGTTTTTGCTTTAACCCATTCGGGATCGTGGGTATTACAGTGGACTATATGCACCTTCAAAAAGTGCTTAAAACGCTTGAGTTTGAAAAGAAAAGTAAAATTTATTTTATTTACTTACGACATTTTCGTGATTTATAAAGTTAGGTCAAATAATTAACAAAAAGTGGTGCCAAACGAATAAAATTCGTGTGAAAGATGCCGGTTCTGAATGGGTTAAAGCGAAAAAAATAAATGACAGCACCAATGCTGATTTTCTCATAAAATAAATGTTATTTTCATCTGAGATTTCGAAATGCCTTCAGGATAGCGCAGTCAAGAATGTAGACAATTTTCATAATTATTTAACTTAAACACATTTGAGTAAAAAAATGAGGTTTTGTAGATTATTCATTTACTTATATTCCTTAATTTTTTATTGTACGAATCTAGGTTATTGATAGTTAAATTGATATTTGGGGGGGGGGGGGGGCTATAAAATCATAAGAAAAACTTGGACTTACGCTGTCAAAATTTAATAATTAAAAATCTTACGAGACACATCAGCGTACATGTAAATAAAAACTATATTAAAAATACATTACAAATTATTCCCAACGTTTCGTGCTCTTTCTAACGAGCCATCTTCAGGGGAGAGAGTCCTTGACCTCCTCGGAGCGACTAAATCCTAAAAACGGTTATCCCATCTTCAAAATATTCTATTTCTTCTACTGATGAATTCATAAACAGAATTGCAGATGTTGAGATTAATGATAATACTATTTTAGCTAGTTTTGATATTGTCTCGCTTTTCCCCTCCATAAATATTTCCGAAGTTATGAATACTATTAACCAGTCTATAGATAAATTAAATAATCCGAGTCAAGAAATTAAAACCTCGTTAGAAGCAGGTTTAAATTTAATTAACCAGAGTAATGTATTCTATTTTCACGGTAATTATTATAAGCAAGATAAGGGTGCACCGATGGGGTCGCCTGTTTGAAGTATTTTCGCTGAATTTAAGCTTAGACCCTTGGAAGATTTGATTTTCAACACTTTCAAAAATAAACCCAAATTATGGTTAAGGTATGTGGATGATGTTTTCAAGGGCGGCTCCAGAGGGGGGACCGGGGGAGCATATGCCCCCCCCCCCCCCCCGTCGGAGTCAAATTTAATCGTCGTCGGGGAAATTTTTTTGACTTGAGTGTAGAGTTCTGCATCGGGTCGGGTAACCCGATTTTTTCTGCACACGACCCGAGTCTTGTCAAGTCGGGTGCAGGTTAGTTTTTTAAAGAAGATCTTAGGTTAGTTTGTAGAAAACCTGACCCACGGATAAGTCTGCCGCTGATTTTTAAAGAGTTTAATCTAAATTAATTTTTTTTCCTTAGTCTGCGACCAGAAAATTTAAGAATTTAACCACATGTCGGTTAAAGTCTGTCGTCACAACGGCAGGATATTACCGAAAAACTTATACATTTTGTCTATAACTCATGCGCACTCCTGTTCAATGTTTATTTGATTGACCGCAAACTTAGACGCTTAAAAGAAATACCATTTCAAGAAGAGAAAGGACGTGGAAATTCATCTGCTCACTTTGATCTTCTTATTAAAAAGCGTAGGGTAAGTATTTTTTTTTTTTTTTTTTTTTTTTTTTTTTTTGTATAAATGAATGAGTAAATGAAAAGAGAGTTTTGTATAATTATTTAAGCTAACTTAGTATCAAACTAAAAATTCCTTCTTTGTTCATTAATTTCAATATACAGTAGAATCTCAATTTATAATAATATATGGATATTAATCTCTATTTAATATATAGAAGAGAAATGGAAGTTGTCAGAGTCCAGCATCGGGTCGGGTTACCCGCTTTTACCCGAATCCGACCCGACCCGACCCGGGGTCGGCGCTATATTTTTCCGTTAATGTTCGGGTCGGATCGTGTTGACTTTAAGTTTTTTTGTTGCGGGTCGGGTTGGGTTTTATTGTTTCGGGTTCGAGTTGACCCGATTTTTTAAAAAGAATGCGGAAAATATTTTTTTCACGTTAAAAGCCTTTATAAACCGCAGATCAAAGTTTCACAAAAGCAAAATGTGTGCCTGTCTATTTTGTCTTTAGTCATCCTTTCACCAGTCTTCGAAATAACAAACTACAACTGCATTATATTTTTATCGTATTTTAAAAATACAATGCGCAGCAAAACGCTAAATGGTCCTTCCTGTCTAATGTATCAAATGAATAAATGAATAATGAATGTGATGATACACGATGCACTATATTAGACGGTAAAATTTTCAAAATAACTGCTGATAAAGTAAAAGAAATTAGATGGTCAGTTGTGTAAAACAAGGTGTATCATTATGTGGAACTTTTGAAACCGCAACTAATTTTAAGGTATATTTAAAGATTAGATTTTTAGTTTTATACCGTTTAGAGTCCTGCATCGGGTCGGGTTTCCCGCACCTGGTTCTAGACGTTTTTTATCGTGAGTCCCGGTTTTTTGGCCCGAGACCGGCCCGGCCCGTTTATAATTTTATCGGCTTCGTCTAAATATTTATATCGGAGCTGTGGACCCGCTTAATTGTAGTTATCGGCCCGGCCTGGCAGGGCCGTTCAATTTTTATGCCGGCCCGTTTATTTTGTGTATCAGCCCGGCCCTTTGAAAAACTGTCCTCATTCTTCGGCCTGACCCGTTTGAAATTTTGCCGCACCGGCGCGGCCAGTTGACCGGGCTGATGCAAACCTCTATTAAAGATACAATTGTAGATTATTTTTCATAATGGTATTAAAACATGATAAGCTTTCCTTACACTGCAGGTTCGGGTCGGGTTGCGGATTAAAATATTGCGGGTTCGGGTCGGGTGCGGGTTGAAATACCTCGGGCTGGGGTCGGGTTTCGGGTTGCCGGAAATTATTTTTGCAGGTTCGGGTCGAGTTGGGGTTACCGAAAATTATTTTTGCGGGTTCGGGTCGGGTTGTGGGTTGACTTAAAATGAAATGTGCGGGTACCCGACCCGCGCAGGACTCTAGAAGGTGCAAATGAGAAAATAATTATATACATAGATAACTTCATTGTAAACTGCGGGAAGATGTATATATAGCAACAACTAAAATCTTGCTTCGGGTCAGATAACCTGATTCTACCCGAACGTGTTGACCACTGGCTCTAAAATTTTGCTGCGGATCGTGTTGATTAGTGTTTCCATTTTCGAGTCATCTCAGATTCGAGTTTTTTTTCCTTGGGAGTCGATTCGAGTTCGCCAAATTTTTCCAAAGAAAAGTCCAGATTATTGTTTCAAATTATAAAAAAAAAAATACTTGTATATGAATGAGTATTCATTTACATATTCATATGCATTCATTTTTCGAAATATAAAATTGATTTTAGAGATATGATTGCAGACTATTTTCCTGAATTGTTTTAAATTATGGATTGATTTTTTTTTTCATTTCATGCTTTCATTTCATCATTTCATGTCGATTTCGGGTCGGGCATAACTCGAACCGTGCAGGGTTGTAATTAACAATTCGTGTTTAGGGTCGTAGGTTCGTATTTAGGAATTTAAAAAATTCGTGTAAATCAGAATACTGACTTTACTTGATAATTTAAACTTGATTGTATTATTAGACTGAAAGATTTTAATTAATAACTTTAAAAGTTCGGCCCGATATATAGCTAAAAGTTCGCCCCGAGCCTGGCCCGGCAAACAGTTAAAATCTCGGCCCGAGTCCGACCCAACCCGACAGAATTTCTACAAAACATGTATTTTTACTTTGATTTTGTTAAAAGGAAGAGTTCTGACTAAAAATACTTATTTTAGCTTTTTTTTTTCATGTTTATAATCTTCATTTTTAAAGATGCGCAAAAGGTTGCGATATACATTTTTTAAATGAATCTCTATTTCTATGTAAATGTTTCAGCTATTATTAATATCGTTAGTCAAAAAATTATGTATTGAAGACTTAAAATCTGAAAAATGCTATACTGTAAAATCTACTAAGACGGAATCGTCTCGGAAAGAAAAAAAATGCTTTATAAACAAGTTTCCTTCTTAGCAGGTGTAAATGTATTATATTTTT
This sequence comes from Maratus speciosus, assembly GCA_963932465.1. NCBI lineage: Eukaryota > Metazoa > Arthropoda > Arachnida > Araneae > Salticidae > Maratus > Maratus speciosus. Next base: position 519,310,600 of record OZ010796.1, read on the forward strand.
TTCTCATGTATTAGTATATTAATTTTGCATGGATCAATGAATTTTTCCGTGTAAGACAGGATTTCGTGACAGGCTGGTTCAGTTTCACACGTTTTATTGTATTTTAATATGATTACCTAGAAATCTACTATTCTTTAAAACGAATAAATTTTAATGTTTAATTGTAGAATGTCGATTTAAAAATATATATACTTTTTGCAACATTTTTTGGGCAGGACCAAATTTTGCTGATTTTTGCACGGACCAGGCTATGCTGAGACAATGATTTTCATATGGGCTTGATCTGGACCGGGACTGAAAATATCGGCTTATGAAGACCTAGGAAGAATGAAACCTGTCCCGTCTCGGTACGGGAAAAAGAAGTTAGGCCCGGCCCGATCCTTCAGAAAAAAGTAGGGCCCGAGCCCGGCCCGGAAAGAGTAGTTACTGGGCCCGGGTACCATGAATGAAAATAGGCCCGGCCCGTGCAGACCTCTAAAATTTGGCTGTATCAAAATAAGCATAAATTTAAAGATTTATTTTATTTTATTTATTTATTTTTTTTTTTTTTTATACACATCAACAAGATTTTGTTTTATGCTTGAGCTGATAAAAAATAATGAACTGTTACCTTCTAAGCTATTTTACAAGTTTTCCTTTAGCTTACATTTTTCTTGAATTTTGCATTTCAGTTTTAGTCTCAGATTTAAATTCTGTATCTTATCAGAAGTTAGAGGACCACGCTGGCTGGTTTCGATCAATATACACTCTAAAAGAAAATACGTGAGTTGCAGGTGTTTCTTCAATTGCTTTTATTGCTATTAATATTGAAACACGAAAATTCCTGTTTTGATTTGCCAATTTCCCCCCAAAATACAGAAAAATCATTAATCTAACGTAAAAATTACCTAAAGTTGCATTTTCGTCAAATCACAGGGGTGTTTCCGTAACTGTGCTGCATGTTACTTTTTTGTGTTAGAAACTGATTTTTTACATATGTCTCATTTGCTCCAAAACGCAAAAAGTTCGCGAACTGAAGCTCAATTTTTTTCAAATAATGGAAACTTGTTGCCTGTGCTTTTTATGTTTGACGAAATGTTTTCTTGAGAGTGTACGCAATAAATACGTAGTGTAGTTTTTCTAAAACGACTGAAATGCAAAATAACGAAAAAAAAAATAAAACGCGGTATTTATAAAGTGAGCATTATTGTCATAAAATTACTGTTAATTATTTAAAAAACTCTAGTTCGACTAATTAATTTCACACCATTCCTCTATGGATAAAGTACAATTCACATACATTCAATACGAAGAAAGGAAACTATTTAATACAGCAACCTGTTAAGATGGAACGATAAAGAATCGGGAGAACTTTCCAATTTAGACAGGTTTTAATCTTAGAAAGTACATTATTCCGTTATAATTGCATAGTACTGTTTTAGCGACATCGCGAAAATTTTCAATTTAAAGCATTATTCCATTACACTGGTTCCGTTTTAACAGGTTTTATTGTAGTGTTCAGGATGTCCCGATTTTCAAGCGCCTCTCCCGCTTATTTATTCTCCCTGTCCCGCTTTTTTGCGATACTAGACCTGACAACATTACTTACGAGCCAAGTTCAAGTTAGCCAGTGTTGTAATCGTAAAAAAAGCAGAGAGTATACGGTATAGGCAGAGGGTATACGCTGACATCATGAACGTTCATAGCTAGGGTGTACGCTAATGCTTTATTCAAGAAACAGAGGGAATACGGAGCTTCTTAAAAAAACCCGCTTAAAAAAACCGCTTTAAATGTTTATTTTCTACATAAAAGACAGAATTCATATTAGAGATATGATTGCAGACTATTTTTTCATAACTGTATTGCGTTATATATCTTTTTTGTGTCGAGTCGGGTTCGGGTTGAAGTGTTTCGGTTTAGGGACAATAGAATATTTGTTATCGGGTTCAGGTCGGATTTTGGGTCAACGGAAATTTTTTCGTAGGTTTTGGATTGACTTTATGTTGAATATTTGGGTCCGGTATAACACAACCCGCGCAGGAATCTATTTCAGATGAAAAACTACACGTATTTGAATACACTATATGGCCAAAGGTGACCGGTCACTTGCGATTTTTGACGTTTTGTTAAATATCTAGAAAAATACATGAAGAATTAACCTGAAATTGCAGGTGTGTAAACAGTATAGTATATAGGTCCTATATTTCCGCGAAGATTTTTCCCCGAAACCCCATAAGGGACCGTCAAAAAATTGAAAAAGAACGAATATCTTTTGGATAACCCTGTAAAAAATAATGTAGCAAAAGCGTTTAAACTCGAGATTATTAATAAGTGACTTATTGTAATACACTGTGTTCATTTTTATGAGGATAGCATGTATACTCGTAGAGAAATTAAGGTTTTTATAAAAACAGTCCCAAATTTCACCAAGTTTTTTGCTTATAATTTGCAGAGTTCTTAATATAAAAAAAAGTTCTTTTCAGAAAATATGACGAACAACATTGTACACAATACCCCGCAATCAGAATGAAAAAATAATAAAAATTGGATGAAAAATGAGCAGGTTTACTAAAAAATGTTTTACTATGCATGCACGAAATCAATCAAAATATGATGTGCATAATATGTTAGCTAAATGTATAGAGCAACTTTTGTAAAAGTCTCAAAAACATCGTTTGAAAAGTCTGATAATAATCGTTTATAAAATAAGCTCAAAATCCGTTGTTCCCAAAATGAAGCAAAAACATAAGGGGTTGTATCCATATATCCATTGATTAGTGTCAATTTAGCATACACAATATTGCACGTAATACTGTATTTGGATACAATCCCTCATCATTTTGCTTCATTTTGGGAACAACGGATTTTGAGCTTATTCTATAAACGATTATTAACAGACTTTTCAAACTATGTTTTTGAGACTTTTACAAAAATTGCTCTATACATTTAGCTGACACATTATGCACATTATATTTTCGTTGCATTCGCGCATGCGTAGTGAAACATTTTTTAGTAAACCCGCTCATTTTTCACCCAATTTTTATTATTTCTTCATTCTGATTGAGGGGTATTGTGTACAATGTTCTTTGTCATATTTTCTGAAAAGAACTTTTTTTATATTAAGAACTCTGCAAATTATAAGCAAAAAACTTGGGGAAATTTGGGACTGTTTTTATAAAAACCTTAATTTCTCTACGAGTACACATGCTATCCTCATAAAATTGAACACAGTATATTAGAATAAGCCACTTATTAATAATCTTGAGTTTAAATTCTTTTGCTCTATTAGTTTTTACAGGGTTATCCAAAAGATTTTCGTTCTTTTTCAATTTTTTGACGGTCCCCTATGTGGTTTCGGGAAAAAAATCTTCGCGGAAATATATGACCTATATTATACTGTTTACACACCTGCAATTTCAAGTTAATTCCTCATGTATTTTTCTAAATATTTAACAAAACGTCAAAAATCGCAAGTGACCGGTCACCTTTGGCCATATAGTATATGAATGACTTCTTACATGTTTATTTTTCTACATAAAAGGTAACATTAATATTGGAGATATGATTACAGACTATTTTTCTATAATTGCATTATATTTTTGATCAATTTTCTCTGATTCCGGGTTTCAGGTTGGATTTGGAATTATTTTGGGTTCGATCGGGTTGCGAGTGGACGGAATATTTTTGATTGGGTTCGGTTCGGGTTGCAGCTTGGTTTTAAATAAAATTTGTAGGATTGCAAATTTTATTTGTTACCCGGGACGGACCCTAGTTAGGTGTAACGTTTAACTGCTAGTTTTCACGATGATACTAAAAAATTTAAATATTTATAAACACACTAAAAAATACACTAAATACACTAATATATAATATACACTAAAAAATTTATAATATATAATATACACTAAAAAATTTAAATATTTATAAATTAATTTTTGATCACTTCATGCGTTTTCGATATAGATTTGTTCGCGGATTTTTTTTCAGTTACGCCCGCCATTAAAATACATGGTCAACCCGGCCTGAACACGAACCGCGTTTCGAAAAAAATTGGTTACCGCCTTACCTGATGTGAGACTCTTGTTTCTAGACCTTTGCATTTTCTTAAGGGGCGGGTGGTCCGCAGTGGTTCGACTCATAACCGGAGAACTGTTCCATACTTTATCGCTCACACACTGCTGTGTATGTGCCATATGTGTGCAAGTAAAATGTGTAATATTGAATGATCTCTTATTGGGACGTTGCTGGGTGGAAGATGAAGAAGAGTAAGAAGCAGAGTTTTTCCTTTCGGGTAATACTCGAAAGTGTGTAAACTTTCTCTTGCGGATTCGTCCGCCTATAAAGATTATGTGACTAGTGAGGTTCTTTAAAAATAACTTTAAGAGCTTTTTTTCACTTTATTTATCTACAATATTCTTTGACAGGCTTCGAAATTCATATTTCGAATAAAAATCTTTTGTCCCTCTGGAATTCATCTCTAATTTAAATCGCACTGTGAGTGTTAGAGATGTGCGTGTTTCGGGATATGCCAAAACGCGAAAATTTTATGTTTTTCTCGTGATTAACCAACGTATCCCATCTGTTATTTAAAAAACGGAAAAAAAGAAATGTTTTATTGTTCATTTACTCCACTAATAGAGGAGAAAAGTTACCACGACATTACCGTTCGGAAAAAATTCTGAAGTCCAGTGAATACAGCCCGGTTCGTCCCGAATCTACAGAAAAAATTTAAGACCCGGATGTGACCCGCGAAAAATGAAGTTCAGGCCCAGACCAACTTTTCAAAAGCTAAAATTTAGCCCGAGCTCGTACCGAGTTTTTCAATTAAAATTAAGCCCGGACCGAGTTTAATGAAATAAACTTTTACCGATCTCGGGCTTAGGGACCAGTGTTGAATTCGGGGGGTGGACATTCCCCCTCAGAACAATGAGATGCCCTCCCCGGAATATTTGAGATTTTGTGTTTTTAATGGTCAAAAAAGTGCACCCCCCCCGGAACGCTATAATGTGCCCCCCGGAGAAAAGTGCCTGAATTTAACACTGTTCGGGACAGGCCCGGGCTCGTGGAGACCTCTAATATATATTATGAATTCGGCCCCCCTGTCGGGGATACTGTGCCCCCCCGTCGGCAAGTTCTGGCGCCGCCCCTGGATGTTTTTGTAGTTTGGGAAGAGGGGAAACGAGCTTTAGTGGAATTTTTTGAGGAGTTGAATCATCTCGACGACAATATTAAATTCACCATAGAAAATGAAGTCAATAACACCCTCCCATTTTTAGATGTCTTAGTTATAAAATCTGGTAATAAGCTTAAAAGAAAAGTTTTCAGAAAATCAATGAAAATAGATTGCATTATTCCTGTTACTGCTTCAACCCCATGTGGTTATAAAATGTCTGCGTTTAATTCTTTTATTAAGAGGGCACATATTGTTTGTTCGGATGAATTTTTGGAAGATGAACTAAACCATAGTGTCAAGATTACAATAGATCACGGATATAACCCACAGGTTATCCATAAATTAATTGAGAAGTTCAATAGTTATCCCCAAAGCGCCCAGTTAACTCGTCCTACTTACAGAAAAATTTCTTATATTCCAGCAATGTTTGAAAGATTAAAGAGAATTTTCAATAGATTCAGAATTCTTCTTGTTGCCTCCCCCTCAAATAATCTGTTTGCAGCTATTACCAGAAAGCAAGATCCTCTACCAATTTTATTCCATCCTGGAGTTTACGAAATCCCTATTTAACTCAATACTGGTCTATTAACTTCATATATTGGAATGACAAAACGATGCCTGTTTGAAAGGATTAAAGAACATAAAAGTGATTTAAAATTCAATAGACTATCTACAGCTTTATCTAGATTAGCATTTAAAGGCAGTGTCAAAGCAGTTTATTTTGACAATGTAAAAATTATCTCTAAATATTCCAACCCACTTAAAGCCCTTATACGTGAATCCATAGAAATAAGTCTAAGAAAAAATGAGGTATGCAATGACAATATTTCATTTCAAATTTCTAATGTTTGGTTGAATATTTTAAAAGAAATACATTCGTAGTGCTTATGTCGAGTTTTCCTAGTTTCTTATTGTAGTGTGTTAGCCTAACAACATCTGGCGCCATATCCAACGCATTACTGATTTTGGTTGTGTTAATGATCAGATACCGTAATGTTTTTAGTTGTGATGCCGTGAAAGTGCAGTTGGAAACTTCGCTCCGAGGAGGTCAAGGACTCTCTCCCCTGAAGATAGCTCGTTAGAAAGAGCACGAAACGTTGGGAATAATTTGTAATGCATTTTTAATATAGTTTTTATTTACATGTACGCTGATGAGTATCGTAAGATTTTTAATTATAAAATCATATTTGTGAACTGAAATTATTATTATATTATAATTATAAATATGCAGGCAAAACATGACTTTAAATTAACTAATGATGTAACATACTTTCAAAGCCAGTTCAGTAGTTACAGCTTGTTAAAGGAAGGAAGGAAGGGAGGAAAAGCATCGCCACAAACTATATGCCTTGGCGTTGAAAAGGTTCACTTTAAAATACAAAAAAACACCCCTGGTGCCCCAATCAAACTTGTTATAAGTCTGACAGTTTGCAAATGTCCATCTTAGACATATATACGTTCTGTAGTGATTATGTGAAAATTGAGGCGTTCGAGCAAGGAATATGGCCTGTTGTCATGGAATGAACTTTATTTTTTTTTAAATGTGTATTTGTATTGGGCTTAATGAGATACTTTAACAGCATAACTGATATGCAGTACTTATGCTATTTCGGGAAATTACTTGTTTCGCCCGTGCGCCGTATGTGTTAGCAGAGTTTGCATACTCCATTACTCAGTGTACCACTTTTAACGAACAGTAATCTTCGCGTTATGTGGATGCAAAAAATTCTTTAATTAAATTAGACAAAAAGGGCTATTCGGAAATATTGGTATTTTGCTCATATGTTTGCACCTAATTGGTTTACATTTTGGGACGAAATCAGCTAGAAAACATGTTATGTGGTTAAAATAATTTTTTTGCTTTCTCCAAATGTAACATTATACATTATAGTTCTTAAAAATCGTTCACGGTTTGAAATATTTCTTTATATTATTTATGAAAGACAGACGATTGTTTTCGTTTGTTGAAAAGTTTTTCGTTTGTTGTCGTTAACAAAAATCATAAGATAATCCGATTAAGGGAGATTTCTCAATATAGATTTACGTTTAGTAAGTTCTGGTTCAATCAGGATGAGCGGCAGGATGGTCGTTTTTACTTTATTTTATTGAAAAGTAAATGTTGTTGTATGTATTGTTATGTATTTTAGTTTTGTTATATATTGTATGCATTTTAAGATGTCTGTAATAATCGAAAAAATCTCTAACAATCACTTTTATTTTTGTGCTTTTACTTTTATTATTGCATTTTTGTATTGCAGTATTGTATATATTGTATGCATTGTATAATATGTATACTAAATATCCAGTAAGTTGTTCTAAGTTTGTACATATGTATTGTAACATACATATAAAATACTGTAGGACACTGCAACAATGTAAGTGTGAAACTCGTAGAATATTAATTTTTGCTTCATTTAATTGCCAAATTTCTGCGGCTATATTTCTGCTTATGTATGCATATATGCTTAATATCTGCATTCTGTATTTATTGTATGTATTTCAAGCATGTTGTATGTGCTATAACTTAATGTGCGTAATGTATGTTGTATGAAATGTACGATGTGTATAACAATGAAAAAAATTTAACAATTACTTTCATTATTCTAGAAAAATAAAAGCACATTTTGTATAAGTAAATCAACTTTTCTGAGATTATAAGTCAGTTGACTCTTTTGAGAAAGTTTTGACAAACTTAAATAAATGTTCCTGTTTTATAAAAAAACAGAAAATATTACTTCTTTCATTTTGATGCGAGTTTGATGGTACAAGATGTTCCGGAGTTATAAGATCTTCAAACTATTTTTAAAGTGTTTTCAAGTGCTTAAAGAGATTGAAAATATCCTTGAAAAACAAATTATGGAAGTTTTGTTGTTTGTCTTTAAATTCTTCGAAATTTTGAAATGTTTCTTTGTGAATTTTCCTGCTCTGAAAACGTGATAAATCGCTCCACTTAAGCTCATTATTATTTTTTTTCATAATAACATGTCTCTATTGTTTAGTATTTTACTTTACTTATACATAAAAAACTCTATTATTGCAATTATTGTTATTGTTGTTCCATGGACAATGTGAAAATCTATATACCTCATAACCATCACCAATCATTTGCTCATTTCTTTTCGAATTTCTGTAAAATAAAATACAGTTAATGAAATAATTAAGACATTTTTTAACATAATTTAAATATATATATATATATATTTCTTTCAGGAGGGAATTTTTTATAATTGTACATATATTTGTTTTTAATAATATAATGGACGCATTGGCAAATTCAACTCAAGTCATATACACTGGCCACCAAAAGTTAAGGTACAGGGACTGGATGCTTTCGATTGTACACGGTTTGTCAAATATCTACCATCATTATTAGCGAATTGTTCTTTAACTTCTGGGCTGTAAGGAACATTTTTGATTTCATATTTCTCGGTGGAGATATAGTCGGGTGGACAATTAGGGGGCTAATAATAAATTTATTTATAAAATAACATTTGCGATCACCTATGTAACAAAAAATGCTGAAAATGGTTTGTCAGTATGTTAAATGACTATTTGAGTCGTGTTCAACATTTGTGTGCATTTGTGTAAGCATAGCGCTCCAATTCATGAAGATGTTATTCTGCTTGTGAAAAATTCAAAAGTTTTTGGTTTATAGCATACAGAGTTTTTCACCCAATTTAACACAACTTTTCGAAAACCTGACAAAGAACAGTAGCAACAGTATAGTGCAATTAAAACATGAATATATTTAATATTTGATGAGATATGGGCACTTGTATGAAATAATTTTTAACTGCGTATGCGTGGAGGATTTCAAAAGTTTTATTTCATGATTTAGTAGTCAGCTATTTTGGATTTTATAGATTCTATAAAAAGTTCTGTCAAATAATGTGAAAACTCAGAAAGATATAGTGTATAGGGAGATATAGTGAGCTGATTGAAAAATTGTGAAAAATCCCATATAATAAAGCTATTTTTAGAAAGCAACTCACTATATCGCAACTATCATTGTGAATTTTCGCGACATTTGACTGAACTTTTAAGATAAGTTGCCCTAAATAGCTCACTACCATATTATAAAATAAAAATTTTAGAATACTCCATGCATGCGCAGTTAAAAGTTATTTCACACAAGTGCCCATATCTCAACAATTATTCAATATATTCATGTTTTAATTACAGTATACTGTTGCTACTGTTCTTTGTCAGGTTTTCTAAAAGGTGTGTTAAGTTTGGTTCAAAACTATGTATGCTATAAACGGAAATCTTTTGAATTTTTCACAGACACAATAAGATCTTCACGAATATGAGTGCTATGCTTACACAAATGCACACAAACGTTGCACAGGACCCAAATAGTCATTTAACACACTGACAAACCATTTTCAGCATTTTCTGTTACATAGGTGGTCGCAAATGTTATTTTATTATTAAATTTATTATTATCCCCTAATTTTCCCCCCGACTTAATCTTACCGAGAAATATTAAACCAAACATGTCCTTTACATACCAGAAGTTCAAGAACAATTCGCCTATAATTTTGTTAGATATTCGACAAACCGTGTACAATCGAAAGCATCCAGTCCCTGTACCTTAACTTTTGGATGCCAGTGTATACTCCTCGAAAGTGAAATTGCAACACCATGAAGAAATGTGCCTAGCCATGTGAAAATTAGTGAAACAATAGAGGTAAGAAATATATAAAAAAGATTAGAAAGGCAAATAAATATATGCAAAATAAAACTATTTATTCAGTGATTAATGTGTCCCCACGAACAGCTATGCAGGACACTAAATGGCGATGCTTACAATCGATGAAGTCATTAATTATCACTTGCACAATTCCTTGCCAAAACACGTCCATTACAGTACACAGTTTCTATACGGTATGTACGGTGCAACTCATGTCAGACGAGGTCCCACACGCGATCCGTGAGAGAAACATCCATGAGTGTGCCGGTTATGAAAGCATGTGGATGTCGTCCAAACTGTTGTGAGTTCTCAGTCATCCAAAGACTTCCAGATACATTTTTAGAGTCAATTTCTACGGCGTTTCTAGTTGCAATTCTCATACAAAGTAGATGTTTTGGACCTTAATTTATTTACCTTATACTAAAGAGGCCCAGAATGAAACAAAAGTTTTTTTGTAAATTAACACATTCACGACGGGAAACGAGAATTCTCGTTTTCATTCAAAAAACATCATTGACTAAGGGCGTGGCTTCTACGTTACAGAAAATGTATTTATATCATGTTGTCCATATTTTTTAGATTGTAAGACATTTTATATTAAATTCGTACATTGAAAGATATTTACCGATGTACAAACTTGGGAAACCTATCTAGAACACAAATTTACAAAAGGCTTTCAGAACAGGGAAGAGCTCCTACCGTTTTAAAATTCATTCATAAAAATCGGCATCCGTCGATAATGTATTAAGAAATGCTCTTCCCATTACTAACTGCAGTTAATCAGATGTGTCGCTTTTGAAATTTTGATATACGCATCTGAAAATAGGGTGGAATCGATGCTTTTCATTTTTAGGGGATTTCACAGATGAATAAATTACCGTATATTTCCGTGTATAAGCCGATCCGTATATAAGCCGAGTATACGACTTTTCAGTGAAAAATTGTCCAAAATCGTAAACCCCTATATAAGCCGATGTTAAACAAAGGTGACGAAAAACTCACCAAACAAAAACTTAGTATACTTTTTTGTACATAGCTAATAGAAAAAAAATGCGCTTCTGAAACTATTGATATTTCCTATTCTGTCTTGGCTTGCGATCAAATCTGTTTAATTGGGCTTCGCTCATCCTGTTATGGTTTGGTCGTTCATAAAAACCAAACGTCCTATATTTGTAAATGGGACTACTATGGAAATGGACTTTTTCTTCTTCAGGTAGTTGCTAACTGTTACTTCTGATTAAGGAAAGGTGGCTGGTCAAAAGCATTCGGTTTATAATGCGGGTTTTAAATTAAAAGTCATTAATTTTGCTAAGAAGTCGAATAACTCAGCGGCTGCTCGTCATTTCACATTCAATGAAAAACAAATGTTCGAATGGAGAATGAAAAAACCTGAAATTTCAAATATAACCAAAAGTAATGAAAGCTACACGTGGGTACAAATATGTCGTCTTTTGAAGAAGATGACGTTGATGATGATGATGATGAATTATTCGTTAAAGATATTCATTCATTCTGATGTACTAGTGAAAGGAAGCGATTTTAAAGAGTTGCTTGAAAATTGTGATCATAATTTCGATAGTGAATGATACTGGTGACTTTTGCATTGTAAAAGAGTGGAGTAATTAAGTATTTTTAGAAATTTGTAAGTTTTTATGTTTCTTTTTTATATTTAACATATATTTTATTTTAGAACATCAATTTTGGAAAGTTTCTTGGACTCGTATATAAGCCGATCCCCCCACTTTGGATCCAAAAAAATGCCCAAAATGTATCGGCTTATACATGGAAATATACGGTAATGAATATTTAAACTGGATCGAAACAGGATCAGCATCTCTATGACATCTTCACAGATAATTAGTTGGTAAAGTGATATACTTTTAAAATAATTTTTTCAGTAGTTACACCATATTAAAGTACGGGTAAAATTCATTGAGGCAGACCGTATGGTCTACTTCGAGGTCAAGTAATGACGAAGGTATTTATTTGTGATTTTTAATGCTGTAATTATGATTTTTAGCACAAAAAGTTGTGCTTGATCATCTATTTTCAATAAGTAAGGTTTCTTGTATCGGAACAAAATTATGCTAAACTTGGTAAACATCGTTTTTTTCTGCGGTCATGAAATATGGAATTTTACAGAAGGACCCTTGGCGCCCCAACTAGACTACTTCTGACTCTTACAGTTTGCAGATGTTCATCTTATAGCTACATGTATGTCCTGTATCAATAACATAAAAATTGACGTGGGTCTAGTGGGAGCCTCTAGGCCAGTTGACATGGAATGACCTTTATTTAAAAAAAAAATAGAAAATAAAAAAATAAGAATTAGAATAGCAAAATTGCGTTACTATTTTTTTTTCTTTTTTCTTCTTTTGTTTTCTTTCCCTTTTTTTTTTAAGTTTCTTACCGAATTTTTAATTTATAGTTTAGCTATTGACCAAATTATAAAGAAAAGCACTGAAATCATTTCAGTAGTTCTCGTCAAAATGTTACATCAATGTCAGCTGTTCTACTACATGCGATTTCGCAGCTGTTGTCATTCCCCTTAATTAAAATACATTTAATGGAAAACTTTAAGCGAAATTTTTAACATTATAAAAGGATTTCTGTTTTCTCCAAATGTGTTATTAGAATTTATATGCTTATTTTTCTCTAAAACCGTTCGTGTTTTGAAATATCGATTTATATTATTTATTAGAGACAATGTAACTATCATTTTCGTTTATTGAAGGAGCATCATTATAAAAAATTATAAGATAATCCAACTAATCCTTTGTATCACCGCGTTACATATCTGCAACATAACTAAAAAGTCAATGTCATTTGTACAGTGTACTTTAAAAGACGATTTTATTTATTGTTGCTACCGCCTAACACAGCAGTTAAGGGGACCGGAAAAGCCCTATCTCTGCCATGTTAAATTCACTAACTTTATGTACCTTTTTCTTAGAAATGGTGAAAGATAGAGGTCTAGATTTTTTGAGTAGTTAGAATAACATGTTTTACGTATTTTAACTGGCTATTTTATTTCTAAATAAAACTGAAAATTAATTATTAATTATTTATTGAAAGTCAATTTTAAATTCCCATTTTTAGTAAGATTTCACTGCCTAAAATAACTAATTGTCAACAAATCATCAAATCCCTGTGTTAAAGTATACAATCTAACATAATATAAATATTTTAAAGAATCTGAGTTCATAAGTTTAATAGATATTGAAAAAAAGGAACACAAACATGAAAAATCCAAGTTTTTGAGGAAAGTCAGTTAAAGATTTAAATGGCCATTAAGCTATGAAGCACTCTTGGAAAGAATGAATAATTCCAACACTTCTTTTCTTTTAATAAATAAACATGTGTGACACATCTTTGGAAAGACAAAAGTTTAAACTATTTAATGATATAAAAAAGTAAAAATCGATTTTTTCCCCCAAATTTCGCTTACCTGGTCCCCTTAATACAAATTGTCCACAGTATTCTCAACAGGTGGCGATACTGAGTTAATTTTTTTATTCCAAACTTTTATTTATCATTTGAGCAGTTTCTCACCGCTATTGCTAAAATGAACTTCGTATTTTTTTTTTAAATTAATCCGATATTGTAATTAATTTTGTAAAATTAAAAGGGCTAAAAACATCCAAAAATAGATTTTTTACAAATGTAAGTTCGAATATTTTACAATTTTGTATTAGAAAATTTTCAGTATTTGAAAACCTGGATGGGAGAAGATGTTATGCAACAAAAACTAGAATTCGAGAAAATTGAAGTGAAAGTTTTTTGTTGTAATTTAGTTATTTATTTAATTCCTTCTTAGTAGCATATTTTTTAATGTTAATAGATGATACTAAACTCTCCTGGAAAACAATAATAACATTTAATTATTAAATATTAAAAACTAGTGTAAATGCCCGTCCTAGGACGGTGGTAAAAATTGTGTTTTTCACTTAAAACTTGAAAAACTGATAAAAAAAAATAATTGACAATATGGAAGCGTTTAGATGAGCAAAGTTCGGCTAGTTTGTGTTCTAATAAACACACAATTAGCATTTACAATATTTCTGGGTAAACAGGTTTTCCGGCTAAAATACTACTATAACAAAATTAAGATTTCTTAATAAAACAAAAATTTAATAAATATGCAATAAAAGTGCGTAATTAAAATAGTCTGCTGCAACTATTAAAATAATACTATTTTTTTAATAACACTTTGAAATTGTATTTTATCGTTTACCCCCCTTCCCCCCCCCCCCTCCAATTTTTTTTAATATGTATATTGATTAATAAATAAGTATCTCGGGTTGAATCCCAACCGTCAAATCCCTTAAGCTTCTGTCCTCCTGATGCAAAGCTATAAATCAAAAATTATTAATTTTACTTTTCGTATAAATATTAATTTTTTACTTTTAAAATATGGAATATGTTTGATTTTTTTTTAAGTTTAAATTTACATACACCTGTATATAGAAAAGGAAAATATAAGTAATATGTAATTTAAAAATAAGTTACAAAATAATAAGCCTAAAATATTTAAATTGATTACTTTTTTAAAAGAAAGTCAGTTTTATCAATTTTTTGCAGGAAAAAAAAGGATATTTTTAAAAATACCATATCATTGTTTTCCGTGAATCACTTTATATGAGAAATAAATTAAAATTCCTTACATGTCGCAAAGAAAATTTAATATGATTGCAACTTAATACTTCAAATAATCTCAAGTGACACTTGGCGATTTATTTTGGTGGTGTAATGCGATGTGCCTTGCACTGATTTGTTAAGATGTGTCTACTACTGCTCAATTATCAGGACTTGTAACCTTGAGAAGTAATCGCGGAATTCCTGTTTCTTTTCAACCAATGGGAGAATGGACCCTTTACCCCTTGAGTCTCTTCCTGGGAGACTGGTAAGATTGATGGATTCGCCCTGCCCAGCGTTACACTGGCTTTTATTATATAGAGATTATTATCACCATTTAAAATATTAATTATAAAAATATTAAGTGTTAAAAGATACAGTCTCATATCTTCAATACTAAGTAGAATTTTAGTATTTTAGTTTTACCTTATGATATAATACCCCATAACAATTTCATCCATAAAATAAAACATTTTTTGAGAAAATGTATCGTAACACGTTCTTCCAAGAAGCTCTTCATTTATGAGAAGTAGTGGGACCCCGCCACTGGTTGATATCCTTTCACAGTAGTTGATCTAATTTTTGAAATATTGCGCCATTTCAGGCAGAAATGAGTTTTATACATGGCACTAGACATAATATTTTTGTTTGAATGTCGGAGCACCTGTTTTCACATTGTTGTGAGATGCCTGCTGTAACAGAAGCCATTTTATGAATTTTTTTTTTTTTTAATTAGAAAGTGTAAAAATGTAGTTTTTGATTAGTTGGAGACAATTGCGGTAACTTAAAATAACATATTAAATTTAAAAAATCAAAAAACCCGACTGCGTAAAAAGCAAACTAATTAATTATTTCTTATCAATATTAAACTATTTTTTATATTACTTACCTATTTTTTTAGTTACTTGTACCGATGACTTTTAAGTTGTGTTTAATTGTTAGTTCCTATCTCTAAACACTGTTTTGATGAGGCCTATAGATGTCTATGAAGGTTAGAGTAGCAGTAAAACTAGAGATCCTAACTTCCAGCTTGTGTAATTTTTAAACGGAACATCTGACTGTAAAATAGTCAATGAAACATCGTCTTCATTTTGAAAGAACTATCAAATAATATGTCACTCAATAGGGTGCGTGAAAAAAAAAAAATTCGTCTGTATCACCAATTTGTATTTTACGGCCGCCATTTTGAATTTATAAAAACAAAACTTAGCCTATAACCATTGGACAGTTAAGACAAATCGATAGAGACCTCATTCATTAAAATCCATCCAGCCGTTGGGATGTTTCGAGGGTATAAAGAAATCCACATACCCAGATACGCGTGAAACACATAACCCATCTTGGCAGTCGGGTAATAATCCACTTCCACCTTGCTTATTTCAACTAATACTGCTATAAGAATTATTGTTAAACACAGCCCAAAGATGATATTTTAAAGATTAATTTTTAGATTTTCAATTGACTTCTTTCGCCTGCTCAACTACTGGGAAAATGGCAATTAAAAAATATCATTTATTTACAATTTTGTTGCTATTTAATTTCAGCAGATTTTATTTTTGTCCGTTATAGGACATTCATTAACCACTTGGTGACCAGCGACCGGTATATGTGCCACTTAAGGCGCTCAGAATCCATCAATATTACCACCAGTTATTTTTTACTGTAAAGTTTATTTTATTTAATCAGAGCATTATCGCGATTCAATTACAAAAAAAATTTTCTGTTTTGAAAAACGGGAAGTAAAAGATTAAAAATTAAGCAAAGGGCTCTCGTCACCAAGGGGTTAAGGGTTGTCTCAATCATGTTAGTTTACTTGTCACACTTAAAAGGAAGGAAATATAATTACAAACCCCGTATCACTGGCTTTGTTTGATCAACTCCTGGCGAGGTCACCCTATGTAATTTTCTCTTTATTGAAAATTTAAAAAAGACACTTTTTAGTCAATATTTTTTTATGTTCAATTATATATATATATATATGCTTAAGGGGTCTCAGAACTCTTAAAATTGGGAAGAAAAAAAAGACCATTTCTAAAATTTAATATCTTCAAATGTATGTAATTTAAAAACACAATTTTAATTGGGATGAAAGATATAAGCATGTTCATTCATTTCACATATTTAAAAAATTGCAAGATGCAGAATTAGCATTTATAGGGGGGTCTAAACTGTCAGACATTTGATGTGGAGAAAATTGGTATGATTTACGCGCACAATTACAAATTAATTATTGCAACTAGAATGAAAATTTTGGTGCCTACTTATACCGGGTGTCCCAAAAAGGACTGACTGATTTTAAAATTCAATAACTTGTAAACGGTGACAGATATTTAAAAAATTCTTGCAGGAGGGTTATGCATAAGGTCAAAAGTTTTTTACAGTGATTTTCAATTTTAGTTCGAATTACAAACAATAGATGGCGCTGTAAGCAATAGTCGCTAAATACAGGCTCGATTTTTGGTCCTTTATCTTGTTCCATGCGGAAAAAGGATATGGAAATGTATTATCCGGGCCACGAAGTACCAAAAACCGAGCCTGAATTTAGTGTCTATTGATCGCAGCGCCATCTATTGTTTGTAATTCGAACTAAAATTGAAAATCACTGTAAAAAAACTTTTGGCCTTATGCATAACCCTCCTACAAGAATTTTTTAAATATCTGTCACCGTTTGCAAGTTATTGAATTTTAAAATCAGTCAGTCCTTTTTGGGACACCCGGTACTTCAGCTTGTAAGAATTACCCTGAACCTAAATAAATTTGTATTTAAAGCATTTTTATATTTATCTAATACAAATTTTGAAAATTTCAACAGTATAATCACCTAAAAAAATATTTTTTTGAACAATAAAAATGATATTTTAGGTTCAGTTTATACACACTAACATGAAACATATGTTTTGAAAATTTCATGAAAAAATATTCAGACATTTTTTAGATATCCCGTGCGTTATGCCCACAAACGTCATTTGGAGAAAAATGACTTCAATGTTTCCTAACACTAGAACCGCCGGAAATTTTACCCAAGTGTTATAAAACTATTTTACACCAGAATTTTTATTTAAAGCTATTTAAATTATTTATTTAACGTATTTCTCAGTGGTAGATATTTTACTTATTTTAGAAAAAAAATTCTGGTTCGAATCGAAATATTTTCATTTTTTACCGGTCAAAATGACCGCTATGTCGGTTCTAGTGTTAAACGCTGCTTCAGCTATTGGGCGAGTATCATTTTAAAAGCCATAACTTCTGTTCTAATGGGAATTTCAAGGAAAAAAATATATCAAAATGTTCAAAAAAGATAGGAGTTTAACATCTAAAAAAAAATAAATTTTCGAAAATTTTAAAGCTTTAACCCGGGAGAACTCGCTAGTGAGAATGCCCAATTGCTTTTCTTTTACTTTACATTCATATAATATCAACTTTTTTTGGTTGGCTTAATACTTTTATTCACAAAAGAAGTAAAATAATTGAAATAACATTTTGAAATTTTAATTAAAATGAAAAATGGTTTAAATAAGAGTCTTAAAAAAGTACGATGGTGAGAGAAAATCTCATGCAGAGAGTTCTCCCGGGTTAAGAGTCCTAAGACCCATTTAAATGATGTATTCTAACATCCGTGTAAATATTTTCAAATCGGAGTTATTGAATCACAAAGGGATCCCTCAATCAAGATTAGAGGCATAAATGTTCTATTTTACTTTTATTTGTTGAAAAAAAGCATTGTTGTATGTTTTGTAAGGGATATATGGATATTGTATAACTACCAAACTTTCTACATAGCTGCCAACTTTTACGCTTTTTTCCTACCACTAAAATTACAAAGGAAATTTTGACTTATTTAAGTGCAGATTTCGAAGCTTAAATAAGGGAAAACATTCATTTAAATTTTAGTGGTACGAAAAAAGCGTAAAAGTTGGCAGCTATGCATCTATTTTTTGTACCACTATTTCCAAATAATAATATTTGTGCTATTTAATAATAGAAATTTGCGATTAAGTAAGACAAATATTTGTACTTTGAAAATATGGTACTCGAAATTTGAAATGTTGCATTGTTGTATGTTTTGTATGGAAAATATGGATAGTGTGTAACTTCCAACCCTTTTATTTTTAGTACCATTATTTCCGAATAAAAATATTTGTTTTATTTAATATAGAAATTTGCGATTAAATAATACAAAGATTGTACTTTGAAAATATGATACTCAAAATTTGAAATGTTGCACTGTTGTATGTTTTGTATGGAATATATAGGTATTGTATAACTTCCAAAACTTCTATTTTTTTGTACCACTATTTCCAAATACAAACATTAGTTTTATGTAATAATAGAAATTTGCGATTAAATAAGACAAAGATTTATACTTTGAAAATATGGTACTCAAAATTTGAAATGTTTGTCAACAATGGTATCGCATGTTTTGTAATTTGTATGTATTAAAAGCATATTTTATGTTTTGTAAGTATGTATATTGTATTTATTGTTAGATGTCTGTGGTAAAATACTATAACAATGTAATAGATGCATGTAATAATAATTTTAAAAAATCTCAAGAATTATTTTCATTGTTACATAAAGAAAGAACAATATGCAAAATGAAATAAACGTTTTTGGTAGTAGTATGAGGCTCTGGAAGCTTTAGAGAAAATTTTCACAAACTCAAATACTTTTTCCCTTATTTTTTCAAATAACTGAAGATGTATCTCCTTTTTTTTTTTCACGCTAGTTTGATAGAACAAGACGAACATGTAGTGGAGGGTACAAAACAATTTTAAAATGTTTTCAAGTGCGTAAAGAGATCAAAGTAAACTTCTGAAGAACGAATTATGTGAGTTCTGTTCTTCGTCTTTAAATCCTTCAAAGTTTTAAAATATTTCTTTGTGTGTGTGTGCTTTTTTTTTTCTTGAACGTGAAAAATCACTCAACTTAAGCTCAATATTTTTTTTCATAACACTTTTCAATGGCTTTGACATATTTTACTTAGTCTAAACAAAAATTTGTCTATTTCATTTGATTTTTTTCCT
Source organism: Maratus speciosus (assembly GCA_963932465.1). Taxonomy (NCBI): domain Eukaryota; kingdom Metazoa; phylum Arthropoda; class Arachnida; order Araneae; family Salticidae; genus Maratus; species Maratus speciosus. Next base: position 519,330,104 of record OZ010796.1, read on the forward strand.
AGAAAATCTATATTTCTTATATCCTTATATCAATTGTGTTCGTAATTATTATGTTCTCTTAGGCTAAACACGTTTAACGAAATGTTAAAAAAAAAGTATATTTAACACAATTAAAATATTTTTATATTTGTGTTTCGTCTAATTGCAAATATAGTAAAGCACCGTTTATACGTTTCTCATTTATACGTCTTTTGCATTTATACATCTTTTCAGTGCGGATCCGTTTCATCCCTCTGTATTTTAATGTTGTAATGTTTCGTTTATACAACGCATAACGTCTCTCGTCATTTCTTTCATGCCGTAACCGATTTTGTAAGTTTTTTTTTATCCCAGTGTTGTTCTTTTCTTTCTTTTATGTCAGCAATATTTAGGGAAAGATAAAAACAAAGAAAATGTGTGAATGCTACAGGAGTTTCTTCAAGTTCGTGGAACCTGTGGAAGGGGTAACACGAAATGAATGGACAGTGTGCATGGACACTAACACACTTACAACCTTTTTCGTTTCACACAAAACTAGTGAAAAAACTTTCCAGGAACTTAACTCCATGCATAATGCGGGGACTTAAGTCTCAAAGTAAATCGGCATGTGAGAAGACGATAAAATATTAGTTAAATTATAATCTGATTGTACGTTCAATAATCAAATAAAAATATCTTAAACAACCGAAAATGGTAGCAAAATGAAATTTGTATGATTGCAGCATTGTGTTTCTACAATCAAAGATTTTACATCTTGGGCGACTGCAATTTCGAGTGTACGCCTTTCTAAGTTATACGTCGTTTCAGAACGGTCCCTTGAAAATCGTATAATCGGTGCTTTACTGTATATGAGTTCCACTCTTTTAAGACCGTCCGAACTTTGAAATAATCTTCATTTTATTTATTAACAACAATTATATTCCGTTTGTTCAGAAACTTTCTTAGTTCATTGAAAATAATGCTTTACACATTTCAAGAGACAACTACATACTGAGCAACCCCCCTAATACAGTTCGAGATGATTTACATAAGGATTTAGTTTATAACTTCCATAGGTATTTCACTTATATATTCTTAATAATTTATCAGTATTAAAGATACAAACTAGAGCTAGTGAATAAAACATTAACAGTAATCACTTGTTGTATTTTAATATCTATAAATATTAAGATCTATGCTTTCGTTGAACGTTTCGTTCATTGTTTACGATATTGTGTAATTAGAACATTAAAATCAACCTTTATATTACAGTTTAGATTTTATTCAATTGCTATATTTAATTTACATCTCAAAGTGGTTATTATATTATTCAATTAAAATTTCGAAAATTTCAAAGTGAAATAGCTTTATAATATGCAAATGTTTTTCTTCGATTCCTGAAAATTTAAATACATTATAACGTAGTATTTAAGTAATTTCTTTGTAAAATAATATTTAATTTTTTTATGGAGTTTTATCGTTTTTAACTATCAAGACTTTCCCATAATTCAATGATATCACTCCCTGTTGCTATCTTTTGAAAATCAATTTCTTTATTGGCATTTATATATATATATATATTTGTATACTTTAAAATTACTTTTTAGCATTTCGTTAAAAAATGCATATTTCAATCTTATTAAATTTTATTCTACATTATATCTACGAAAAACTTCATTATAGAAATTCTAAAAGCTTTAGATGAATGAAAATATCACAGTTGATGGAATGGACGGACTTTCCTGACTTTAAGGAGAATAGGAAAGTCCCTTTTCACCGGATTTTGGTCATTACGGAAGTAAAAGGAAATGTGAAAGTCAAGTCTTGAACTTCTATTCAACATCTTCTATTTCATTTTCACATAGTTTAATATGAATACGCATATCAAGTACGATCAAGAAGACTCTTTTCTAATTTAGACCGTTATATACATCGTGAAATAATTTTCATTTAGAGATTATACAGGGTGTTCAGATATTCAATCGAGTTCTGTTAGGGGGCATCAAGACGAACAAAAATTGTAATGAGACATGGGTCCACAGACTACATATTTAGTCACAAATACAGGTTATTTCACCCTGACTGAACTTGTGTTGATGGTAATAATTTGAACAAAAATAAAACTATTGCAATGAAAATCTAACGATGTGTACAGTCGTGATAAAAAAAAAAGTAAACACCGCTTACAACTCTGCAACTAATTATAATAGAAAATATTTACAGGTACCATACGATTGGAAATAAAGTTTACTTTTAAATGATGTATATAAAATTTGCTTAGGGCGCCATCTACAAATCAAAACCAGCCCAAACTCTGTTTTTTTCTAGTAAATTGTCTTACAAATTGAATTATTGTATGTGCAGTCGTGGGAAAAAAAAAAGGTAAACACCCCTACTAACTCTGGAGCTAATTATAATAGAAGAAAGTAACTGGTATCAAACGCTTGAAAATAAAGTCTACTTTTAAATGATGTATATAAAATTTGCTTAGAGAGACATCTACAAATCAAAACCAGACAAAACTTTGTTTTTTTTTTCAATGGCAACACCAAATTTTGACACTATATTTTAAACCTTCGGTTCAAACTATGTCTAGGAACAAAATTTCAAGTCATTTGAGTGATAAGTTTTTGGATTATAAACATTCAAAATTTAGAGCTTGTAATGTTAAATTACATTTTTATATTTTTATTAACACGTTAAGTGCTATGTCAGTCACCGGTGACTGACACTAAATTTTCCGTTTATAAAGCGTCATTCACCGATGACTGACGGTCTAAAATATGATATAAAACTATATATATATATATATATATATATATATATATATATATATATATATATATATATATATATATATATATATATATATATATTGTTTTAAGTAATTACTGAAAATTTATTTAAAATTTACTTACCTTTTATTTATTACAGGACTAGCAACCTTCGCCCGCTACGCTGGTCGGTTTCTTCAAACTAAACTTTAATCAAACTAAATATATCGTTGTATTTGATCTTGTGTTTTATAGCAATATATACATTTATCTGCAAAGATCTTCCGCACTGCTGAAAACAATATGAACACCATTATGGTTTTATATCTTCTAATGTCTCACAAAATTTGAACTGTTAATAAGTAAATCTTTTAGTTAATTATTTACATTTGAAAATGGAAAAGAACGTAAGAACAATATGTAGCATATTAAAATCATCCCTGAAAATTAAAAAATGTAAATCTCATCAAAATCCGGTCAGTAGAACCAGTAAGACTGCGTTTTCATAATCGGGTTCACCAAATTATAGAACATTCACCTATAATTCTACAGCAAAGTAATGTAGAACGATACGTGTTATATTCTAGAACCTTTCCTGTAAAGTTACCTAACAACCAGTGCTAATTCCACCGAACTCAGTAGAAACTTTTAAAAAGGCTAATCTTTCCAAATAGGGTTCACTGATTAAAGAACTTTCGCACATAATTCTGTAACTAATCAACGTAGAATGATATGTGTTATATACGAAACACTTTCTTGAAAATTTATCTAACTTACAATGCAAGTCTTCTCATAATCCATTCAAAAGAACTCAAGTTAGAAGTGGTCGGACCGAAATTGCTCTTTGTATTTTATATGTGGAGTAGTTAGTTAAATATATCTTACATAATCGCGTTAACGTGATTGTAGATCTTTCAGGAATGTAGCGTAGGCTATACGCCGTAGACCTTCTGGATTTTTTTAGCAATTGTACACACCCTCCATAGCTACAAATATATAGATATACTCTCTAGTATACACCCTCTGCCTGTAGATTTTATCCTACTTTTTTACAACTATACCACTGAGAACTTTCTTCATAGCTCCATAACTAAAAATGTAGAATGATATGTTAAATATTAAAACAATCCCTGAAATATTACCTAATTGTGCCACTCCAATTAAAATACGTTCAGTGGAACATTAAATAAAAGGTAATCTTTCGTAATCGGGTTCACCTACATTTGGAACTTTCACCTGTAATGTGATTTTCTGCAATCTGGTTTGTTGTCAAGTTCGTGCTTCAGAAAAAACAATAACCCAGAAGAAAACTTCGCTACAGAGAAGTACCATCCACGAAGAAGTACCAATCATGCAAGAAGAACCAAGCATCCACAAAAAAAAATCTAACTAACAGTGTTAAGTCCCATCAAAATACATCTAGCAAAACTCAAATTTTAAACGGGTGGAAGGAAAGACAAATTTGCATTTTATATAATTAGAGTAGATGCACATCTTTAATAATTGCGTTCACCTTTCTCTATAACTTTTCCAATAGCTTTATAACTAAGCAACATATAATGAAATCTTATATACTAAAATTATTCCTGAAAAGTTATGTAACAGTGCATTTGGATTAAAATCTGTTCAATTGAATTTTTTTTTAATTCTAACCTTTAATAATTTTTTTTAACTTTTTCCTTTATCTCTATAACTAAGCAACGTACAACACTGTGTATACACAAAACCCGTTCCAAAAACATTACCTAACTAATAGTGGCATATCCTATCAAAATATTATAAAAAATCGGAATAAAATGCTATTTTCTGTTTAAAATATGTAGTAGATTATATACATGACATTATACATGAAATGTATAATTTCATGTATAATGATACGATTTTCTGTAATAGAATTAATTCATCGTGAAGTTTTCGCTTCATACGTAAATGACGCTTTCAACATTGTAGCTAATACATCGATTGGCGAGGCCTCCGATAACGGAAGATTAACCAGGAATCCCATAAAAAACTTACCCAATGAAAAGTGAACATATGGCTTTTATGATACATTTATGTTAGCCGGTCGCAAATGCTGATGGCAAGATTTACGCAGGGCTGACATAAATGTATTCATTTTTCTTCTTATCCAGTAGCAAATGATAAATCGCGATGTATAATTTCAATTCTAATTTCTTCTTTTGATAGATCGCGAAAAATGCTTGACAATTTCCAATCTTGTTTATCGTTTGCCAGTCATGTTCAAAACAGTAATTTAACATTCTTAAAATGCATAACCTTGTTAAAAATGGCAAATTGTTTAAAGTAAATAAATAAATACAATATGTAACATAAAACTACATAGTATAAATTTTAATTTAAAAAAAAACTATAATAATAAAATAAATTTAAAACTATAATAAATAAACTATCAAATGAACAAAAAATAAGGGTTGCTGTAATTAGTGAAATTGTCTTGCATGTGACATGGCCCGGATGTAAGTACCAAAAATTTTTTAAGTCGTACAAACATTGCTTTCATTTTTTAATATTTTCGTTATACAATGATACTTTCTCAGTTCCTGATATTTTAAATGAAATCAACATTTTTCTTCTTTTTTCAAGGCGTTCGTATTTATTATTTAAAAAAAAAACTTATATAGACGTTTTAATTCTTTAACCAAAGGAATTAACAAAAGGATTTAATTTGAATTTCTTCCGTTGCTACAGTAACGGATGTACAATATGGATGAATTATCACTTGTAATGTTCGATATTTCGAGGTTTTGGCGCCAAAGACATTGCCAAATTAGAAAAATATAAAATATCTCACAAACTATTGGACTTAAAAGAATTTGGTTGGTACCATTAAATTCAGCATACAAAAATACACTAAAATATGTCATCAGTTGAAAAATAACTATAAAATCAGATTTTTAAGGAATTTTTTTTAAGTTCGTTCTATTTTTTACCCCCCTTAGGGGTGGAATTTTAGAAAATCCTTTCTTAGCGGCACTCTAGGTCATAAGAAGTATTTTTACCCCAAATTTCAAGATTTTAGGTTCAGTAGTTTGGGCTGCGCGTTGATTAATACAAAATCCAGACTTTGTTTTATATATATAGATTATACTTTCGTAAAAATTTCTTAAAACATTGTAAATTTTTCAGCTTCAGTGTCAGTCTCCAGGGCAATCAACGTGTTAATATCTTCTGAAATGATAATCCTAATGTGATATTTTTTTTGTTTAATTTTAATACTAAAAAACCCAAACATAAATACATCGAATTTGTAATTTTAAAATTTATATAATATGAATTATGAATTATGAATTTAATATTCGAAAAAAATATTAATTGCAAACTACAATTTTTTGATAGATTTAGATATATTATGCTCTGCCTTATGCAAATTCTCAATTTCAAATTTTTCTTGCTAGTAGTTTTGGAATTATGAGTAAAAAATTTCAAAATTACGGTTCACGATGGTTACTGTCTATGATGTTCAGAAAAGCATAATTTGAAATATATATATATTTTACTCATTATAATGAAACATTTGGGCTGGCAATAGTCGAAATATATTAAGGGAGTGAGATATTCATATTGGCAAGAAATAATATATTAATAGAAGTGACATAGTCATTCTCTAGCATTTCAACAATCGAGTAACGAACTTTCAATTTACATACAGCCCCTCAAATATGCTCATTTTAAAATAATTAATTTCTCGGAAACTTATCATACGGATTTCATGCAAATTTAGATTTAGGCTAATTAAAGGGTGTATAATATATTTATGGTGTCAAACTTGGGTATTGTTATTGAAAAACCAAATGTTTGGGTTCGTTTTATTTGTAGATGACCCCCTAAGCAAATTTTATATAAATCAGTTTAAAATAAACTTTATTTACAATCGTTTGGTACCAGTAACTTCTTCTGCGATAATTTGTTGCAGAGTTAGTAAGAGGTATTTGCTTTTATTTTCCCACGACTGTACCTTGTTTTGTATGAAATGTGATAACATCGCGAAAACTTCTGGAAATTCAGGTTGCTCAAGTAATCAACGATACCTTATGAACTGGTATTCGCAATCCAAAATGTAGAGTGTCAAGTACATACTGCTGGCACGTATAATGGAAACTTCTATCGCATTTTTTTATGTTATCGCATTTACAACAAAGGTGAGCGTGTCTATTAGAAGTTTCATTATAATATACTTCAGTTTTCTGAAAATTATTACGGTCAATTTAAGCTGAGTTAAGGTAGAATTCCCTGGTTTTTTTATTAAATTGATGGTTTGTGACACCATGTCCCATTGTAAATTTTTGTTCCTCTTGATGTCTGATAACAAGCTTCTGAGTTTGTGGGTTGAATATTTGAACTCCTTGGATAATGTAAAAAAATAAAAGCTAGATAAGGATAATTTTTACCCCCCCCCCCCCCACCCTCCAACCGATACATTAATAAATTGTTATCTTTTATCTAAGATAAATATGGTATGGTTATTGCTTTAGTTAGCTTAGATTAAAAAATAAGTGGACAACGTGACATGAACATAAATGAATACATGTATGTAAAAAAGGGTCGACAGCAGTTTAGTAGCATCTCAAGCTCCAATATCAGCGTAATAGTTAAAATTACCAGAAACGTAATTTTAACTATTGCACTGATGATGGAGCTTCAGAAGCTCCGAAACAGATTTCTGCCCTTTTTACCCGACTGCCAAGGGGTTATGTGTTTCACACGTATCTGAGTATGTGGATTTCTTTATACTCTCGAAACATCCCAACGGCAGGATGGAAATTAATGAATGAGATGTCTATCGATTCGTCTTAACTGTCCGATGGTTATAGGCTGGATAGATATAGGCTGTTTTCATAACTCAAAATGGCGGCCGTAAAATACAAAATGGCGTTATAGACGAAAAAAAAAATTTTACGCACCCTATTAAGTGGCATATCGTTGGATAGGTCTTTCAAAATGAAGACGATGTTTCATTGACTATTTTACAGTCAGAAATTCCGTTTAAATAGTACACAACCTAGAAGTTGTGAAAATAGGATCTCTAGCTTTACTGCAACTCTAACATTCATAGACATCTATAGGCCTTATCAAAACAGTATTTATAGATAAGAAACTAACAATTAAACACAGCTTAAAAATCATCACTGCCAGTAAATAAAAAAAATAGGTAAGCAATATAAAAAATAGTTTCACACTGATGAGAAATAATTAATTAGTTCGCTTTTTACGCAGTCGGGTTTTTTGATTTTTAAAATTTAATTTTTACTTGTTTTACTTACATATTTTCATTTGTGTTCTTGTAAACTTGTACATTTGAGTCATTCTCGCGAAAATAACAAGAAAAAGATCTTTTTTATAAAAGTATGTAAAAAATCTTTAAAATTCTATGGATGTTTTCATTTCTGTATAATAAATAACCTTATATCAGTGGTCAAATTTTCTATTTTAATTTTCACTACTTTTTGATTTTTTAAAAATCTGACATGGCCACGGAGACCATGGGAAGGAACATTTACATTTTAAAAAAAATGAAGACATAATTGAGTAATTATTGGGCGTAGTTGGCAAATATTTGTTTTTTATGATGAAACTTTTATTTCTTAATTTAATGGCACAAACTTTAATCAACCTACTTTAACTAGCTTTAGTTGTTTTAATATAAATTAGGATGTATATTTTCTTCCTTAAGGGTACTCAGCACCTGCCATTTTGATTAAAAAATGACAAAAAAGTAGAATTTCAGATTTTTATTTTAAAATGTGCCTTGGTATTCTTAGAATATTGTATCCAAATTCCGGAATGATTCAAAAAATAATAAGGGAGATATACTTAATTTCATTAAGCCCTCCCTTTCGACGTCCCTTTAAATTCCAATGTTCAAACTCATTTTTCTCAGTTCGCAATTTTCATTTTAATCGAAATGCTAAGGCAATAATTACGCAAATTGTCAGAATTTTTTTAAGTAACTTTAGACTCTGTGTGTAATAATAAATATCGGATTTTTGATTTGTTTGCAACTTAATATATATATATATATATATATATATATATATATATATGAACTTAAAAACATGCTATTTTTTCCACGTTTTCTACATATACATTCACTAATTATTTTTATTCTGCCGATCTAATGGACTCATCAAAAATCCGATACTTAAATTTATAAAAAAAAATAAGTAGTCTGAATAAAGGATAAAAAAATCTATTTCCAAATATGAAAAATGAAAAAGAAGAATTTTTTTAAAATTGTTACATTTTTTAAACTCAATTAAAAAAAAAAAAAAAAAAAAAAAAGTTTTTTTTATATTGAGAATTTAATCTATTATGACGCTGCTTTATTGAAACATGAACCTAAAAATATAATATAGGGCATAGTTACAAAATAATTTTTTTCTGCCGATCTAATGGACTCATCAAAAATTCGATACTTAAATTTATAAAAAAAAAAAAAAAAGTAGTCCGAATAAAGAATAAAAAAATCTATTTCCAAATATGAAAAATGAAAAAGAAGAATTTTTTTTAATTGTTACATTTTGTTAACTCAATTTAAAAAAAAAAAGTTATTTCTATATTGAGAATTTAATCTATTATGACGCTGCTTTATTGAAACATGAACCTAAAAATATAATATAGGGCATAGTTACAAAGTAATTTTTTTGGCGTCGAGTTCCCTCAAGTCTGTTCTAAAAGATCAGAAACATAGGTTTATTTAGTAAATTTTAATATATTTTGATCTTTTTTACGTCAGTTTGATTTTTGTTTCGTTAGAAGCGCTCCTAACACCAACCATTTTTTTTTTTTTTTCATATGCTTTCATTTATTATTCAAATTAGGTGATCCAATCCAGTCTTCCCGGGTTACAAAACATAGATAAAAACAATTTTTACATCCAATATATATTTCTTAGATTGCCCACTAACAAAACCAAAAAGCATTTTTACATGAAAAATAGCAATAATGTATTCAAATTAAGTTTTGATTTATTAAAATCTATACTTTCGTACTAGCCACATGTCAGGTCATAATAACCGAAGAAATCACCAAAGATGTCTCTACTTACGGAAGCCTTTTCATTCTGGTAATTGCAGGGTTTAAACCATTGAAGGGTGGTGGTACAATTTTATACCACTTAATCTTAATCGCCAAATGCCCCAATGGGAACAGTATTTTGTAATAAAGTTTATCATTTATAATATATGCGGAAAAAGATTTAATTTATTTTGTAATAAAGTTTTTCATATAGACAGGTGTCATTCAATCAGTTCGACATTTTAGCAAAACAAGTACCTTGGCCCTGAATGAGTTAAGTGGCGTAGTTCAATTACATATCTGTTAAATTTGTCTTTTATTTATATTATTTTATTCATTTATCGATGACGTTTTAATTTTGTTGTAAAATATTAGCCGGAAACAAATGCTAAATAATTTACATTGTTTTAAGTGAAAACGGATTAATCTTTCGTAATCAGGCTGCAAGCAATAGAGGTAGATTTTAAAAAAAAATCATGCGTGCAAATTGTTTTTTAAACCATAAAAAATTGGTTAATTGAGATACAGATTATAAACAAATTTAATACGCCGTACGACCACGGCGACTTCCAGATCATTATAGATCTATGAATAGATCATTATAGCTCATATTATTAAATGGCTTCTATGCTTACCATTCTACAGATGTCTAAATTCATTTTAAACAAGAAGCTGGATAATTAACATCTTCATCATTTTGCACAAAATCAAGAGTACCGAGTTCCCTTAAAGAAGATCAGATTTAACATTGGCAAATTGAATCAAAGTTATTGGAGATGTTAAGTCATAATACCCAAAAATGAAGCATTGCAGTTTAACGTAGAATTTCATAATAAACTGGAAACTGGTTGCTGGTGAGGAAACTAAAAGTTGTCGGCCTTCATAGTCTTGAAGAGATGATAACATCAAAAACTTAGTCAGCTGTGACTGAAGAATTATTTGCTTGTCACTCTAAATGAAATCTGATAAGCCTATAACAATAATGGTTATGCTTACAAAAAATGTTATTGAAGATATTAAAAAAAGAAACAACTGATCTTATGTATTGATTACATATCATGTTGAGACACTTATGGCATGTTTTGTGTAGTAACCATGCGCTTATTTCTCCCTATAAATGTAGGATCTTAAAATTTTTCTATTAGGTTTGTGATACCAAATAAAAATACCAGAAATTTGAGAACAGTGGCATATGTTGATAAAAGAATTTTTGCGCAATTTCAAAATCTTTTTAAAGAAAAAATAATTTGCAACGAATTTCATATTATTATAAAATGCATCCGTTTTTCGCAAAAGTTTCGCAGTGTCTCTCCCTCCCGATGCCCACTCATGACATCCTCTTTTCCAAAGCATTGCCACTTTTTATGCCTTTATAAATCTTGCCATACACTTTTGCTCTGATTCGCAATCATTTAATTCTTAAATTCAATAGCTTAAAGCCATTGCTATTGACAAAGGTTACAACGTTTACATTATTGTTACTGCTTAATTTAAATTACAGCATCCCCGTTCCTCGTGCTCATCTCAATCTTTTCTTTTTTAAATATTAGCATTATTTTACTTACTTTTCCAAATCCATCCTTCTCATCGCTAAAACGATTAAACAATATGATTTTATAATAACTTTGATCCCTTCAAATAAACTTACTTTCTCCAAGCTGAAAGACCCTATTCAGATATATAATTCCTGGGGTATCTATAGTATTAATTTTTACACTGTAATAAAACCGGACTAAAATAAGGGAAATACTCCTGGCAATCAAGACGCCAGTACTATTCCCGTATTTTCGCGGAACTTCTTCCTGGTAAATTACAGAAAAATTTCCGTTTTTTTTTTTTTTTTTTTTTTTTTTTTTTTAATTTACGGGGGATAACTTCCGTTAACATACGGAAATAGTACTGACGTCTCGATTGCCAGTAAAATTTTCCGTATTTTAGTCCTTTTTTTTTTCTTTATAGTGTAGTGTGGCTTTTCTTGTTATTGGACTGAGCAATCGTGTTTGACAGTGACGAATTAAAGAACGCAAGCAACATATTCGTAAGCCAGAAACTAACAAATTGGCCATTGCAAAACTTTGCTGAGATATGAACCACACCTTTGACTTTAACTCAGCTTAAAGTTATCTTTAAATCCACTTCTATACTTAATATCCCTGAAGCATTCCATATGTATAAAAATCCTAAAAATATTAGTAAATGTTACTTCGTTATTCCACCGTTGTCAGATTATGGGAATTATTATATAAAACTCTTCTTTTTTTAATTTCTGCCAAAACTTTTCCAATTTGCCAATTACTTTCCCTATGCAATTTTCAATTCGCTATTTCCTGTAATTTTCTGTAATTCCATTGGCCAATAAATCTACCCCTCGAATACGCTTCTCTTACATATATACAGGCAAAATCCATCATTATTCACACTGATGACGATACGCCGTTATTACGGAAACTAGTCTGTAATTTGTTAAAAAGTGCTGGTGCTTAAAACGTTGTTTTATCTGCCTATAATGTACTGCGCCAACTACCATTTTAATTGTCAACTGAAATTCAGCTCACTATATCGTCGATATCTTTCTGAATTTTCATGATCTGGTTTTTTATATGAGTTGCCTATACAGTTGACTAATAAATTATGCAAAAAAATATTATCTGTAACGCATGTGCAAGTTAAAAATTATTTCATACAAATTCTCATATTTCATAAAATATTTAATATATTTATGTTCTAATTTCAGTATATTGTTTCTTCTGCACTTAGCTAATGTCACATGGACGTCTTTTTGCACGCTTTTTTACTTACGTATTATCCCTACACAATGGCGCTAGCATTGTGTAGGGATAATACGTAAGTAAAAAAGCATGCAAAAAGACGTTCGTCTGACATTAGCCTTAGTCAGATTTCCTGAAAATCTCCTTAAATTTGGTTCTGCATGCTATAAACAATTTTTTTAAATAAACCTTTATATCTCCATGGATTGCAGACTATTAATACACAAAATGTTGTACACGATCCACGTAGTCATGTGCTACAGCTACAGATCATTTCGAGCATGTTATTTTGCAGGGTGATTCTTGGCGCCTTAATTGCTTCGTGCCCAAAGCTTCCCTAAAAAATATGAGGTCGTACATGTTCTTAATGATATATAAGTGTAGGTAGTTTCACTCAGTTATGGGTACTTGTAGAAATGTCTGTAAATATATAATACAATGAGAAGATGAATATATAGTTGGTATTCGAGAAGAGGGACACAAATCAAAAATCATTATTTTTACGATATCAACAACATTATTTTTCAATTTAAAGTTTCTTTTATCCGGAAGAGTGTTGTTTTTAAAATACCTATGGTTGCCGCTCGCTAAATGTTTATGTAAATAAAAAAATAATATGGGTCATTCTCACGAAAAGGTATAAAATAGCAAAAGCAAATCTATTTTATAAAAGTTTGTAAAAAATCTTTAAAATTGCATGGGTGTTTTCATTTATGTTTATGAAATCCCCATATATTAGTGAATAAATTTTCTATTTTATTTTTCATGAGTTTTTGATTTTATTTATTTTTTTTTTAATTTTGACATCACCACCGAGGTCACGGGGAGAGATAATTACACTTCAAAAATTTAAATCAAGGCATAATTGAGTGATTATTGACGTAGTTGGTACATATTTATTTATTTTTATATAATTAAACTGTTAAGGGTCATTCGCACATAAAAGGCAAAATTGGTTTTAACAAATTGTTTTAAACTTTTGAGATTAGATAATGTAATATTTTAAAAAACAATATGCATCAGGATTTCATTACATTTCATTTTTCTCTTTGTATTTGAGACCTCCTTAAATTGCACACCATGTTTGATAAATGACCGATAAACTAGACAATATCAGTAAAAGTGTATATGCCAAGTCCACGGAGGAGACGGAAATTAAGATTTGAATTTTTAACTACTTTGGTTTGCAGGTTTCTCAAATAAGCGCCTTTTTAGGTAGATTTTGTAACAAATACTACCTATTACATTCTCCCCTATGTTGGAATTTCTGAAATATTTTTTAAGATCTACGCCGATCATGACCCGTAGAACCCAAAGCCACCCCCATCCCAAAACTTTATATGTTTGTGTGTATATATATAAACCATTATATAATATTACAATTCATCATCTTTAAAAAAAAAATAATAATAATAATGTGTATATATATATCACTTTTTATACACACGATAAGTTCCATAATTCCGTACAAACCTCTGCTAAACTGATACATAAAATCAAGAGGCAGAAAATTTCGGTCAAGTTCGTTAATGTTCAAAATCAGACCAAGGGGGTGGAAATAAGGAGGGGGTTTGTGAAAACCAGAAAAACTCCATAACGTCTGAATTATAATACATATCAAATCAATTTAAAGTCATTATTACTTCTAGGTAAGGGGCCAAAATTTATGTATTACAGATTTTTGATAAAATTAAAAATGGGCTCAATGGGCGAAAAAATGGGGTTTTAGTGAGAAAAAAATTCATAACTTCGTCAATTCTTAAGATATTAAATTCACTTAAACTTATTATAAATCTTCATAATACTATCTATTATATATATAAAATCCAAACGGAAATTTCGTTCCGAACATCTAGATTTCGAGTTCTACTGCATGGATTTTGACGGAACTTATACTGTTAGATAGGTGTCGTTTCAGGAAAGGTTTTAAGCTATAACACATCGTTCTACGTAGATTAGTTATAGAATTATGACGAAAAGTTCTGTTATTTTGGACAATAAGGTTACCATTTTATTTCTTGGCGAAGTTTTTTGTAGTTGAAAAAATTGAAACGGCTATTACACCTAGAAAAATAAAAGACAAAAAACTGTTACTAATTTTATTTAAAATCTTTAAAAAAGAAAAAAAAAGAAATCCACTTTAATGAGTGATAATATTAAAAAACGAAAATATTTAATTTAAACATGAAAGAGAATGTTCGTAATACTTAAAAAATTACTCAGTTGAAATATTGCAATTGAAATAACATTTGGCGATTTATCTTTTGCATCAGGTGAAGAAAAATGCATCTGAAAAATTGATAAAATGATATCAAGGAAGTTCACCCCAAGCGCATGCTCAGAATTATTTGAAAAAAATTATAAAATATTCTTCTCATAAGTATATATATCCATAAAAAAATCGGCAGAACCTCTATTTAGAATTCCTAAAAAAATAATGAAAATTTCATTTTTTGCGATTTGGCGCTGGATGGCGACACGATAAAATTTTGAATAATACTATGATAAATATTCTTTAAGAAAAACTTTTTCAACTCTCGATACGAAGTTAGTTTAAGTAAGTTTAACTTAAATAAATACATATTTATAACTGCAGTTTTGTCATATACATTTATATATGTAATAATGAAATTTAACGATCGTATTTATGCCATTTACAACGAAATTTAAATGGATTAAAAGTGTTTCAAACTCAAATTAAGGTCCGATTCTGAGGATTGGCAATTTAACTTCGATATTTTTAGTGTCAGAGACAACAAGAGAGTTTTATTGCCATGGAAACAACAACTTAATATCGAAATGCTTAATGATAGCTTTCTTAATTAAAATACCCTTAAAAGTTATCCAGCCGGTGACACCGTATAAAATTAAATAGCTCAATACAAATAACACGCAATTTGCATATATTATATAAGCTTACAGCAAAAATAGTAAACTAATCCACAGTTTAAGTTTAAATTCATTGAGCATTAGGCATTTAATTACTTATTTAACAAGGAGTTTATAAATGCATTTCAATCTCTTGCATTTGGCGAGGAAACGTATTGGTTCGCCAAAGAGCGTGGAGCGTTCGTCTTTTCGCGCCAAATACTCGAAAAAATATTTTTTTACAGATTTTCTACTGGGATTCTACCGCAATATTTTTACCGATCTTTTTTACATACATGAGTCATTTTATTAGCATTTCCTTTTTCAAAATATTTTGAGTATGCGTTTTAAGGAGACCTTCCTTGTGAGTAACAATTTTTATTATTATTATGTATCTCTTACAGAAAAAAAATAGCAGATGTAATTTTAAAAAAATGACGATATTATATAAATAGCAGTTAATATTATAAAAGTGGAGTCAAATATTAAAATTTTAATGCAAACGTTTGCCCCCCCCCCCCCCCACACACACACACACATATTATAAATAATTTAATTTCAGATTATTTAAAATATTTTTCGCGTACTTTACTACGGAAACATGCTATTTTGTTTTTCCCCAAACTTATGACTTTTATAACCTCGAACTCAGATCAACGAATATTGTCCACTCTTTTTTTTTTTTTTTTTTTTTTTTTTTTTTACATATATCGCCAATTTCCCTTTTAGAAAAGTCTGCTGTTTCAAATCTTAAGTACTAAACATTATTCTTAAGAAAATTTATGCAATTTTGCGTTATTAATACCACAAAAGAAAATATTTTACAATAAAAATTGCTTACTGAAATAAATTTTCGATTATCTTTTTAATTCGTCATCCCTTTTTCAGATTTTTTTTTTCTTTAAGGTTCTTGATATTGGATTAATCTTCCGTAATCAGGTTACCCGCTAATTAGTGTATTTACTGAGCTATTTGGATGTTTCTTTTATATTTGAAAGAGTCTCTGGACAGTGATCGCGATTGCAGAAGATTACAGGAAATTTGTACTTAGCGATTAGTAAATTTATGTTTTTTTCATTATGAAGCAAACGGAGAACAGAAGATTTAGTATTATATATTTTTTATTTGCAGTTATTTTACTGTCACTAAAAAATAAATACTTGGAAAAAAATTGAAATTCCAATGGTGGCTGGTATTGTATCGCCGCACTCTTATTATTATTCTTAACTAAGGAAGAAAGCATAACTATAAGATTACTTATAGTTTATTATACATATTTACAATAGCAGTTAAAACGCAGCTTTCAGAACAAGTCACATTTTACAACTGCGCTGAATATTCTCGGCTACATGCAAAGCCTTCACAATCCAGACTGTGTAGTGCTGCCATCTATTAACATAGATCGCTACTAATTCTGATTTGGTAGGGATATAACACCCCTCCCCTCATAGTTCAAACGAACTACAGGCAATTTTGTTCTATGACTTCTTCGAACTGGAGCACTTTTCTTACAGTCCTCGTCATTGTTTTTAGTCAAATTGTCTTTTACAGTTTTATCTGTCGTAACATCATTTTAATTACTCACAACTGTACCTGTTACAATATCATGCGAAGGCTGAGATTGGCTTGGTTCTATAGTATCATCATTATTAAGCTGTTCTTTTATTTTTCCATTAATTCCCGAAAAATGGTTAACCCTTTCATACCTATCATAATTACTGTAATTTTTACCACTATGTCCCATAATTTCAACTTTGTCTGACATTAATTTATCATTTCGATTTACCTCTATAACTCTCTCTGGTATTTCATCACTTATCTCTTTATTTCGTCTCAACTGATCAACGTGACGCTTACACTTTACTCCGTCACATTTATTTACTAAAACCCATCTACTCCCCAATAATTTCATAATTTTTCCTTTTACCCATTTCTCCCCTTTTCCAAAATTTTTAACAAAATCTAAATCATGAAATTTATATTTGTGCAGGGGTTGCTGTATTTTAGGTTTTGATGCTAATACCAAGTGAAGGGCTGTTCGAACTGGCCTTCCAAACATTAATTCAGCAGGAGTTTTACCAGTCACTGAAAGAGGAGTGGAGTGATTTTCTAACAAAAATCGTGAAATTGACAATGTTATGTTACTTTTATCTAGCTTTTTAAGACAATTTTTCACAGTTTGCACATGCCTTTCCGCTTGTCCGTTCGAAGGTGGATGATAAGGTGGAACAGACGTATGCTTAATTCCATTATTTTTAAGAAATTCCTCAAATTCATCACTTGTGAACGCGGGACCATTATCACCGACCAATTCAACAGGTAATCCAAATGTGGCAAAAATTCTCCTTAATACCTTAATTGTAGTTTTACTATCAGGCCTGGGTACTACTTCTACTTCCAACCATTTAGTATAAGAATGGACTACTATTAAAAACATTTTACCTTCAAAAGGACCGGAATGATCTATATGGATCCTTTCCCCAGGGCAGTTCAGATTTTCCTTTCAAGGGTTCCATTTTGGGACAATTTCCTCGCAAACATCTGACATCTATTACAAGAATTTACGATTTGTTCAATTTCTTTATTCATATTTGGCCACCAAACTACCCCCCTAGCTTTCGCTTTCATGCTCGATATACCCTGATGAACGGAATGCAGTAATTTTAATATATATTCACGGCCTTCCTCTGGAATGATCACTCTATGTCCCCACAATCGACAATTTTCTAGACAGGAAATTTCCTCCCTTCTACGAAAATATGGTTGATATTCTTCTTGTTTAACCTTCCGCGGCCACCCATGTAACACCCACTCTAAAATTTGTTTAGTTACAGGATTTTCAGTTGTCCACTTTGCAATAGTTTTAGACGTAATAGACCAATTATCATTATTTGAAACAAACATTATTTCCGCAGGATTACTTACTACATTTACAGTTTCTGGGAGAGGTAATCTACTTAATGCATCCGCATTTTTATTATTTTTACCTTCGCGAGACTCAATTGTATAATCATAACCAGCTAACATTAATGACCATCTCAGCATTCTAGGTGATAATGTATCAGGTACCTTTTTAACAGGATCAAATAATAGAATTACAGGTTTATGATCTGTTATAATTTTAAATTTTTTTCCAGCTAAATATTGGTGAAATTTAGTGACATCAAACATTACAGATAAAGCTTCTTTATCAATCATGGCATAATTTCTTTCAGTTTTATTTAAAGTTCTCGAAGCATAAGCAATAGGTTTCTCTTTACCCTCAATAATGTGGCTTAAAACTGACCCTATACCATATTCAGAAGCATCACAGTTTAAAGCTATATCTTTGTTTACATCGTATAATTCTAAAACAGGAGATGTACATAATAATTGTTTCACTTTTTGAAACGCTTTTTCATGCTTTTCTGACCATGTCCAGTTTACATTGTTATCTAATAATCTATGTAAAGGTTCTAAAACATCTGAAATATTAGGAAGGAAGTTTCTATAATAAGAAATTAAGCCTAAAAATGAACGCAATTGTGACACATTATTTGGAATAGGAGCATTCAAAATAGCATTAACTTTTTCTGGAATAGGTCTAATTCCTTCCTGAGATATTTTATCACCTAAATAAGAAACTTCCGAAACCATAAATTTTAATTTTTTCTTATTTAATCTTATACCATGCTCAGAAAAGCATTTCAGAACACTTTCAACTCTTTCAGAATGTTCCGATTCATTACTAGCACTAATGATAACATCATCTAAAAATACACCAACATATTCAATTTTTTTTTTAAAATATGTTCAATTTTTCTTTGGAACATACCAGGAGCACATTTCACCCCAAATGCTAATCGTAACACATTGAATAAACCTTTATGTGTATTTATAGTCAAAATTTTACTACTTTCGATATCTACAGGTTCTTGTAAATAAGCATCTTTTAAATCAAAAACAGTAAAGAATTTTCCAGCTGATAATTTAGAAAATAATTCTTCCATTCTAGGAAGAGGATAATTATCATTTTCAGTATTAGTATTAACTGTTGCTCTATAATCACCACATATTCTAACAGTACCATTAGGCTTAGGATCAATTACTATAGGACTAGCCCATTCTGAATGATCAACAGGTTTTAAAATACCCTCATTAGTTAATCGTTTCAATTCAACATCAGTAGCTTTCCTTAAAGCAAAAGGAACAGGTCGAGACTTAAGAAAAACTGGTTTTGCATCTTTTTTCAATTTTATTTACGCGGGAGGACCCTTGATTGTTCCGATCCTGTCAGAAAAAACATTAGGAAAATTTCTAATTAAATCATCTTTCGAAATGCTTTTAATCATATTTATATTAGGCCAAAATAATTTTGATGCTTTTAACCAAGTTTTTCCGATTAGACTCGGACCCTCCTCTTTAATAACTAATATTCATTAACAACAGCATTTACTTTTAATTCCCCCAAAACAGTTAAAGAGACTTTAGTATAAGTTTGCAATTTCATTTTAGATTTAATTAAAGGCAGCTTACCTGAGAACAATTTATGAGCAACACTTTTACTTACGATAGTATGAGCCGCACCACTATCGATTTCAAATTGTATATTTACACCATTTATTTTAACCGATTTAATCCATGACACCTTATTGGAGTTGTCGTCCATAAAATTTAAACAATATTCTTCCTGAACAGTTTTAATTTTTCTGTTCTTAAAAGGTTTCTCACTTTTCATTCCAAATTTTCTATTACGACAACAAATTTTTAAATGCCCCAATCGATGGCAGAAATGGCATTCTGCAGATTTAAAAGGGCAAAACTTGGGATTATGATTTTTAGAACATCTGTAACACGGTTTCTCAGGCGCGAATTTATCTTCTTTAGGCTTAGGTGCATGAGCATACTTCTCCACTTTCGATTTCTCTCCTATCGAAACACGCGCTTGATTGACAGTCGTAGTATCTCCGATGTGTAGAGATTTCACTCCAGCCTCAGCTATCTCAAATGACTCAGCTATTTCCACCGCTGTTTGAAACGTTAAATCCCTGGAATCCAGTAATTTCTGCTGTATCTTTTCATCTTGGATGCCAAACACCAACTGATCACGCAGGCGGTCATTAAGCGTATTCCCGAAGTTGCAATGTTCGGATAAACGACGTAACTCTCTTATAAAATCGGCTATATTCTCTCCTTGCTTCCTTAGTCGTTTCTGGAACTTAAATCGTTCGACAATTTCATTAGGGCGTGGTGAAAAATGATCCTTAGCTTTCTTTAAAAGATCCTCATAACTGATTTCTTTCAGCGTATTCGGAACAATAATATCTCATAAAATAGCAAAAGTTGTTGTTCCAACAGAACTTAATAATATATTCTTCTTCATATCATCATTATTGATGCTATTCGCTGAGAAATAAAAATCAATTTTCTCGACGTAAATAGTCCAAGGAACATTTGCATTATATTCTTCCAAGCGTCCCAGAGAAATTATTTCTTTATCAGCCATTTTCCGTTCTCTTTTTCGTTTTCTCTTTCGAAAAATATTTTTTTTTTTTCACACGAAAAAATTTTCACTGCATTTTAATTTGGGTTAAATCCCATTTCGTCGCCACTATTATATCGCAGCGCTCTTATTATTATTATTAACTAAGGAAGAAAGCATAACTATAAGATTACTTATAGTTTATTATACATATTTACAATAGCTGCTAAAACGCAGCTTTCAGAACAAGTCACATTTTGCAACTGCGCAGAATGTTATCGTCTACATGCAAAGCCTTCACAATTCAGACTGTGTAGTGCTGCCATCTATTAACATAGATCGCTACTAATTCTGATTTGGTAGGGATATAACAGCTGGTGAAACAATATTTGTTGATTTATCATTTTAGCCTAGATAAGAAAAAAAGTACCTGAAATGGAGATAAAATTGAAAATAGAAATCATTATAAAGCAAGTTCCTCTGACGCACAATCCTATTCGCTAAACTGAGGAAAAAATTAACGATTTTA
The DNA here is from genome assembly GCA_963932465.1 of Maratus speciosus. NCBI lineage: Eukaryota > Metazoa > Arthropoda > Arachnida > Araneae > Salticidae > Maratus > Maratus speciosus. The sequence goes on from OZ010796.1 coordinate 519,351,497, forward strand.
TGTTTATTTAGGCAGCAGACTGAAGAATAATATAATTTTGAAAATAAAAATTGTATTTAATTCTCCGTGTTATTGTACTCTTTAGAGAAATGAAAAAAGGCCTTCGGTCCATCGAAAAGATTATTTCGTTATATTATAACGTGTTAAGTTATTAAATTTTGTAGAACTAACTTTATTTGTCATTTACAAAGAGTATTTTTGGAGAAAGATCTATAATTCAGCCAACAGCAATTTGGAATGTAGTTTGGAGCATAATTACGTATGTTTTACGTGTCTTAACTCTGGTAAATTTGTAACCATATAGTTTGCAAACACTTCTAATGTTTGCCGTAAAACATAGCTGTGCACCCGATTATGGAAGATTGGGAAGATTTTGATTGGATGAAAACAAGAGGTTTATTTTTAGTTATCAGTTATCGAGGTTTTTTTTTTCGGGTTAACAGTTACATAATTGCAAGTGGTATATATATAAAAATTAAATGGTAATGAAAATGACATTATTTTAATTTTATTCAAACACTTCATTTTTAAAAATCCACTTTTATGTGATTCACATTTCTTTTAATGAAAGTTAAAGACTTTTTGTGTGCAAATAATTTATTACATTTTTTTACCGTATTTACTCTGCTGTAATCCGAAGATAGAAAACTGCAGTAGACCTGCTAGAAGACGTTTATTACAAAATATAATACAACTTAGAGAGAAATTGTATTTAAGCTACCAGAACCACACATAGCACCAAGCTGAGAAGCCCGGAGTTCATGAACTATCACACGAAAGTGAACAATCCGAACATAAGTAATGTTCAGTGGTCACTCTCTGCAATCATTGTAATTATCTCTCATTTTAGTAATGTGGTGACTAGAGAACATTTTAACATTTCTGATTATCATAACGGCCGTATTTTCTTCCCAACCTCTACTTTAAATATATACTGTATAAAGAGTTTCTTCTGAATAGCCCGAATTTTGCCTAACCCATAAGACAATATAATAGCTAAATAGCGTTCGCATAGTATTCAGCAAAGGCGGAAAGATTTTCCCGGTGAAGGTCCATATTAATTTAAAATACAAGGTCGAATTCATAATTTTGTTTGATCAAGGATCATTTGGAAAATGGACCAGCGAAGCGGGTGTAGCCTGCTAGTCTAATACTATAATACTTCATAATACTATCATAATTCATAATACTATAACTTTTATATCTACAAGTGTTTGTTAGAACCAACTCTTACAGCAAAAACAAATTAAACAAAAATAGCGGTTGAAGTAAAAATGATCGTATTAGCATGATTCTGATAGAACAAGCTCTTACGAAAAATGAAATTAAAAACTCGTCAAAAGCGCCCAGATACAATTGTTAAACTGGATTTATTTCTAATATTGATATAGTTTTTGAAATTAGTACTTAACTTCGAAATATATCTCCACCTGTAGGCCGAGCCGGGAGGATTTTTTATTAAATGCAATGTCAAAACTGTCTAAAATTTGTATTATAATTATAAATATGCTTTATCTTAACTTATTTATGGTGACCACGGAGTATACACTGAGACAAACGGAATTAACAAATTGGAAAAGATTCGGTAATATCACAACAGAACAAAGTGTTATGCATAAAATAGAAAAAGGCATTATTTCTCCCAAACTACCTAATTATGACTTGGCATGTATTGACATCTATGACACTTTTACAATTTGTTTTCAGTGTCCACGGAGGGAGAATATTTTGGCCAGGACAAAGTTTATAAATTAATTCCTTAATAAAAAGAAAACCATTTTTTTTAACATATTAAGTTAAAACTTAAGATTTTTAATTAGTTATTATTGAAAAAAATTGTAAAAATTTTTTAATTGTTTGAACGTCAGTGAAATAAAAGTTATGTTTTGAATGTAAGGATGTCTAAGGAGGGGATTTTTCCCTTATATTTATTAAAAGATTAAAGTTAATTTTTAAAATTATTTTGTCAGAAATGTATTTCATAACTTACTTGAAACTTATACATAAGAATAAAGATATTAGGAGGTGTGCTACATGCACAATGTTTGTCCATTCGGGACCGTAAAATATACCTTTTCGTAAGAATTACCCATATGTTCTAAGCTAGACTTATAAGAACTTACAAGTTTTTTCTCATTATTTATTATCTCTCTTTTTATTTTTGAATTAATTCATTCTTCTTGAAAACCGACAATACGTAAACAAAATATTCCTATACACTCACATTCACATATCCTTGGAAATTTATTTATTTTAATAATAATGAAAAGGGGATTAAACATCCGGACAAAATATAATAGAGTTTACCTTTTTGATATTGAGATTTTGGGAAACCTCTTTGTAAAAACTGGTTAACTTATGTGCATATACACTGTAAAAAAAAAAAAAAAAAAAAAAAAAAAAAAAAAAAAAAAACCTGTAAAAGTACTAAAATTTTTCTAGGAAACTGGGATTCCTAGAACTTTTTATGTAACGGCAACAACAGAAATTCATGTCACATACACACTTTTGCACCATAAATCAAAAAAATTTTAAGGTTACCAAGAATTTTTTAGGAAACTGGGATGCACCTAGAACTTTTTATGTAACTACAACCCAGGTTACCGATAAACTTTTATTAAGATTACTGTAATTTTAGTAGATTCTTTTGTATAGCTATAGATTTCTGTAGCTTTACATAAACTAGTTTTCTAGATGTACTTTTTTTGTACGGTGTACCGATAAAATTTTAGTAAGCAGACAGATTTCTGTAACTTTATATCTGTAAAATTACAGATTTTTTTTTTTTTTTTTTTTCAGTGTAGTAAAAGGAACTCCTTTTCATTAGGTACCCTCAGCAATTGGGATCGACATCACAAATGTAAAATTAGGCTGAAAATTTTGAGTAGCATCATACATTAACATTCATGGATCTCCTCGGATCTATTTTATTGAAAAGGACGGGAGAATACAAAAAGAACGTTAATTTTGAGGTGCTACTCATGTCTTTCATGAAATGGGCACAATTTTCCAGAAATCACAATCTGCACCCCATAACTTTCATGTCAAAAATGCCTTATCTTAAACATATTTCTGGCTTACAGATTCGCAATAATGGAAATTTAGAAATAAAGAAATTTTAGACAAGCTGCCCAGTACACTGCAAAAAAACTTGTTGATTTTACGGTATAATACTGGCAGCTAAAGTGCAAGTTTATAACCGTAAAATTAGCAATAATAAACTGTCCATTAAAATGAAGTTATCTCCGATTGCTGCAGCGTAAGGGACTACAAAAGGTCTGAGGATCTCATCCCTATATCGGCGACTAGTCAAAGCTCCATCTCGAATGATGTAGAGGTCAGTGCGCCCGTCAATGGAGATGCCACCATACACCAACACTCCTCCACCGCCAAATCTGACACTTTCGTGCACGAACGCAGGATTATTCCTACTGCCACGGTCCCTCCAGATGAAAATACGCCTATTATCCGGATGCACAGAAAAACGGGACTCGTCAGAAAACAGAATATTGCTCCATTCATTTCTCCTCCAGTTGACATGCTCGGTTGCCCACTCCCTGCGGTCGCGACGATGCCTTGATGTTAATCTAGAACAGTCTCAATCTAGGTCGGCGAGCATACACACCTACAGCATGGAGCCGGTTTCGGACAGTCTGAGTTGAAATCGTGGTGCCTGTTGCCGAGTGAAGATGTTGTTGGAGAAGAGTAGCGTTCATGGTTCGGTGTCTCCGAGCTGTTAACGCTAAATACCGATCTTCATTGGGCGTTGTTGCCCGTCTACGACCTTGCCCTGGTCTTCGGCCTGCACATCCACTCTCCGAAAAAAGGTTCCAGATCCTGGAAATGACACTTTGTGACACTCCAATGGCTTGCGCTACTTCGGCTTGAGTTTGGCCCCCTTCTAACCTACCAACAATTCTCAAAGCTTTTGAATCTGTCAAATGACTTCGCTGAGACATCGTACTCATCGAAACAAAGCAATCACTGAATGCCGATCATCCTTGTCTTCATTCTCTTTTATCCAGTTGAAAGTCAAATTTCATTCGCTGCCGCTGAAGCGACGTTTTTGACGTCGAACTCAAAATTTGCATACTCCACAGTTTGAAAACCAGAAAAATTTGCATTTGTGATTCTCTTCTTCTATTTTCGGCAAAAAAAAATTTCGTTTATATCTTTATTTTATATAAAACTTCAAATATCCTTTAATTGTTTTGAGCAGTGTAAATTATTTACTCTCTGAACCAAGAAAAAAGAAATTTTATGCATAAAACATATTTGTAAATTTATAATTTTTTTCTCTCGTCTTTTAATGGAATCATACTGTATTTCATCTATTGCAAAGCAAAGATTTAAAAATGTTTCTGTTAGGGATGTTTTATACAAGAACTATATCTAGAATACACAATATCTTTTCATTCATCTAGATTTTTTTTTCTTTAGAATTCATGGGGAAATTTTATTTTATTATTAATAATGATAGAAACCAATTGTATTTGTAACATAAATTATTTACTCTTTGAAAAAATAAATCAAGGTATAAATTTATACATTAAGCATGTCTGTAAAATTATAATATTTTTAAAAAAAGTTGAAATTATATTGTATTTCATCTATTTTTAAGCAAAGATTTAAGATTTAAGCAAAGATTTAAAGACGCTCCTGTTAGAGCTGTTTTATACAATAAATATATCTAGAATACCCAATAACTTTTCATTCATTTGGTTGTTTATTTAGAATTTCTGTGAATTTTTTTATAATAATAACTTACTAATAATGATAAAATGTAGTTGTATTAGTTATACAATTTTACCCTCTAAATTGAGATAAGACACCTCATATAATAAATAATAATAAACACCTCAAGAATTAATTTTATGTAACTGATTAACTCCACAATATATTATTTGTAATATATTTTGATAGACATTAAATATTCATGTAAATAAAAAATAAAAGTATAATAATTATTATGAGATTTAATTTCAAATTTATTGAAAAGCAAAGATTTAAGTTTTTGTTTGAGTTTTGTTATACAAATATTAAATAAATAAATGCCTTTTTCATTCATTCAGTTAGATTTTAAACATTAATGTGAATTATTTAAAAAAAAAAATTATATACCATATTAATAACTTACAAAAAGGAGTTCTATTTGTTTTTTAAATTAATTGCGCTTAGTTTAAATGTGTAAAGATGAAGATAGCTTAATATTTGTATGGTATCATTCTAATTATTATTATTATTTTAAATGACAGGAGTGATATTTAATATCTTCGAACTTTGAAGTTGTATACTTTACAATAATTATACAGTAAATTTTAAATATTTTTCTTTTTAAATTTGTATTTATTTATAGTGTAATAATTCCTGCAAATGGATTTCCTATATGTTGATGAAGGGAAGTAAATTTATATTTTTCTGCATTTTTCTTAGATAAGAACAACAAAAACAAATAAGTATTGAGAAACGAAATAATTTTTATTTATGAAATAAACGACAGAAAAAAAAATATGCACGTTATTTTAGATATAAACTTCATATTGTAGCATGGTAGTCATTGGATTTCAACCCTCATTCCATTCTCCTAGCGGCGAAAACGCTGTCCCAGCCTGTTATATCAAGATGGCCTTGCGTAGACCCACACATGATTACGTAAAAGACTTGCCTATTCGCGGATTATCTGCGAAAAATTTATTTATTTATTTATTTACTAACTCGTGTATAAGTCGACCCCCCATTTTCAACTCCCAAATTTTCTCTAAAATTCTTCGAATTATAAACGAGTATATACGGTATTTAATATATCTGATACTATTTTTATCACGTATTAACGATTTCAAATAATCCAAAAACACCGACTGCCGAAAAATTACTTCGCGCTTTTTTTTATACTTCTAACTCTACATCGGAAATAACATTATCAGTGCGGCAAACCCGTAAAATTTTTACTTATCTTGTTAAGCGATTCTGTAGTGAATAAGTTATCAAATTTTTGTTCTTTTTAATTGACAGTAATTATCATTATAAAAACTAAACGTCCACATATGTGAGCAAGGGCGTGAAGAAGTTAATTAAGAAAAAAATTCTATTAAATTTAAGTGGTAATAATAAACCGTAAAAGTTGGCAACTGTGCAATCTTCATGAATTTTGAATACTTTGTACATTGTAATACTTATATATGTAATATTCATCGTTTGTTGCATCTTTATTATTATTATTATTATTATTATTATCATTATCATGACTATTCACGACGACACATCCAAACTTTTCATATATGATCTATTGAGCGTCAAAATGAGAAATACTGCAACAATGAGATTAACAAGAAAGAAAAAAAAATCATGCGTCAAGCATAGATTATGAAATACTTTCCAAGAACATTCAGAATAATGTAACAAAAACGCATCATTTAATAAGTAAAATATTATGTCTAATTCAACCATATGAAAGCGCATAACACATTTGAAAATCTAATTTCAGCTGTTCCCATCTATAGTCGGAAAAGTATACGAATTCTTTGAGCATCCCTGTATATGATATATAGATTTCTATCTATTAACTAGATGCAAAAAAAAAAAATAGTTCAGTTTGGAAATACATACTTCAGTTGAAAATTCCCCTTCAGCAATTTCCGCTAATAAGGAGAATCATACGTGAATTCTTTTGTGCAGCTCTGTATACGAGGCATAAAATTTATATACAATGAGTAACATGCAAAATATTAGTTAAATTTAAAAAGCGCATACCGAAATTGAAAACGCGCTTCCAGTAATTATTGCTCAAAGACAACACTGTAAACGATTTCTTTTGTGTGTCCCTGTAAATGAACGATAAATGCTATGAATGCCCTATTCTATCGTAATCATCTTATAGTGAAATTCGGTGATCTTTATCAGTTTCAATACATTTAAAATAGCGTAATTTTATTAAAATACTCTGCAAATGATTTTCCCCCATGTAATGGAATTCTTTTGAGTACCCCTGTAAATGAACTATTAATGCTACACATATACAATACAAAACATGCCATGATCAGCATCATTAACATTTTTCAATTGCATGAAAATCCGAGTACATTGAGTTAGAGTATGGCATACAAACCGAATTCACAAACACTTTCAAATTTCTTGGAAACTGTTAAAAAGTAATACAATAAGGGGAACAATAATGATTTGCCACAAAAAAAGAAAAAAAAAACTCTGCTGTATCAAACAATTCTCTCTAAAATACGGCAACTTGCGAGCAAAAAGATACGAAACAAGTACTTAATCCTTTAAAGGGCGGTGGTATATATTATTTATATTAGCCCAGAATTTCAGAATAAAATTTTGCTTTTATATTGTACATGAAGGAAAGCTTTTCTTAGTTTAAAAAATATATCCATTTTGTTGTTATTCTAACATTTCAGCATTTTAACAACAGAAGTGCTTTAAAGTTGGCTTTATTTTTTCTTAAAACTTACTTGTGTTAGGTATGTAAATCTGAAATTACAATCTAGGTTTTGTTATTGTTAATTGTTGGTAATGCGAAAAATTTAGATCACCATGTTATTTTCAAGTATACATATGTTTAGTAAAAGAAAATTGCAATATAAATGAATGACAACACGCTTATTAATATGCTTTTTGAATCATCATTCCAATCTAATTGAAATTTTTTCAACTGAATGTTATTTTCTTTGTTAAAAGCTTGGAAGAGTTATTCTTCTTTTACATTAATTTTCTTGTAATATGTAACAAGGACTCCATTCTGAAGTAATTGTTCTCTGTGCAGTGTTGCTAGATTGTGGACTTTTTAAATTCAGATTATTTGACTGTCACCACTTTTTTAAAATAGTATAATTCGCCTTATTTTTCAGAATTTTTAATCTATTTTCAAATAGGCGGAATATTTCTATTTGAAACAAGTTGGAAATTGCTCGTCAAACGTGGCAAATGAGGTGCGTTCGTACTATGTTTTATAATTATTTTTGCACCCCATATTGTACTGAATGTATAATTTTTTGCACTTCATAAAGTACATAGTCTTTAACATCATTAAAATGCACTCCCAATAATTTTTTCCCATTCCCCGAACACTTTTGACTTTCCCTGTAATTAAACTATACATCCGATTTTCCTAAAATTTGAAATGGCTCGACAAAATTTTGTAACAATTATATCTTTAAAATTTGAGACCATTCGGAAGGTTGTAACATCTTTAAAATGCACTTGCAATAATTTTTCCCATTGGCCGTAATGTAAAGAAAAATTTTTGACTGTCCCTGTAATTAAACTATACATCCGATTTTCCTAAAATTTGAAATGGCTCGACAAAATTTTGCAACAATTATATCTTTAAAATTTCAGACCATTCGGAAGGCTGTAACATCATTAAAATGCACTTGCAATAATTTTTCCCATTGGCCGTAATGTAAAGAAAAACTTTTGACTGTTCCTGTAATTAAACTATACATCCGATTTTCATAAAATTTGAAATGGCTCGACAAAATTTTGCAACAATCATATCTTTAAAATTTCAGACCATTCGGTTGGGTAGTTTTTGCTCTGTTATATGCGGACAGACAGACGGACGGACAGACGGACGGACTGAACGACGACTATAGGTGCTACGTATTTATATAATTACGAACGCACCTAAAAACCGGTGACAATCAACAACCTGGCGGCAAAAAAGTCCCCAATCTGGTAACACTGTCTCTGTGTACGAAGTGGCAAGTTTAAAAAAAAAAAAAAAAACTCTTTTAATCCTAAATTTTACGCACTGAAAAATTAGGAATTCTAAGATAAGTAACAGACATTTTAACATCTATGCTTCGGTATGTCTTCCTAAAAAAGATAAAAGGAAAAGAGAATAGAAAGAAAGCAATTCTGTCATTGATTAGAGACAGATTAAAAGGCGTGGCTACTATAAACAAAATGACTGTTTCTATAATGCAAAAGGTCAAATAAGTTCAAATTTAGAAGCAAATGTGTAACAAGCAGAGAAGTTAATATCAATATGAAAGGCGATACATAAAAGTTCTTACTTAGATTTGATAAACCCGTTTTTCAAATGTCAATTAATGTTACCACATGGTATTTATTTTCTCACAAGAAAATATATTTATTCGAGTAAATGAATTTTTGCAGGCGTTAATTTTTAATCCTAATATTCTATTCTTACTTTCTTGTATCTTCAATAGAAGAAAGTATCATAATCGAAATTTTTTTCGGCATCCGGTTTTCGACGGATTTACACGTTTTAGGGGTCAGAGATCACAAAAAACATGTTTATACAAAATGTCTGTCTGTCCGTGTGTCCGTATGTCCGTGTGTCGCCATTGTACCATCAAAAATTGTATGAAGTTATGCATAGAATTGAACCAAATTTTTTTAAAGTTTTTGGATATGGCAAGCAGGTCCTCCATTAATTTGGAAAAATCCGCCGGTAGGGGGCGCTGTAATAGCTATTTTTGTGCATTTTGAATATTGTACCATGGAAAAGTGTATGAAGTTATGCATAGAATTGAACCAAATTTTTTGTGTATGTTTGTGGCCATGCAAGATGGTCCTCCCTGAATTTGGAAAAATTCCGCCGGTAGGGGTCGCTGTAATAGTGATTTTAGTGCGATTTTTGTGCATTTTGAATATTGACCATCGAAACGTGTATGAAGTTACGCATAGAATTGGACCAAAATTTTGTGTATGTTTTTGGCCAAGGCAAGAAGGTTCTCCCTGAATTTGGAAAAATTCCGCCGGTAGGGGGCGCTGTAATAACGATTTTTGTGCATTTTGAATATTGTACCATCTAAAAATGTATGAAGTTATGCTTAATTCTAATAAAAATACTAATAAAACTACAGTAAACTCTGTCTAAAACGGAATCGATCGGGACCGAGAAAATTTTCCGTAGTAGACAATATTCCGCCTTAGACAAATTTTACTCTATGTCTATGGATTCACTGGGAATTGAAAATCTTTCCGAGTTAGATAGATTTCCGTCTTGCACAGAGTCCGCCTTACAGAGAGTTTACTGTAATTATAATAAAATATTGATAAGAGATAGAAGAAATTTTTGGGATTGGCACATCCAACTAGTATAGATATGTTTTTGATGAAGCTGGCACGAGACATTAAAATTTCGGAATTTCTTCTTAAACTGTACTAAACCGATCATACAGTGGAAAATAAAAGTTTGTTTGGGGAGCGGTACGATCATCTATTACACACGAACACTAAACAAAACATTTGCAAACACCAAATCCTGATCCAGGATTCAACCCGGCGTTTCTTAACCCTTTATGTCCCAACTTACGAATTCATGAAAATTTCATCTGCTAAAGCATTTTTCTTGAATTTTTGAAACTACATTAGAGGATTTACACAATCATTTAATACATTTTAGAAGGATTTTGCCAATTAAAATTAGTTAATTAAATTTGCATTTATAGGAATTTTGTGCAATATTTATAACTTAACTCAAATCTTTTATTTAAATATTTGTTTAGTGTTTTTTAGATTTAGGAAATGTACAATTATAATGCTCTTACAAAAGAAATACAGAAATAATTCCGAACTGAAACTTTTCACCCACAATCTTTCAACGTCAAGAAAGCTGAAGGGATACAAATGAAAAAGAAATCATCCTTTTAAAAAATAGTTTTGTTTTGTTCAACCAATAATGCTTTTGGAATAAGATAAAGTAAAGTATCTATAACTCATTCTAAAATGTATTACTACAAGAGATCGACCGAAAATTCGGTTTCGTTTTCGGCCCAAATTCTGAGTTTCGCCGAAAATTCGGCAGGACTGAAACTCGACCGAAACTATCAATATTCCAAAAATCTCGTTTCTTCCTTCAGAAATTTTCAGCATTACTCATCGATTTGAGGTTTATCGGCTCAAATGAGACTATTTAACCCCTTGAGGGGCGGTGGGATAAAATATATCCCCCCCCTAATTTAAACGAGATTCTCACCAGAAAATTTTAACTAAATTTTATATCTTTAACTTTGGAGGAAAATCGTTGAAAAATTGCTTTTCCTTATTTAAAAATAAAATTTTTCGATTATTCCGGTGAGAATTCAATATTTAGAGACATTTTTGCTTGCCCCTCATGGGGTTATTTCTACGGACCTCGCTGTTTATAATTATCAGTCATGACTGACTCAAGGCGTGAAAGCAAGTTATAAAGCAAGCATTTCCGAACAGCTTTATTTCATGACAGATATTCTTGGATTGGATAAGGCGAAGGTAACAATTCGGAAAAGTGGTACTTAAAAATAAGTACCGTACGCACTCTATAGGGAACGTATACAGGGTTCGTACGTTTCAATGACTTTCATGGATCTTTTACCAGGGTTTTTGAAATGTAATATTTGCCTCATTTAATAGAAAAAAATTCTATCAGATATAACAACCAATACTTTACGAAAACCCTAGTGGTAAAACACCTAAAATCCCCTGAATTCCTTGATGCGTACGAACCTGGTATACGTGAACCTTGTCTCGAATGGGTTTCCAAATAATCCTCAACTATAAGTCTGATACAGAATCAGAGTTTAATATTTTAGTAGCCTAAAGCTAAAGCAATAGGCAGGTCCAAAATTGTTCAATTATTTAAAATTACCCTTCACTTTAGGTATGACGTCTAAAAGATATAGTGTGGCAACCGGCTATTACAAGCTTTAAAAAGTGCTAAAAAATTGAATCCCATAAATGTTGAATAATGCTGAACGACAAATGTCAATCGAAGCGACACCTGGCAGCTCTTCACCGGCCAAAACGCTTTTTCAATCGAATCCTTCTACAATGTTTACGTTTGAACCACCAGATGTCACTTCGATCGCCATTTATCGTTCAGCATCGTTCAACATTTACGGGATTCAATCTTTTAGCGCTTTTGGGTAGATCGATTACCACTCTACATCTTCTAGGCAGTGTTCTTTAGCTTCACACATTTTCTCTTGTTAGAACTTTATGGAAGCTCAAAGGTGCAGTGGGGGGGGGGGGGGGGGGGTGGCTATATAAATGTACACGCTGTATAACTTCTGGATTTTTTTAAGAAACTCCATATACCCAATATTTCTCAAGTAAATATATATCGTATATTTTCTAGCGTATAACCTCTTTAAAAAAAACGACTACAGCACTCGGGAGGTTTACACATTCTACTTTGAATAACTAATGTGATTTCGTTTTAAAAATCGTTAAAAACATTAACCCCTTGAGGGGCGGAGGTATATATTATATCCCACCTAATTTTAATTGAGATTTTCAACAGAAATTTTCAATCAAATTTAACTTTTATAACTTTGGTAGAAAAGAGTTGTAAAATTTCTTTTCCTTATTTTGAATGAAAGTCTTTCAAAAATTCCGATGTGGGTTTAACAATACAGAAACATAATTGCTTGCCCCTGAAAGGGTTAAATCTGGATTTGGTAAGATTAAATGAGGGGCTCACAGTTATAGTCCACCAAATCCGTTTTGAAAAAAAAATAAGATAGTCCATTTTGAAAAAAAAAATATATAGTCCATTTAGAAGGAGCATAAAATCTGTTTTATTCATGCCCACAGTGAACCAAGTCTGTAAACAATTATCGTATACACTATATGGCCAAATGTGACCGGCCACTTGCGATTTTAGACGTTTTGTTAAATATCTAGAAAAATACATAAGGAGAAATTGACCTCAATTTTTGCTTTTTGTAGTACTGTAAAAATCATCATTTTTATAGATCCTACACATCATCAAGATTATACAGTCAAATGTAATTTTTGACTAATATAGTTGGATTATATTACATTGTTGAACTTTGGTGGAAAGTGTTAAAAAGAAAAACAATGTTTCCCAAAGTGTTAACCGAATATTTGAATTATTGTACGTATTTTCAGATATCGAAAATTAAAACTGAACTTTTAAATTTTAAATCTGCAAGTAAGACGGGTTTTTTTTAATTATTTATTCACATTGCAGTTGGTTTAAGTTCATTAAAAAATGTTGAGAATGTATTTCTGTCCGGGTTTCAACAGATTTAATGTCTTTTTCAGACGAACGTGATGTTTTTTTAAGTTTGTTTTTCACATAGTTTGTCTCTTAAAGTAAGGTTACTTTTGATTAAAAATAGACTCCAGTGCAACGGATTAAGTAGTGAAAGTCATAATTTTTATTTTTTTTAATATTTTACTCAGAGACATAATATTTTCTTTTTTAAATCTTTCTTTTTTTATGAAGGGTAATACATTTGTAAGTGTAAGTTGTAGAAAATAGGTAACATACAAAAAATTAAATTTCGTATTTCACTCCATGTGTAGCGTCTTGTAAAAAAGTGTCATTTAAGAAAGACATAATCGCCATAACATTTATTTTGAATCACCCGCTATATACACAGGATGTTTCATAAAGGATGAAACCAACTTTTTTTTTTTCTTGTCGGAGATATGTAGGATATGTAAATTTCAAAGGATTCAAAATAAAGTAAAAGATAAGATAATGTTAGTGAAATGCTCCTGTCATTAATTTTCAAAAAAATACAACATTTGCATTTATTTACGAACTCTCTAGACAAAATTGTTCAAGTAGACTTTTTTCACATTTACTGCCACAAGATCAATACAAAAATTGTTTGATATAATGTACTTGAGCCAACGCTGAAAAGATATAAAAAAAAGATAGTTCGTTCTTCAGAAAAAAAGGAACTTAAGCGGTTAGTAAGAAAATACATACCTAAATAATATACATTTGATTAGAAAAAATTAATATTAATTACCATTAATGATAATTATTATTTATTAATTAATAACGAGTTGGAAACCGTCGGAATTCAACGTTAAAAAAGTTTTTAAAACTTTAAATTTAAAAGGTTAAAATTGTCCTCTGCATTCATTCTTCGTTTCAAATTCATATCCTCTGAAACGCATCATTGTTTTATTCTACTCATTTTGTATATAAAAATGGAGAAATTATGTCACAATAATGATATATAATCTGCAGATGGGATAGATTTTTAATGTTTTCGAATGATATTATCTTTGTATGGTTTCTTCGTTCCCTTTCCATAATCGGGATGGCTGTCCCATTGCTACAAACGGGAATGTTTTTCTTCATATAAAGTGACATACCAAATGAATTCTTTTAAATTAAAATAAAACTACTAGCTTATTCGGATGGAACACATATTTCAACGAATTTGACTTAATATTAACTCAATTTTCAACAGAACTGACAATCTTTTTTTTTTTTAGTGTCAAATAATTGAATCAAATAATTAAGTCAAATAAAAGTCAAATTCACACAATATAAGCCAAAATGAGTATAAGTTCATATTACTGATAAAATTATCGGTAATCTGAACTTATAATAATTTTTTTTTCTATTTTTTAAACTTTTTGTTTCATTTTTAAATTTTGAAGTTTTATTAGTGTTTCAATGTTATATTGGATTTACTTAATAAAGTTTTTGTTAAGTTCTTAAATCCCAGCTTTAATTCGTCATCGTAACCAAACTCATTCGTCACGAAAATTACTTTTTTTTTTATAATAACGTGGTTTGTCCCTTTAAAGTTAAAAGAAACAATATTCAGGGTATAAAGCAAGCTATGGATGAAGTTCTCATGTAAATATCAGTTCATAAATCCATACACATTCGCTAGAAAAAAATGTATAAGTTTAAGTTCGTCAAATTTCCTCGCCTTCCCCTACACTGTACATTTTTACAATTAATTTGACGTCACAGAATATGAATTATCCATTAAAATTTTAATGTTAGCTCTCGGCGTAAAAATATGGCTAGTGTGAAACATTATGATTTTAAGTAAAATGTCAAAGAACATAAACTATTTATTTAAGAAAAAACATCAAATTATTTAGGTTTTTTAACTTTTTACATAAAATTAAGAATATGTGAACAATATCAAACAAGAACCTTGTATCATCAATCAAGAAGTCCTCTTCTTTTTTCCGCTTGTCATTTGTGTTCAGTTTTAGGAACTACTCGAGTTCCAGCAGTAATCAGCTAACATTGACGCATTTCATCGCTCCTGGTATCTTTTCCCATTATCGATATGTCTTGGTGAAACTGTTTCCCATGTTCGTCACACAAATTACCGTAGTTTGCAGGAAAAACCCCGAAGTAAATGAATTTTTAGGGACATATTGCAACTCAGCTGCTAATACTTTTATTGGAGATTGTCTACAAGATCTTCTTAGCTCCGAGATACCCTATTTCCTAAAAATCCCCCAAATCCGTATTGAAATTGTAACAAACTTTGACATTTTCAGTATTAAAACCTAAATTTGACATCTTACTTGGATTGTCCGATAAATTTCACATATCAAACAGGAAATCATATTATATTCCTTTTTAATAATGCTGCAAAACAAACTGCAATGCAGGTAATTTTTTAAGCATAACATAAGAACTACATAATGGAATGAGTTGTAATTTTAAATTCCCATATTTGAAGCTTCTAGAAATCGATTTCTGTTTTAAAATATACAGGTTACAATTCAGATATTTTTAAATATCAATTTAAAAATACATATTTTGGGGGGGGGGGGGGAATCTTAACTTTGCACATCTTTATTTCAAAAACAAGAGCCAATGAAGGTTTTTTATGCTGAAATCAGTGTTCAGAGGATTGATTTCATACAAAACCGCACACTTTCACTTCAGAAGCAATTTCATTGTTGTTATCGAAGATAGTTGCAAGATCATTCCACCGCCCAATTAGGTTAAAATTGGTTCAGTATTTTAGATGTTATCGAGATGACAGATTTAATATGTTTTGCCACGGCCAAACTCGATTCCCCTTATATAAGGCAGGCGATCGAATTTGGTCGTGGTTTTGCTTTTGCCTGTCCCTCTAAATGAAATATAAGAGCTACATACTTGATTACCAAGCTCATGTAAGATATTAGAAAAATCAATGCACTATACAAATTAGGTTCGAATTGGTTAAGTATTTCGAACGTTATCGTGGTGACAAGAATTGCATTACATATGAGGACCCCGGAAGCCAAGGGGTATAAGTGGCCAAATTAAAAAAACTGAACTAAATGAGCAGGCTATCTGGAAATAAGGCTGTTTGTTTGGGGTAAAGAGTTATAAGTAATTTTCTTATTATGTGCTGCATTCTAGAGGTCAACTATTTAAGCTCTTTAAACCACTTAACCTCTTTAATCTGTACTTAAATTTAAAAATATATATATTGTAACACCCTCTCCTTTCACAGTTATTGAATCTAAGAATTCAAAGACCGCTATGAAATAAGCAAAATTTCATATTTTAATTCAGTCAGTTACTAATGATGTTCATCTTTAAGCTCAATTTACTCGAAATCTAAATTTTGTCACTTGTACCCCTTGGCTTCTGGTGTCCTCATATATAGAGTGAGATACGTATAAACGAAGTGATTGTAATAGGTCGATTTCTAAATAAATCAACCTTAAAGGTACTTTTTCTGATCTTGATGTCTCCATACCAGAAAGGAAAAAGGTACCGAAGGACAGCAAAATTCAGATAGCGGGCAATCGTTGAACGATTTTTGCGTACCTTATATTTTCTTGCTACTATGGTGAGATCAAGATCAGCATATTACATAGTTTCCATGTTGTAAATCAGACATAAAATAATGTTATGGTAGTCCGCAATGTCTTTAGCAATTTGTCTTGCGTGCAATTCAGACACTATGGTTGCTCTAACTCAGCATTCGTTGAACGTGATGATTAACATTAACATTTGAATAAAAAATGCTCAATCAACCTTAGAAAAGTTTTTTTCAAAATTAGCAACAAACACGCGAAATAAGTAAATGCAAAGTTATTGGCAATTTATCACGTGCACATTGTATATATATACGAGCAAAATTAAATCTACGCGTAAAAGTAGTTAAATTAGGGGTGCACAACCGCTAGCCTGTGGGCCAACGATCTGTCACTGTTTTACTAAAGAATAATTTGCCTTATTTAATGGCAGAAATATTACATTTCCGAAATTATGGTAGCAAGCAACTTTCAAGCAAAAAGGTCTGATTGATCCCTGAGTTAAATCATTTAAAAGTTAAACTGTGAGTGATAATTATCAAAATCGATGAGAAAAAATTATACTAAGTGCAGGATGAAAATAAATTACATGTTTATCAATGCCAAAGAAATACTTTACATGTAAAGTTAAGATTGCATACGCCAAATAAAATTAATGAAAAATACATGAAAAATGTGGAAAACAAAAAAGCTAACTTTTTGTTAAATAACTATTATAATTCGTAGCGTTTGATTTCAATTTAGTTAATGTTAAGCTCTTTTAAATAATTATAACTGTATAAGTTATTCTTGTACTACTTATAACATAAAAATAAATATTAAAATTTCAATCTTGTATAACGCTTCCTGTAACATGAAACTCATTCCAACAGATACTTATAAAGTATGTATGTTTTAGTAAATGTTTAGTACTCTTTCTTTCTATTAGCTGTTAATTATCTTTCGTAAAAGTATAATCAACGGTAGTTATCTGTTCTGCATTTTATTCAGCGCTACCGCTATTCATATCATTTAAATGATTGCTGGGAGATTATTTTGTCATCATTAAAAGCAAATGAAATCAAGGAGCGGAACGTTTAATAGCAGTAAAGGACAAATTTATGAGACACTAAAGTTTTATTGCAGTCTTATTACATATAAATCATTATCTGCTTGTAATTTAATATCATTTCCGTTTTATATGTAGTAACTTTTTTGTACTCTTATATGTAAACTTGTGTCTGTTTATACAGGGTACATCATGGTTGATGGAACCACTTATGGAACGATATCCTCTTGTCGCTGATCAGCAGCTAGTTCCTAAACCGTAATTTTTTTAATTATTCTTTAACCCGGGAGAACGCGCACATACCCAGGGTATGAATGGTTTTTACTTTGTCTCTAATAAATACAAATAATAATTGTCACATTATTTAGTCGGAGACAATTGTTACAAATTTTGCGATAAAATAAGTTAACGATTACTTTTAAAAAATAGTGGTGACAATTGTAAAAAAACATACGCACTCTGGGTTTATCAGGCCCGGTGCGAGTCCTCCGGGGTTTAATGGGGCTTTTTCAGAACAGCATACACAAAATCAAGACTATCAAAGTGTTATTAGCACTTAATCAAATACACTAGTGGAATAACCTGTTATGTCACATATTTCTCAAATATATATATATATATATATTATGGATGAAAATGTTATGAGTTAATCCGTGGTAAAACTAGAGTACTAAGATTTAAATTATATTTGAACATATGGAAAATTATTTTTTAATGTTTAATATTTTTATATTTAATAATTTAAATAGTATACATTTTTAATATTTAACAATTAAATGCTAATACTTTTTTGAGAGATTTCACTGCCACCTGTTAACATTTTAAATATATATTGCCAAGAAGACAATAAATAAAAAAAATTACATCAAAGAGCGTTCACTTTAATTTTCTCTCATAACAGCTAGTTAAAAGCCTGTTAATTTTTTTTCCCTGGGGAACATAACTTACTTTTATAGCCAGTTTATTATTTTTTTAATAAGCAGCTGTTTTTTAGAGAAAGTTCGGGGACAATCAAACATATAGTTAATTTCGCATGCCTCAAATAATTTGCTTTTATTACAGAGTAAAAGCAAGATAATGCTTGATTAAGAGCTTAATAACCTTTAGTGTAAAACTATTTAACCTAATAAACACTTGTTTTTTTATCATTCTTTTTTCCTCCTATCTTTACCTTCCGGGTTATTAAATAAAAAAAATTACTTGAGTTTTTTTTTTCTTTTAACCTGCATGCAATTTATTATAGCAAACTAATGTTAAACTTTTCAAAGTATATATCTTCCTGCATTCTTAAACAATATTTATCGCTTTATTTAATGGTAAAATACATTTTCTTGGAGTTTTTTCACTGTGAAAAAAAACTTTCACTTAGCATCATTAATTTTCTTTTTTTTTTCTTCATTTCCAGATGTTGTGTAGTATTTTGCAAAATCGTTACCATTAATTTATTCCTCTTTTAAAATACTTCATTTATTATCTTTCGTGAAAAAAAAAAAAAACTTATAAATATAATAAAATATCATTTTTATTTTTAAAAAATGCTGGTACTTTTTTAACTCTTTTGTGAAATTTTTAATGAATCCTTTGCAATTAGCTAATGAGAATAGTTGCAGTGTACTTCGATTATATTGGAGTAATTCATGATATTCAAAGATATACAGCTTCAAACAAGTAAAGCGCTTTATAAAATTCTTAAATGCATTCAAATTCATTCTAAAAGAATAATTTAGATACTTTTATTTAAAAAAAATTACCTAAAAAACGAAAATTAAAAATGATGGCTTAAGGGGTGACTTTACACTCCAAAAAATAAATTGCTGATTTTACAGTATAATACTGGCAGCCGGGGTGCCAGTATAATAATGTAAAATCAACAATTATAGCGTTAAATAACAATAATATACAGTAAAATAAAGAGTAATATAACGCTAAGTAGTAATATATGGTATATTTCTGCATTTTCAGTTATAAAACGGTATACTACTGTTTATTTACGGTTTATTACTGTTAATTTTACAGTATAATACTGGCACCCTAGCTGCCAGTATTATACAGTAGAATCAACAATTATTTTTTACAGTGTAGAAGGAAGAAAAAAGGGTGTATTTTAGCATTTTGTTTTTCTAGAATAGGAATAAAGATTTTAGATCCGGGTTATTTATTATCATTTGAAGGACATTTCAAATTTAATTTTAATAAAAAGTTGAGGATGTGGCTCGGGTTGCGCGGGTGGATGTTGTAGCGCACTTCCATTCGAGTGGGATGCAATAGAGCGCCAGGTCGCCTGTGTGCAATTTTCGTTAACCCTTTATCTACTGACGGTACTTATAAGTACCATTAAAATAACTTGTTATAAAATTCATTTAATGGATCGATTAGTAGTAATACAGTTTAGAATGAGTTATAGATGCACTACTTTATCTTGTTCCAAAAATATTAATGGTAATACAAAACAAAAATATTTTTTAAAGTATGATTTCTTTTGCCTTTGCATCTTTTCAGCTTTCTTGGCGTTGGGGTGGGGAGGGGGGGATTTTTAAATTCAGAAATATTTATATATTTCTATTATAAGAACATTATATTTGTTCATTTCCTAATTCTACAAAATACTAAGAAAAACATTTAAAGTAAAAGATTTGAGTGGGGTTATAAATATTGCACAAAATCCCTATAAATTCAAATTTAATTAATCCTTCTAAGTTCCTTCTCAAATTTATTTAATGATTATGTAAATTTTCTAATGTACTTTCAAAAATTCACGAAAAATGCTTTAGAAAGTAAAATTTTCATGAATTCATAATTCAGTACGTAAAGGGCTAAGGGTTATGAAAGTAGATAATACTGCCTGGAATTTCAAGCAATTTGTGGTCTAAGAGTTGAAAATCAACAAAGTGGCAGCCATTAAAAAAAAGTTATTTTTCTGGCCTCTTTCTTCGCACTTTGGTGTGCTTCTAAAAATGTTTATTTTTCATATAAATGGCTGAAAGTGGTTCAAGCTGCAATAAATTATACATCTCATATTCAAAATATTAGAATAATTGAGGAAAAGTATTAAGAAAAATTTATTTTTCATTTATTTATTTTTTATACTAAGTAAATGCAATTAAATTTCTTATAAATTAAATCCGGAATGTTTAGATAAGATTTTAACATTTACAAAATGTAAAATACAGTACAATAAATTAGGTATACAGTTTTCTGAAACACATCAAAATATTAGAATAAAATGTAGACTGGTTCAAAATATTAGAATATTTAATTTTACGCAACAATATTACCTTATGATTATGAAGTAAGTGGTAGTTAACATTTTGTAGCATCCCCTTTAGCTTTCATAACAGCGTACAATTGATCTTTCATACTATATACACGGTGTTTACAAACATTTCTATCAATATTATCCCTAATAGACTTTACACGTGCCACTAACTCAGTTTTACTTGAAGGAGGATTTTCTTGGAATTTTTTCTTCCTTATATACTATAAGTTTTCGATGGGATTAAGGTCTGGTGAGTTTGGTGGCCAAGAAAGTACCTTACTGCTGAGTTGGCGGAACCAATTCTTTGTTGACATCGAGGTATGCGGTGACGCTAAATCTTTTTGAAAGATGAAATCATCTTCAAATAAATCTTCTGATGATGGAATCGAGTAATATTCCAAAATTTCTTGATACATCTGAGAGTTAACCTTTTCGTAGAGGATGCATAACTTTCCAGGTCCTTCTGCACTCATGCAACCCCAAACCATGACACTAGCAGCAAATTTTACGGAACGTTTAAGGCATTCTTTATCAAATGCTTCTTGCTTCATGCTCCAAACTCGAATACCTTGATTACCATATGAAACACAAAGCATACTTTCATCACTAAATAATAGGGTAACTCTAGGATAGATGGCCATAGAGGAGAGATGGCCAGTCCAAATATCTCCAAAACTTGATCATAGATTGCAACATAAAATTTGTTCGTATGAAATAGTTCAACGAGTTTATTTATTGCGACGTGCAGTTATATTTTTCGATCATAAAAGTAAGTGTAATTTTAATGTAAATTAAATCGGTGGTTAAATATTTTTTTGACTGAAGTCTCTGAATGTTTTGCAGTACGTACGTTATGTATAATTGTTTACTATGTGGGCTTTTAAGGCACATATATATAGTCTAATCTTTACTTCTAGGACTAAAACAAAGACGTACAAGAGCTATTACTGCTTTAAAATGGGCGACCGCCAATCCTTCAATTTCAGGAGAGATGGCCACATGAAACCGAGAAAGATGGCCACCTTTAACCAATATTTCAAAATTATACTTAGTGGTGATTTTAACTAAATATAATTAAATTTAAAATAAATATAAAACGTATACGTTTATAAATATATTAATTTATATAATTATTTACATTTTAACTAATATAGGTATTTTAATAATAATAATAATAATAATAATATAAGACCTAACGACTTCTTTGTTTCAGAAAATACTGAAAAACGTCGGAAACTTTCATAACAGAAACTGATAAAGTTGATAAATAAATTAAATTAACGTAATAAACCTACAATTAACGCGAGATAAAAGAAACACGACAATTCCATTAGCGAAGCAAACGAAACACATTTAAATTATCAGATTCTACACATTCCGAGTAAATAGAATTGGATTAGGATCACTGTGTTGGTTGTGCAAAACAATATAATATCACATCCAAAAAGAATGTCTGGATACAATGCATAAGATACCTGAAGTGGTTCTATGAAATGTGTACACCATTATCAAGACCTTTGCCAGGCATACGGTAAGATTTTACGAAAAGTGAAGTTTTGAAATTATACTTCAAATTTTGTTTATTCGAGTTTTCTTCACTCATTTTCCATCATATAACTGCATCTTTACAAATTGCTATATGTTTTTCATGATTAACTATATGAAATGTGTTATTTTTTGCTATTTAAATTAACTTTTTCTTTCTTGTATTGGATGACCATCTCTCCTTGGCTTTAAGGAGAGATGGACATCTGCTATTTAAATTTCAATTTTGTTTAACATTTTTTCTTTTCAGTATTTATTTTTTTTTTTGCATAAAATATTATGAGTATATGTATCAGAGTTTTAAATATGCATAAATATTTCTTGTATTTGCTTTCTCAGAATTTTTATTCCAATCTTTAAAAGCTATGGCCATCTATTCTAAAGTTACCCTATATTTTCCCAATCTTCTTCGCTCTATAAACGTCTTGATTTGCACAAATTCAATCTTATACGCTTTTGTTTTTCAGTCATGAGAGGTTTTGTTTTCGGTACACGAAATTCAAACTTAAAGTTATAGAGACGTCTTAATGTTGTCGATGTAGAAACTTTAACTCCTTCTTCTTTCCATTTTCGGTGCAAGAATCGCACACTTTTAAATCGGATTTTCTTAACTACACACTTCAGTTTCCTGTCATCTCTAACAGATGTTTTTGGTTTTCGGCCGCTATTTTGGCGATTATTTTGAAAATTTCCATTTTTTTAATATTGTGTAAATGTAATAACAAACAATGTAACAAACAATGTAAATAATTCGCTATATAACATTGATTTTTATCGTGCCAATAAAAATTAACCGTACGAAGTTTAATAGATTCAGGAATATCACTCACACGACCCATTTTAAGACGAAAAAAACAAACAAACTGCAAAATGAATGCCGATTTTAAATAAAATCGTCTGAATTTAATCAATGATGCCACCAGTTATGAACTAGTGATAATTCAAAGAGGATTAATGTGAAATATTCTAATATTTTGAACCACTTGAATAAATATTCTAATATTTTGACTTTTCAAAATATTTTTTTTCAATTAATCTTTTCAAAAATGATATTAATTTTAAGATAATAAATAAGTTTAATCAACAATAAGTTCTTAATAAAAATATCGCTTGCATATTTGCATTAAAAGATATTAAATTACCAAACGATAGTTTCAATTTGTAAAAAAAAGTAATTATTCTAATATTTTGAATATGAGCTGTATTACCTTTAATTAAAAAAAACTGAGCAAGATCGGTTGAATAGTTTTTGTGTTCTGATCCCGCCCACTTTGAAAAAACTCTTTTGAGTAAATTGCGTTTAAAATGCTCCAAAACTGTACAAACCTATGGACACGTTGCGCTAAAGTGCTAAATAATTACTTTGCACTTTAAATATAATAAGGTTGCACTTTAATAAGGACTTTGAATTCAGCCAAATCATTTTAGAGGGATATTCTACAGACCAGAGTTGGGCAAATTCGTAATCTGATTAATTTGTAATCTCATTACAATGTAATGGCATGTAAGGGATTATAACTTCAATTACACGTTAATTATAACCTCAATTTCAGATTTAATTAGCATTGTAATCGTAACTATAAAAGCTGCAATTATCATTATATACACTGCAAATAGAGGCGTCTTAAATTCAGACACATATGTGACTGAAAAAGTAATTCAGACACTTAAGTGTCTGAATATGGAATTTCAGACATCATAGGTGTCTGAATTTAAGACACTTAAGTGTCTTACTGTGATCATGGTATAAATGAACTAAGAAAAATGTCTTAATAATGATCATGTGTCTGAAATTAAGACATTTAGAAATCCAGACACTTATATGTCTGAATATGTAATGCAATTATACCATATGTATGATAACTGTAGATACAATTGTATCTCAATATTATATTGCAGCACCATCAGAAAATGTTTTCGAATTTATGAAAGATGTTTAAAATACCGTTTCCACTAAATTTGTTATTATTTTATAAAATAAGCAATGTGATTGGAGCATAAGGACGTCTGCCGAAATTGTAAATGTCCGTTTACTAACTTTTGGAATTAAATTATTTTTGTGGCAATAAGTAGCTAAAGAAGCTTTTCACAAAATATAAAATTCTTCAAAAACTACTTCCACTCATAGGCGTACGTAGGTATGTTCAAGGAAGGGCCGCTTCCTAAGTGTTCGCAGAAAAAAATGTAAGGAGGAGAAAGATTGAACAGATGTGCCTGGAGTCCACTGCCTAGTTTGCCTAACTAAAACTAAAAATATAAACATGAAATAAGCTAAACTAACATTTTTTTGCCAGAACGCCTCGTGGAAGAAAGTTTTTTTATAAAAGAAATATAAAAACTTAGCAAGTAAGAAGTATTAAATATTCAAGAACATATTCCTAACATTTTTTTTTCTCATATTGTATTTTGCTTTTCTGAACACCTCTTACCTCACAATTTAAGATAAATTTTAAATATATGAACATAAAAAGTGAAACAGAATTAAAAATTGATTTCTACTAGTGGTACAGGGGAAAAAAAAGAGGGGGGTGTGCTTCTCTGACGAAAAATTCTTATTTCCTTTTTCTCTTAGTGTTTAATTGTGTAATTATTTGGAAGAATAAGTTTTATTATTGTTTTTTTTAATATAAAGAAGAATGTGCTTCATGAAAACTCTCTGTATTATTTGGAAGTGTTACGACATTTTTAAAAATTTATAATATATTTTCCCTCTGTCTTAAAGTATGAAAATTAATAATTGTATTAATATAATATATAAATCTAAGCATTATGAAAAAGACCAAATAAAGAAAATATTTCTGATTTCTTCTTATACAGCATTCTATTTTCCGCTGCTAAAAAAGTTTTAATCAGCTCACTGTACAGTAAACCGCAAGACCATTGGAGATTTGCATTGGAAACGCTGACTGTTTTCTTTGTCAGTCAACTTCTGCCTCTGAGTTCTGAGACCGTTGACGCATTCAAATTCAAACGTTCTTTCAACAGTTAACGTTAACTTCTTTGACGAGATCGAGTCTATTTTATTTCTGAAAATTTCAGTAATTATGTTATTATAGTGGCTGCGTCATTCCATATGTGAAAGTGTAAAATTTGGAAGTATCTTACATTACGGATGGCTGGATGGATGTTATTCGTTCATATATGTGCTTCTTATTTATTACAGAAATAAATAGAACGTGAATTAAGTGATACTATGAAAAAAAAAAAAACATGGCAATTATCAAATGTTTTGAATATATTTAGTTTTCTACTTTCTCTTGAAAGTCTAAAGATATAATAATATCAGGTCAACAAAACGTCGCATTTATTTTGAATTTATATTTATACATTAACGTTTATATATGGATTACACTTAACAGATAATATGAAAGGTAAGGAATCTGTTGTAGGTATATTTACAAGCATAAAATTTTAGTTTAGAAATGGAACTTTCACTAACGTAGTGTTATTTATTTATAACTTAAATGATTTGTATTAGAATAATAAGCGCTTATCTTATTTGTACCTTGTTAGATCTAATAAATATTTTTCATTGTTCCATTATGTGTATATTTTTATGATCTTCAACTAAATTTATATCATTATCAAAACTAACAAAATAAAAAAAACATAAAACTTCCGAATCTCGTTGTAGAAGGAATACTGTGTTTAGAATTTTTTTTTTATTTACTTTTGAAACTTTGTTGTGCATGAATTTAAAGTTTTCATCAATATGTTGAATTTTTATAACATTTTCTTTCACGGTTAAAACTATATTTTATTCTCGACTGACTTTTAAATTTAATTTTTTATTCGTTATGAAAAATATGCAATTCACTCTATATTTAATACTGAATAAAAAAAATTATAAAATGATAAAACACCCGTTGTCATTTATTTTTTACATTTTATAATTAGATTTGTACATTTTTTTGTGTGTGTGTGTGGTGGTGGTGGTGGTGGGGGGGGGGCTGTATTTGGAGGAAAAAAACGTTCTTTTATACAAATGTCAACTTAAATACTTTTTATAAGTTCCACATGATATGGTTTGAGAGTAAATTTATTTGTATTGCATATCCTATTTATGTTTTCTAAACTATTTAAATGACAGTTAAAAGAAAAAAAAATATTGTGACTTTGTGATATATAAAATCAAATCAGTATTAAAATTTTCCATTATTTTAATAGTTAATTGTATTTTGAAAATATTTTTACAGCGATAATTTGATTTCCTCTAAAAAAAGTAAATAAATAAATCATAATTTACTCGATTTATTGCTCAAAATTTTATGTTTATGTTCCCAAAACTTTAGAATTTGAAAACTAATTTTAATATTCATTTTTTTATTTTTTTTCAAGTAAAAAAAAATTATTACAAATTTAAAATGGAAATTAGAAAGAAACTAGAATGTTACATGTTTACTTACATAACTACATTTTGCACATAAAATTGCTGAGTTTTTTCCCAACGTTTATTTATATGCATTTACATGAAAAAAAAGGTAAATTTTAGGTACAATAATTTTGAAACTAGAAGTTATTTCTCCTGCATCTTGTTATATATACAAGTATATGTGTGTGTGTGTGTATTAAACGAATCATAAACGCATCAGAACGATGTCATCGTGAAATTTTGAATATTTTATATATATATTTTTTTTCCTATGGAAATTAAACCATTCTTTAAAAAAAAATCGAAATTAACATTCAATTGCATGACATTTTTTTCTTTTTCTTTTTAATAATGAAAAACTTGTGAAAAATTCTTTAGAATACAAAAACTACATTTAGATGTATTTTATGTGTTCCGTACCAATAACATATTTAAATTTGAAGTCACAAAGCCATTTTGTAAATACAGCAAGAGCCAAAATCGATGTACTTCAATGAATATGATCTTGAAAGAGTAAATAAATAATATTGAATAACATCATAAGTAGAACATTAATATAGTATGGAACGAAAAAAAAAATGTGTGTGTGGAGGGGGGAGATGTGTATAGGTTAGACAAATGACTCATGACAGCCAAATATTTTTTTAAAGAAATTTTCCTTTTTGGAATAAAATGTGAGATTTAACTCGTTCTGTAACTTTTTTTCCTTCCTTACTCTTTCTTTTTCTACTCTTGTCTGTTTAAGTATGTTTATACAACATGTAAAATATAGGTTGCTGAAGAAAATTTAATATATTTTGACATTTTTCAATTTTTTTTTTCTTTTACTGTTTTCTATTTTTTCTTTTCTTTTTTTTTTTTTTTTAAATAAAGAGTCCTCATAAGACCAACTGATTTTTATAGATATCTGAACGAAAATTTGTACGAAAATGTAAAATATTTCGAGAAAGAAAAGAGCTTTATTTTTATTTTATTTTTTTAATTATTGTTATTTAACTATTCTATTTAAATGTAAAACTAATTCCAAGCACACTTCAAGGAAAGAAACTAATACTTTTTACTAAGAAATCTGAATGAAATAAGATATTTATTGTATATCAATATTAATTTTTGATGGTTTTTTGATGGTTCTTTATAACAAATTAAGTAGAAGTGTTTTTCTATAACAGTTTTCCATGAAAGCAAAATGAAATGAGCATTAAAATGGAAATATAATAATTTAATACAAGATTTGGAATAAAATATTTCTTCAATATTGGAAAAGGTTATCAATTTCTTAAAATTAAGTGAGGTAAGTAAGTATAATTAAATTATACATAGCAATAAAAAAGCCTACATATGTAAATATACAAATCCAAATGGGCATTCATGCCTTAGTATTTTTCATTTTCTGAAACACTGATTTAATTGCTGTTTTTTTTTTTTTTTTTTTTTTTTTTTTCAATATTTTAGATTTATAATTTGAAATTTTATCTTACAAGTTTTGTAAAAATGTTTTTTCAAGTTCAGAAATAATTGTTTCATTAAAAAAAAAAATATATATATATATATATATATATATATATATATAATTATCATTATTTAATTTAATGCTTCATAGAAAAGCAACTAATAAAATGAAAATTCGATTGAATTAAAGCAAAAAGGTTGATAAATAAAAAAACTAACTTTCTATAAAAAATGAAAAGCGAAAAACTCTACGACTGGTTAACTTTGAAATCTCAAATATAAATTTCATTGTTTTCATTCGAATATGTGTTGCAGATTAATAAGAGTTGACTGAATGAATTTTAGAGCATTTAAATGAAATAATACATTTTGTGGTTCTGAGATTTTTGCTGAAATTGAAGTGTTTGTTTAAATTTAATCAGCGGTTATTCTGTTATGATTGTATTGTTTTATTTTATTTTATTAATTTGTTTTGCATTGGAGTTCTCTGCTATAATTTAATGTATATTTCACACGTGGAATGAGATTTTTATACCATTTCAAGTATAAAATTTTAAATTAAATTGGATTTTCAATTAAGCATTGGAAACAAGAGGCTTGGGCATTTTTCTTTCTTTTTTTTGGGGGGGGGGGAGTTTCAAACTGTTTCAACAAACTGTTATATTATGCTGATAACTGTTTTAAGGATTAAGCAGTGAAGCCATCTGTGATGAGAGCCGCATATAATTATTTTTTAAAGAACTAATGATACCAACCATGTGGCTAAGAAATGGCTTTTGCGACTGCCACTGCATGTGTGATAGCAAACACCGTGTGGGGATCAGAAATGAAGGATATTCATAGTGAAGGATTTCTGTTTCCACTGATATTTACTACATTCCAAATATGTATTTAACGGCATCGAACAGGCATATATTATTTTTTTTTTTGTAAGAGTATATCAATTGTGGAGGGAGGGGTCGAATGAATACTAGGTTTTCGCACTAGAATGATTTGAATTTCTCACTAAAAGTAATAAACGTCTTTGGTGCCGTAGGACATATATATATATATATATATCACATAAATACATATTTAGGTGAATATATATAAACATATATTGTCCTATTCTAAAACTAAAAATACTGGTTACAATCATCATATGGTCAAAACTGATTTAAAATATCAGCTTTATGAAAAATTCATACCCAATTTGGGGTACCCTAAAATCAGGGGGCAGAGAAGAATCCCAGTTTTCCCACGCTGCAATCAGCTCTGCTTTATGGTAACAAATTATTCCCATTTGTAAAAAATGAGTCAATGTGGTCAAACATGGCTGAGTATATGGCTTAGAAAGAAAAGTGGTCAAAGATGGCTTCATATTGGCAAAAAAAAAAAAAAAAAAAAAAAAAAAAAAGGTCGCAATTAAGACATTTGAAATGTCTGAAATTCAGACGCAAGAAGTGTCTGAAAAATTTAAGACATTTTAAAACGTCTTAAAATCGAGCAATCTTGTTTCAGGCACTTAAGTGTCTGAAATTCAGACGCAAGAAGTGTCTGAAAATTTTAAGACATTTTAAAACGTCTGAAAATTGAACACTGCTTTTCAAACACTTAAATGTCTGAATTTCAGACATTTCTGTTTACAGTGTAATTGTAATTGTCAGGTTCCGAGAAACATCTGCTATTAGAACTGATGTTCTATATTATTTTTGTCTTAATATATTATATATTGTATGGGCTGTGTACTGGAATTTCAAAATAACAGTCTTTCCTTATCTAAAACTGGATCTAAGCCGGTGAAAATGTATAGATGGTATGAAGGGGAAAAGAGATAGTTGGATGGGGGTGTGCCCAACCTTTTGAGATGTCTGTGGAAGATGGGAAGACAAAAGAATTCCAGGAACGAAGAAAAGCGTTTGAAATGGGAGCCAGGTAGGAAACTCCGGAGGGGGTTACGTTGAGAAGGAGCAAGGGGTTCCTAAAAAGGCAATCTCGTCTGCTGAGATAGTCAGTTTTTTGAGCGTAGTGCGCAAAGTGAGACGTGAGTTCCTTGGATCGCTCTGGGAGAGTGCGCTTGGATAGCGTAGGCTTAGAGCCCATGTGTTGGGAGATCGAAATTGATCTCCGGAAAGCTAATTTAACGTGTGTAGAGTGAGAGTGATTTAACGTAGTTTAACAGTACACAGCCAGTATTTACTGTATTCAATTTAATGTTGAACCGGATCATCTATATCCGAGTTTGTAAGTGTAAATAGTGTTTGTTGTTGTGTAACTAGTGTGTAAATAAACTGTTAATTTAGTTAATTGAAAGCGTTGGTTTTCATTTAAACAATCCTCTCAGTGCGTGACCGATATCACGTAATCATATCGGTGGTGGCAGCATATAAATAATAAGGATTTTCTTCCAAGTTGTGCGGACTAAGAGGAAACTCCGACAAATTGATGGCAGCGACGGGATAGAATCGTCTTGGACCAGTGACCAACGAGCCGTGTTGCAGTGTGTTAGTGCCGGAGCACCCAGTGGAATTCTTGCGTGGAAATACCGGATCGTCGAGCGGAATTTTAGACAGATAAAAACCAAGCGTCGAGCAGAAATACAGAGTGTGTGTGCCCTATCATAATTACAGCGAACCGAACTAAAGTGTTGTGCCCTATCATCGATACAGAGTACCGAACTAAAGTGTTGTGCCCTATCGTTGTTGCAGCGAACCGAAATAGTGTTTGTGCCCTATCATCGCTACAGTGAATCAAATTACGGTATATTACAGCCCGAGTATTGAATATCATCAAAGTGGCTTTAAAGTGTGAAATATTGAGTGCATCGCAGAACTACGTGTGAGCAGCGGAGTACCCCAGCAGATAAAGTATAAGGTAAGGTGTTTTGATCATTTCTGTCGGCTGACATTCTCGAACCAAATGTATTTGTTGTTGTATAATTAATAGTAATTTAAGATAATTTATGTGCAATAAAGTAATTGTGTCCAGATAGGTAGGAAATATTAAGAGCCATAGTTACTATTGTTTTAAGAAAGGGTCATAATAACTTGTGCTAATATTGATATTCTATTTTTTTACTAATAATGGTAGTGAACAAAATTAATGCATTGTGTTAATAATAGTTGGAAGGAATAATTGAATTTACTTAAATTTAAATTATTATAAAAGTAATATTTAAATGAAGCAATACTGCTTTAAGTTTGAAGAGTTGATAACAAACGAGTAATGAACATTTGCTTAGAATTTTAATTGGATAGAAGTAAATTTCGAAAAAAAAAAAGGCTCGCAGTGGAAAAAAAAAATAGAAGGTTTTGATCTTATCTGTTTTAAGTGTGAAGACCAGTATTGAATTTGGAAATATTTTATTGAGGATAATTGTAGAAATTTAGGTGTGTATATTATACATTTTTTCTTTATGTGGATGTTTCTATTGTC
This sequence comes from Maratus speciosus, assembly GCA_963932465.1. NCBI lineage: Eukaryota > Metazoa > Arthropoda > Arachnida > Araneae > Salticidae > Maratus > Maratus speciosus. The sequence goes on from OZ010796.1 coordinate 519,383,108, forward strand.
ATCAATAATTTTATTCAATTGCAACGTATCAGTATTATTATGTAAATTGTATGTTATTATCTAGTTGTATAAAGTAGAATCTGTATTGCATAGTAATCAAATCGAAATTATTGTTTTACCTTTTGTTTTATTGGAAGTAAATTGTGTGATATAAATGGTTGAGGAAAATCAGGTTATACAGTAGGTTAATTTAGAAATATAATACCTTGATTATCTGAAATGTATTAATTAGTAGAGTAAGTGGAGGTAACTGTGCTAAAGTAGAAATTTAGGGTATATTAATTTAGCAGGTTTAAATATTATTGTAGAGTGGTAATAGTAATCGGTGAAGGTATGGCTTTCTTATTGAAACTAAAAAGGGTGGATCTTCAGATGATAGCCGAAGAATTGGGGGTTGAATTCACGGAAGATGATACCAGAATTCAGCTTAGGAAAAAGATAATGGACAGCGATGACTATGATGAGGGGGTTATTATGGAATTATCTAACACTATTGTTGCGGAACGACTAGAACTCAAAAAGTTAGAAAAACAGGAAAAATTAGAGCGCGAAAAGTTAGAAAAACAGGAAAAATTAGAGCGCGAAAAGTTAGAAAAACAGGAAAAATTAGAACGCGAAAAGTTAGAAAGAGAGGAGAGGTCTGAAAAATTGAGGATGGAACATGAATTAGAAATGGAGAGGATAAGGGTACAAGGTTCGACAAATAACTCTAATGGATCTAGGGAATCTAATAATGAAAGTAACATAGAAAAATTGATCAAAAGTGTTAAAACTCTGTCTATCAAAGTACCAGAAGGGACTGAGAGATGGAATTTATTTTTCAACAGTTTAGAAGGGGCATTCAAAACTAAAAATGTACCGGAAAACCAGCAGGCCGAAATTCTACTAAATATGTTAGGAGATAAGGCGGATAACTTGTTAATTTATACCACTAGGGAACAAATTGAGAGTTATGAGGAATTAAAGGAGTTAGTTCTAAGGGAACATGAGCCGACACTGAAGGCGTGTTTGGAAAATTTTAAGAAGGCTAGAGAAACCAGAATGAAACTCATGTATTATTTGTATCGCGTTTAATAGCAACATGGGAAAATTATTGTAAGATTAGGGGTGCAGACTCATATGAAAAGGTCAACCAGTTAATAATTACGGATAAGTTATTAAACACGTTAGATGAAGAAACCGCATCATATATTTGGTTAACTCAGCAGAGTAAATGGTTGGAAGCTTCTAAAATTGCTAAAGAATGTGACAATTATTTTAACGCTAAACATAAGTCTTATGCCGTTACGTATAAAATTTTTAAGGGTAAAGATAGGTATGGAAACAGTGAAAAAGTGAAACCGAGGGAGGATAGTAAATTTAGTGGTAATTGGAGGCAAAACGGGAGCAATGAGACTAATTCTTTTTCGGGTAGGAAAACTGATTTTAAAAAACCTAGTGATGATTCAGCTCCTAGATGCTTCAAATGTGGTTTAAGGGGTCATTACCAACGTTTTTGTAATAAAGTAGGTAATGAGGGAAATAATAATGGTAGTAAAGGGCGTGAACAGAAAGCGGGTGTAAATAAGATTGTCGTAAAAGGAAATAAAGAGTTACCTAAAGGAGCTATTGTGGCGAGGATATCGGCAAAGGCCGAACAGAGAACTAATGTTATTGGTGAGAAATTAAATAAACTTGAGAAAATTGAAGTTAGTGTAAATGGGCAAAAAGCAAAAGGATTGGTCGATTCTGGATGTGAAATTAGTGTTATTCATAAAGACTTGGTACCGGAAGAGAAATTAAAAGGAGCGGGTAGTATTTATTTGCAAGGATTATTTGGTGAAGCAGTTAAATCACCGTTGGTCAAATTACCGTTAGCTATTCCGCAATTCGGACAAACTAATATAATTCATCAGGAAGTACTTTGCGACGTGACCGATAATATTAATGAGCAGGTAATTTTACATCCCGAGGTGATTAATGAGTTGTCAAGGGTCAATCGCGAGGAGCCATTGCTAGAGTCCCAAGAATTAGAAAGTTCGAAAATTAGCATTGATAACTCGAGTGAAAGTCAAGACATGAGTAGCGGTAATTGTAATGTTTACGCAATAGAAGCGAGATCGGAAAATTTACAAAGTCAAAATGCAGAAAAAACGGAAGTGGAGGAAAATAATAAAGTTATCGTTAGTAATTCGGATATGTTTGAGGAATCCCAATTGGAATGCAAAGATTTAGAGAGAGCTTGGGAATTAGCTAAAATTGATAAAGGGGGTTATTATATTGAAAAAGACTTATTGCATCATAAAGAGAAATTTGTAGGAGAAGCTACAGCTCAATTAGTAGTGCCTAAAGTCAAAAGAGAAGGAATCTTAAAGTCAGCGCATGTGTCTAATGAGGGAGAACATCACGCGGCAAAGAAAACCTTAGAGAGAATTAGGCAATCTTTTTATTGGGAAGGTATGGCTAAAGAAACTAAAAAGTTTTGTAAATCATGTCAAGAATGTCAATTATCTAGAAAAGTGAAAGAGCGTGATAGAGTATTAGTTGAGATGGCGGATGGTAGCAAAAAGTATGTATATCAAAATAATGGGGAATTTATTGTCAGGTGTAATATAGTGAATATTGTTTTTGAAGGTGATGAGGAATTTGGAGAAGTTGGGGAAATTCCTATTTTAAACCGGGAACAAGAGGTAGAACGGGACATAGAAAGGTTCGAAATAAAAGGGTTATCTAATAGTCAAGTCAAGGATATAAAGTCCATTTTGAGGGATAATAATGAGATATTTATGGGTCCTGTGCGACCAGCGGAAGTAGGGGAGCACCGTATTGATTTGAAACCGGATGTGGCAAGGAAAAAGCCAAAGTTATATAGTGTACTTGTTGCTTATAAAGAGGAAGTAGATAGACAGATTCAGGAGTTATTAGAGTTAAATCTAATCGAAGTATCAAATGCGGAAATTAGTCATCCAATTGTTTGCGTGGCGAATAAAGACGCAACTGTTAGGCTTTGCATTGATTATAGAGCTTTAAATTCAGTAACGCAGGTCCCAACATTTCCTATGAAAGATTCGCAGGAAATCATGTATACTGCGGGGGCAGCTAAATATTTATCTTCTATTGATTTATTGAGGCGTTATTGGCAGATTAAAATGGCGGGGGAATGTAAACATTTGACAGCTTTTACAACTCATAATGGGACTTATCAGTGGTGTACTGTGCCTTTTGGTTTATCAGGGGCGGCGGCTACGTTCCAAAAAGATATGAATGAGGTTCTTCAAGGTCATCGGAGGTATGCACAAGCATACATTGATGATGTCATCATTTTCTCCGACACCTGGGAAGAGCATTGTGAGCATGTTAGGTCTGTCATAGAAGAACTCAAAAATAGAAATTTTACGATTAGGCTGGATAAATGCAAATTTGGAGAGAAATTGACTAAGTTTTTAGGTCATGTAATTGGGGGTGGAACGCATGGATCTGATGAGGAAAAAATAGGAGCAATAAGGGACTTAAAGAGACCGAAAACTAAAAAGGAAGTTAGATCTGTTTTGGGATTAATGGGATTTTACCGATCTTATATTCCAAATTATGCAGAAATTGCTATACCTTTAACGAAATTAACTAAAGGGAAAATTAAAAATACTGTACCATGGGATGAAAGGGCAGAAGAAGCATTTAATACCCTTAAGGATGAGTTATGTAATGTGACGCGTTTGGCTACACCTACCGTAGGCCAGGAATATCAGCTTCACGCCGATGCTTCAGACCTGGCAGTAGGATGTTGTCTTACTCAAAAAGATGAAAAGGGTCAGTTTAAACCGATAGCTTTTGCCAGTCAGAAATTATCAGGGGCTCAGCGTGCTTGGCCGAGTATAGAGAAAGAGGCTTGGAGTGTTCTCTTCGGGTTGCGGAAGTTTGAAAAATGGACATATGGATCTCAAATTGAGATCATAACGGATCACAATCCACTAAAATTTCTCACTGAAACAACCCCAAGGTCCCCAAACTCACTAGATGGGCTCTTGCCTTGCAACGATGGAACCTGAGTATTTCTCATCGTCCAGGAGCGCAACATTTAAATGCTGATGCAATTTCCAGGCTACATAGGAAGAGCTGGGAAGAACAGCCAATTGCTAGCCCATCGGCATCATTGACTAAATAGTGGACAAACCTTAAAGGGGTGTCATCACGTTTAATTTTTTTTTTTTGTATATGTGTAATTGTATTTGAATTTTGTGTTATAGTGTTATAGTGTCTTAGCATGTGTAGTTTTCCTGTAATAATAATAGTAGTACACGGTTCATTAGAGATGTCAGTAGAGAATGTTCAGACACCTTGATATATAGATATGTAATAATAATAATGAAGAAACCTGCAAAGAGACTATTGAACTCTTCTGTGATGTTACTATATGTTTGGGGAAATTAGCCCCTAAATGGCATATTTTCCGCTAAGGTGGGGGGTGTCAAGTTCCGAGAAAAATCTGCTATTAGAACTGATGTTCTATATTATTTTTGTCTTAATATATTATATATTGTATGGGCTGCGTACTGGAATTTCAAAATAAGTCTTTTCTTATCTAAAACTGGATCTAAGCCGGTGAAAATGTATAGATGGTATGAAGGGGAAAAGAGATAGTTGGATGGGGGTGTGCCCAACCTTTTGAGATGCCTGTGGAAGATGGGAAGACAAAAGAATTCCAGGAACGAAGAAAAGCGTTTGAAATGGGAGCCAGGTAGGAAACTCTGGAGGGGTTACGTTGAGAAGGAGCAAGGGGTTCCTAAAAAGGCAATCTCGTCTGCTGAGATAGTCAGTTTTTTGAGCGTAGTGCGCAAGGTGGGACGTGAGTTCCTTGGATCGCTCTGGGAGAGTGCGCTTGGATAGCGTAGGCTTAGAGCCCATGTGTTGGGAGATCGAAATTGATATCTGGAAAGCTAATTTAACGTGTGTAGAGTGAGAGTGATTTAACGTAGTTTAACAGTACACAGCCAGTATTTACTGTATTCAATTTAATGTTGAACCGGATCATCTATATCCGAGTTTGTAAGTGTAAATAGTGTTTGTTGTTGTGTAAATAGTGTGTAAATAAACTGTTAATTTAGTTAATTGAAAGCGTTGGTTTTCATTTAAACAATCCTCTTAGTGCGTGACCGATATCACGTAATCATATCGGTGGTGGCAGCATATAAATAATAAGGATTTTCTTCCAAGTTGTGAGGACTAAGAGGAAACTCCGACAGTAATTATAATTGAGAAAACTATAATTATGATTACGTGTAATTATAATCTGAATTTGAAATTCAATTAGCATTGTAATCGTCACTATAAATGCTACGATTATCATTATATAATTGTAATTATAATTGGGAAAATTATAATTACGATTACGTGTAATTATAATTTGAATTTAAAATTCAATTAGCATTGTAATCGTGACGATAAATGTTATGATTATCAGTATATATTTGTAATTAAAATTGAGGAAATTAAAATTACTGTTATGTGTAATTATAATTTAAATTTGAAATTCATTTAGCATTGTAGTCATAACTATAAAAGCTATGATTATCATTATATAATTGTAATTATAATTGAGATCTTATAATTACAATTACGTGTAATTTCAATGACGAATTTTTTATTAAGATATGATTGTAACTGTAATGCAGAAGGTTATGATTTTCATTTTGGCGCTGTAATGCTGTAAATCTAAAATTTTAGTTACAATTACGTGTAATTTGAATAGTAAAGTTAGATTATTGATTTGATTTCAAATGTACTTGAGATGAGTACAATTATCATTACGTTGTTTTAATGGTGACTAAGAAGTTTTACTTACAATTACGTGTAATGGAAACAGTAAAATTTCCAATTACATTATATCCCAACTGTACTTGAAAGTGTACTTAATTATGATCATAATCTTTTGATGAGAATTAAGAAATTTCAGTTACAATGACATAAAAATGAGGATGATATTTGATGTTATATATTACAGTTAGTATTTTAATGATAACGGAGATTTTTCAAACGAAGATAATCTACCAATTTTTACTGAAGCTCCCCCCCCCCCTATACACTCAATATTTTAGTGTATCATATTTAAAAAGGGCTGGTAACTTAAAACACTTATTACTCAAACTGTAATTATCGTAGGGCACTCATATTTTGTGTGATAAAAGTAATCTTTATAAGGGGGGGGGGGGTGCATTTTTTTAAAACCCGAGATCAGTAAATTTTAGTATAGTGCAAATATAAGGGCCTAATAACTAAAAGCTCTTGAAGGAGTAAGTGTACGAGCTTCGGAGAAACTTATTGCTAAAATTCAGGAATTTTTGTGACCATTGGTTTATAGAATTACTAATAAAATGTATCTTTTTAAATGATTAGTAAATAATAAAAGAGCGAAAACTTACAGACCCTAAGAAAGAATCCTATGAATGTATGCCCCTCCACCACACCACTTTCATTCCGCTGTAAAAATCGGGTCAGCCGACACAATGCAGAACTGCATTTTAAAGTATATTTAAGTATATACAAAATTATAATAAATTAAAACTAAAATATTCAAGTATTACCAAAGCATATGAAAATTAATTTTTTATAAAAAAAATGCATAAAAATACAAATAGAAATTCGATGGATTTGGATTTTCGAAATAAAACTTTAATTTTTTCAACCATTAATACTCATACTGCGTTTTTAACTAAAATCACTTACACTACTGGTTCGTTCACATAAATACCAAAGCGGACTGTAAACACGAATTTATTATAACAATAAATATTTGCGAGCCAACAGCGGCTTACTACATTCCATCATTTTTCACATTCTACAACCACGAGTCAAAACAGAATAAAACACAGAGTGTTGCCACATGCGGAAAAAAAGAACAAGAAACTTACATGGATTCGGAGCACACGAAACCACGGAATATGCAGCAGACGATACTTACATAAACATTGTGGCTCCCGTTGAAATCCCCTGTGATTTCAACAAGTAGTTAGTTGCTTACAATTTATAACTATAATGGAAGAACAATTAATAACACAAACAAATTAATACAAAAAATAGAAAAATATTAGACTGTTCTGAGTTCACAGTTTTTAGTTTCTATAGGAAGAGGACACAGTTTCACTTTTGGACGATCGATGACACAACTATTAGTCTTGATCGTAACAACTCTGACCTTATTGTCTGAACCTGGATGAACATTATTATTCGTCCTAACTTCCATTTAAGTGGTGGAAGGTTGTCATCTTTGATGAGGACTAAGTTATTGACTTCTAAATCTCGTTGACTTTTTTGCCATTTAGGTCTTTGCTGAAGTTGAGACAGATATTCCCGGCACCATCTTTTCCAAAATTGCTGAAGAATAAACTGTCTCACATGCCATCTATCAAGATGACTCAAAGGACTGTGACTTAGATCTTGTTCATGTATGGCAGTTAGAGAAGTTCCAACTAGGAAGTGGCCTGGCGTTAGAGCAGTTAAGTCTGTTGAGTCAGATGATATGGGACACAGTGGCCTAGAGTTGAGACAAGCTTCAACTTGCGTAATCAAGGTTTGGAACTCTGGATAGGTTAAGACAGTGTCACCAACGGTTTTCTTCAGATGCGATTTCATTGATTTTACTGCAGATTCCCAAAGTCCTCCAAAGTGTGGAGCAGAAGGCGGATTAAAAGTCCAGCGTATTTCCTCTGACGACAAAAATTTCTTTATTTCTTCATTCTGCTTGCACTGCAAAAGATATTTGTTGATTTCTTTTTCTGCACCTTTGAAGTTGGTTCCACAATCACTAAAAATCTCAAAAGGTTTCCCTCTTCTTGCGATAAATCGTTTTAATGCACTTAAGAATGCCTTTGTTGAAAGAGCTTCTACAACTTCCAGATGGACTGCTTTGATGACGAAGCAGACAAATACACACACTTATGATTTAAATGATTTTAGTCCGATATCCTGCACGATATTTAATCATGAATGGTCCTGAAAAATCTTTTCCAACTCGATGAAATGGTCATGACTGTGTTACCCTAGATGCTGGAAGATTAGCCATTATTTGTTTTGCAGTTTGAGCTCTATATCTGCAACATGTAACACAAGTTCTTACTATTTTCCGAATAACAGACCTAGCAGTAATGATCCAAAATTTCTGTCTAATTAAAGAAAGAAGAAGCTCTGGAGCTGCATGGAAATATTTTTCATGAAAATGTTTAATTATGATCTTAGTCACATGGTGCTTTGATGGTAATAAGATTGGTTGCTTTTCATTCCCCGACAGCTGTGCGTTTTTCAATCTTCCTCCTACTCTTAATATTTTGTTATCATCTAAAATTGGACGCAAACAAACGAGACTGCTATTTGTAGGTGGCTCTTTTCCAGCTTCTAACCATTGAATTTCTTTATTAAAGTTCACTTGTTTAACTATTCGAATAATGCAGCGTGTTGCGGCTTGAATTTCATTGCTTGATAAAAAGGACGTATTTCTTTCTACACGTGTTACCTTTGAATTGGAGATGAATCTCAATAGCCAAGCAAATATGCGTTGCAACTTGGAAAACGAAGATATTTTTGATATAATATCAAGTTTTTTACATTTTCAGAAACTACAAATGATAATGTTTTACGTGCTTCTGGTAATTCTTCGTCATTTATGGTAATAGGTTCATGCACGGGAACCTCATTGCTTCTTAACCACAGTGGGCCGTTCCACCACAAGTCATGGGACAGTAGTTCTGCAGGAAGCAACCCACGTGATGCACAATCAGCAGGATTTTCTTTTCCGTTCACATGGTTCCAATTGTCAGCTGGTAAAACGAATTGGATTTCAGATATTCTGTTGGCTACAAAGACTTGCCATCTTTTAGGATTTGATCTTAGGCATGACAATACAATTTGTGAATAGCTCCATGCGTGCACAGAATCAGGTTTTATATGTAATGCATCTCTAACCGCCTGTATTAAGTGTGCCAGCAATACTGCAGCACATAATTCCAGTCTTGGAATCGTGATAGGTTTAAATGGTGCTACGCGAGTTTTAGCTGTTAAAAGTTTCCCATCAGTGTTAGAGTTATCACAAGTTTTAACGTAAATAACTGCTGAATAACCCTTTTCTGAAGCATCACAAAATCCGTGAAGTTCACATCGAGAATAATTGGGCAAGATGACTTTTCTAGATATATATATGGAATTTAAGAGTTTGACTTCTTGGCACAAAATTTTCCACTTTTAATCAATATTTTCTGGTACTGTGTCATCCCATGATAATTGTAATTTCCACAGTTCTTGAAGGATCATTTCAGTTAGAATTACAAAAGGTGCAATCCATCCCAATGGATCAAAAAGCGTTGTTACAAATGACAGAATAATTCTTTTAGTAGGGACACTTTGATAATCTATATCACAGAAATTACATTTGAACATATCATTATCAGGATGCCATTCTACTCCTAGAACTTTTATGGCTTTATTGCCCATTACACTATGCATATTATCATTAATTGTGCTTGCTAACCCAGCATTTTTGAATAGTGATGGTTCATTTGTGGACCATTTATGTAACTCAAACCCACCTTTTTTTAGCATTTTCTGCAATTCATATATCAATTCAGTACCTTCCTGACTATTCTCAACACCAGTTAAAACATCATCAACACAAAAAATCTCTTAAAACTACAGTCTTTGCTTTTGGAAAATTAAGACCCTCATCAATTGCTAACTGACTCAAAGTTTTAGTTGCAAGATATGGAGCAGCAGCAGTCCCATGCGTGACAGTGTTTAAGCGAAAAACTTGTATTTGTTTATCTTGACTATCTCTCCATAATATTCTCTGAAAATCCCTATCTTTGTCATGAATTTTTACCTGCCTATACTTCCTATTTTACCTGCCTATACATGAATTTTTACCTGCCTAAAGAGCTTCTACAACTTCAAGACGGACTGCTTTGATGACGAAGCAGCCTATACATCATTCTTATATCAGCTGTGATTGCAATATTATGAAATCTAAACCTTCATAAAATACAAATTAAGTCATCTTGTGTTTTGGGACCTACCATTAGAGTGTCGTTTAAAGATACACCTGTTGTTGTTTCAGCACTCCCATCAAAAACTACTCTTAATTTAGTGGTTAAAATAGAACTATTCAAGACGAAGTGATGTGGGATGTAATAATGTTTATTCTCTAATTCACGATCTGTATTTGAAACAAGGTCCATGTGGCCCAGAGATAAATATTCTTTCATAAATTGAACATATTGGTTGTAAATTTCTGGCGTGGAGATTAATCTCTTCTCAAGATAAAGAATTCTTCTGTGTGCCATTTGGCGAGAATCACCTAAATTATCTCGATCCTGTTTAAACGGTAATGCGACTGAGTAGAGGCCTGTTTTTTCCCTGAAATGAGAACTCTCAAAATGCCTTTCAAAAAGTTTTTCTTCAACTGTTAAAGGTTGCACATTTGGAATTTTTTCTAATTCCCAGAATGAATTTACTAACTCGTTTGTTTTTGTACTTAAATGATTTACACATACTGGATCAGTTGCCAGAGTTTCAAAATTTGTAGTACCCGAAATTATCCAACCAAGCCTCGAATTTAATGCAAATGGAAGGTGAGGTTCATGTTTGACAATTTCTCGAGTCATTAAATGCATAAATACATTTACACCAAATGGAATGTCAATTTTTTGTGATTTGAAAAATAATGGATCAGCTAACATTAAATTATTGAAATTATTGCAAATGATTGAAGGCAAAGACACATAGGGAATATTATCTGTCACCTTATCCATCACGAATGCTGATGTTGATACTCTAAGATCACTTTTGAAGTGAAAAGTGATCTTAGAGTATAAATCAACTTCCCCATTACTCACAGTATTAAATGTTCCCAATCATGACACAGAGATAGAACTATTTTTGACCTTTAATCCTAATTTATTTACACATTCTTGTGAAATAAATTACCTCTGAGAGCCAGTATCACATAAACATCTGCATTTTATAAACTCTTGTTTAGAATTTTGAACTTTTACGAATGCGGTACACAACAAAATATGGCTCTTTTGATTACAATTTTCGTTTGACTCATAATTAGAGGCACAGACTGTAGACGAAACATTTTCACTTGCTGACTCAACTTTTTTAGGGATAAATTCTTGTGCGTGTGGAGACATACTATAGAGGTCTGCACGGGCCGGAATTTCCTGGCCCGAGCCCGGCCCGGCCAGGTGTAAAAATTGAAAGTTCGGCCCGAGCCCGGCCCGGCCCGTTTACATTTTTACTGTTCTCGGCCCGGCCCGTACAAAAATCAGTTAAAACAGGTCCGGCCCGACTAAATTTCTACAAAAAATTCCGTTTTTTTCTCGACATACTATTAAGATTCTTTTAATGAATACTACATGCATATTTATGGGAACATTTTACAGTATATATTAAATTACTATGTGTTCGCAAAATAGAAAACACACAATAGTAAACGTTAACGATTACTTACAGTGTTTTAGTCAACGTCTCTACAGACATTTCAAAATTTAAATAAGAGTTCATTAAAAGATTATTGTAGTTTAGAATAAAGGGTTAAAAAACGTGATAACTTTTGAAGCTTACAATAAAAGGTAGATTTGTGAAAATATTTCTGTCATTTTTAAGGCTTTTCTCAAATCCAAAGGAGCTACATTTTGATACATTTATGAATTCATTTCTTTTCGGAAACGCATGAGATTGGCAGGTATTCTTATTCAGAAACCGTGTAAATGCCGTTTTTTCTTAGATAAAAGTAATATATCTTTCAGAAAATACTGCCAAAGTTAGCGTTTTGAATCGAATTTCCGGAAGCGATAGCACAGGAAGGGAGAAAACGTACAGTCACGTGACAAGAGTCTCTGTTATCTCTGTACGTAATTTATGAAAAATGGAAAAGCTATTCGATCCCAAATGCCTTCAATACTCAGGCCTGTCAATTTTATACCTTTATAGTTAAAAATGAGTCAGAAAATGTGTCTGAGAGTTTCGCATTGTTGAGCAGTAAATATGAGAACCACCTTAAGGTACATTTCCAAAGATACTGTTAACAGAAGTTCATTATCGCTATTAATACTTTTACAAAACATAATGCCTGTCCTACACATCCTGAGAACGATTAAGACCAGTTACGTCCCGGCACAAGTCTGCCGAAAAAATTAAACCCGGGATAAGGCATCATGTAACTGTACGATGCCGATCTCTATGATGGACATGTTACATTTCTGTATTGATGTTGTTAAACTCGCAACGGCTCGTAACGCACATTTATACTTCTCGAAAAAGTCATATTCATTGGAAATGACCTCGTATTTTATCTGCTAATCTCAAATTCTTATATCGGGCCGATAGGCCCGATTAATTTTTTTTATCGGCACGGCCCGGCCCTGCAGGCCCGTTCAATTTTTTTGCCGGCCCGGTCCGTTGAAAAAATTGTCCTAATTCTGCCGGCCCGGCTCGTATGAAAATTCTCCTCCATTCCGCCGGCCCGGCCCGGGCCTCGGGCCAAGCCCGGGCTCGTGCAGACCTCTAACATACTATTTGACTGATTCTTATTCCTTGAATAATTTACGATGTGCAAAACACTATGATGTTTCTTAAAGGAATGATGGCACGTATTTAGACTCTTACATTTATTGAGGAAATGCATATTAGATAAGTAATTGAAACAATAATGATTATGTTTTACGAAATCTATTCATTGTTGAACAGGTAAATTAAGAAACTTCGAGCGCTTAGCTAAACTATGGTCTTCCTTACAATAACCACAACCTAACGTAGCTACAAAGGCATTACTCTTATTCGGAACTACAGATTTAGGTACTTTATTTACCACTGGCTTGCTATTTTGAAGAGTTCTTGCGTAATTCTTAAGAAATTCGATTAAGTTTTTAAGTTTCAGAATTTTTCCGCTTTTAAGCTGACGTTCCCACCACAATTTTGAAGAAGGATCCAATTTTTGCAAAATTAAATAAGTCATTATGTATCTCCAAATTTGTCAATGGTTTGGTTCAATATTTCTAATGAGCAAATGAATTCATTAATGTTGTCAACTAGATTTAAAATAGCAATAGCTGATTCTGTTTGAATAGTTGGTAAACTTAAAAATCGTTTAATACATGCAAATATTTGTTCTCGCTTATTTGAATATCTTTCGTCTAATAGATTCCATGCAATCTCAAAATTAGAATTCGAAATTTGAATAGACTGCATGAAGCGATACGCTTCACCTTTCAACGAAGCCTTCAGATACTGTAATTTTTGAGCATTAGATATACTTGTATTGCTGTTTATGCATGCATTGAAAAGATCCTTAAACGCTATCCATTCTGTTATATTACCTCCAAAAGTAGGTAATGATAACCTAGGTAATTTAATATTCTCAAGCACGTTTTCTGAAATTACACTATCAGATTTAATTTCACTCTTATTTAACTCAGCATTTTGTATTTTCAACATATTTTCACCCTTAAATTTCCACAAATCAATTTTATCTGAGATTTCCTGTGCGCTATCTATCTCGCTTTCTAATTGTTTAGGTTCTGTAATTAAAACTTATATTTTCCTATCCAGTTTTTTTGGATCCGTTTCTTTCTGTTTTAATAATTCAATATTTTCTTCTAATTCTATTACATTAATGTCATCATTTGCGATTATACTTTCGATTTTCTTAATGTAATTTGTTACACTTCTCCGTAGAGCAGTTCTTTTTGTTTTTAAAGATACCAGTTCACTCATTTTTGCTTAAATCAAGTCCAAAACTAGTTCTAAAATATCTAAACTGTATACTTTCAAAATAATTCTACACTTTTAAATACAAATTATTTTTAGACATGAAATAGAATATTCAAAGTTAACTTACCTCACAACCTGAGGTAATTTTTCCTTCGATATCACACGACTTCCATCGACAGACGATATCATACGGCAGTTCATAAATTGTTCGATTTTACTCTTTTATTTTTCACCCGCGCTCCGGCTAGACTTGTACCAAAAAATGATACTGCGTTTTTAACTACAATCACTTACACTACTGGTTCGTTCACATAAACACCAAAGCGGACTGTAAACACGAATTTATTGTAACAATAAATATTTGTGAGCCAACAGCGGCTTACTACATTCCATCATTTTCCACATTCTACAACCACGAATCAAAACAGAATAAAACACAGAGTGTTACCACATGCGGAAAGAAAGAACAAGAAACTTACATGGATTCGGAGCACACGAAACCACGGAATATGGAGCAGACGATACTCACATAAACAAATACTGAATCAATTTTACGAATGTATTCGTAAATGCAAAAAGATTAAAATAAAAAATAAGCTAAAAAATAAGCTAACATAGACAGCGTCGAAATACGATTCCCAACACGATGCATGACTCTACTTCAAAGTATTTTAATTAATTAGAAAATAATGAAAATTAAAACGTATACATTCCAATATTGCCCAAACACGTGAAAAATTAATTTTCCATGCAACTAATGCATAAAAACGTAAACTGAAATTAGATGAATTTGGATTTTAAATATAGAATTTTTTGTTAGGTTTTTACAGCTATAAAAACGGAATCAATTGCAAGAAAAGACTCTCAAGTGCAAACAGGATAAAAAAAAAAAACTCCCTCTCCCTCTTTAAAATAATTGCTTTTACCATATGAAATTTTTATTTTCTGTGACAATTTAGATCAGAGTTATAAGTATTTATGTTTAACGGGCCTTTATATTTGTGCTATAGTGAAAGTTGGGGGTTTCTGTTTAAAACACCTACAATGTTCCCCTCCCCATTACAAAGATTACGTTTCCCATACAAAGTATAAGTGTTTTACGATAATTATAACGAGTTATAATTATTTTAATTTGACAGCCTCTTATATTTTTTATACACTAAAATATGGGAGGGCTTTTAAAAAACTATAGAGCACCTCTCCCCTCCCCTTTAAAACTGTTACGTTTATTATATGAAACTTGTGTCGATAATTTAGATTAGAGCTATATGTGTTTGTGCATATCGGGTCCTTATATTCGTGCTGTAGTAATATTTATGTGTTTTTGGTTTTAAAAAAAGACTATGTCTTCTGTAAAATTATGTCACTTTGTTGGATGAAATAACCAGGAACTGAAATGGCATTAGGACTGAAACGTCGGGATCGTTGCCCTGTGACCTAAACAGCAGGAACAAGGTCTCAGAACCGAAATGCACTCGTTAATGGTTAAATTTGAGTTCCTTCATTTTTAAAGTTGCATTCTCTATCGTCAGATTATCTACAAAAATTTAAATACATTATATATAATTACGTATACCACATAGATAGTTAAGATCTAAAGGTTAAAAATAACGTGAAATTGTCCCTCCGAGAGCGATAAACAGTTTTTTTACATTTCGTAATAATTTAAACCTTATCTTATACTATAATGTGAGCAAAATTGTGTGTGTGTGTATGTAAATTTTATCTTGAGAACGGCTCTAATGATTTTAATTAAATTTTGCACCCTACCGTTTTCGGGCACGTAAAGACCATTGGGATGGGTCTCGTGTTCCATAAAATTCGATTAGTGGGTTTTTTGGGACATATTGGGTCAGGATCTAGCTAATTATATCTAAAGAACGGCACAATCGATTTGGACCAAATTTTGTATCCAACCATTTTCGGGCACGAGAAGACTATTGGGCTAGGTCACGCGTTCGAGAAATTTCGATTTGTGGGTCATTTTTGGGTCAGTCTGGGTCTAGCTATTTTTATCTAAAAAACGGCTCTAACGATTTTCACTAAACTCTATATTCTACAGTTTTGGATTACGAGAAGACCATTGGGCTAAGTCACATGTTCGAGAAAATTCGATTAGGGGTTCCTTTTAGGGTCACCGTGGCTCAAGCTAAGATTATCTAGATAACGGTTCTAACGATTTTGACGAAATTTGGCACCTTACGGTTTTCGGGCACGAAAAGACGATTGGCATGGGTCATGTGTTAAAGAAAATTAGATTAGTGGGTCATTTTGGGTCATAATGTGTCAGAGTCAAGCTAATTATATCTAGAGAACAGCTCAATCGATTTTGACTGAATTTTGTATCTATCCATTTTCGGGCACGAAAAGACCATTGGGATGGGTCTCATGTTCGAGAAAATTCGATTAGTGGGTCATTTTGGGTCATAATGGGTCGGAGTCAAGCTAATTATATCTAGAGAACGGCTTAATCGATTTTGACTAAATTTTGTATCTAACCATTTTCAGGCACGAAACAAACCATTGGGATGGCTCTCGTGTTCAAGAAAATTCGATTAGTGGGTCATTTTGGGTCATAATTGGTCAGGGTCAAGCTAATTATATCTAAAGTACGGCTCAATCGATTTTGACTAAATTTTGTATCTAACCATTTTCGGGAACGAAATTACCATTGGGATGGGTCACGTGTTCGAGAAAATTCGATTAGTGGGTCATTTTTGGGTCACTGTGGGTCTAGCTATTTTTATCTAAAAAACGGCTCTAACAATTTTTACTAAACTCTATATTCTACAGTTTTGGATTACGAGAAGACCATTAGGATATGTCACATGTTCAAGAACATTCGATTAGTGGGTCATTTTTGGGTCATCGTGGGTCAATCTATCTAGATAACGGCTCTAACGATTTTGACGAAATTTTGAAACCTACTGTTTTCGGGCACGAAAAGACCATTGGGATGGATCACGTGTTTGAGAAAATTCGATTAGTGAGTCATTTTGGGTCATAACGAGTCAGGGTCAAGCTAATTATATCTAAAGAACGGCTCAATCGATTTTGACTAAATTTTGTATCTAACCATTTTCGGGCACGAAAGTACCATTGGGATGGGTCATGTGTTCGAGAAAATTCGATTAGTGGGTCATTTTTGGGTCACTGTGGGTCAATTATTTTTATCTAAAAAACGGCTCTAACTATTTTCACTAAACTCTATATTCTACATTTTTGGATTACGAGAAGACCATTGGGCTAAGTCACATGTTCGAGAAAATTCGATTAGTGTGTGATTTTTGGGTCACCGTGTGTCAATCTAAGTTATCTAGATAACGGCTCTAACGATTTTGACGAAATTTTGCACCCTACTGTTTTCGGGCACGAAAAGACCATTGGGATGGATCACGTGTTTGAGAAAATTCGATTAGTGGGTCATTATGAGTCAGGGTCAAGCTAAGTACATCTAAAAACGGTTAAGGACATTTTCACAAATTTTTTTAATATCCGGCCGTTTCTGGTCATGAGATGACGTTTAGGCTAAGACACATGTTCGAGAAAATTCAATTAGTGGGTCATTTTGGGTCACAATGGGCCAGAGTCAAGCTAATTGAATCTAAAATCATGCTCAAAACATTTTGACCAAATTTTATATTATACCATTTCTGGGCATGTGAAGAGAATTGGGGTAAGTCACATGTTCGAGAAAATTCGATTAGTGGGTCATTTTGTGTCACAATGGGTCAGGGTGCAGCTAATTTAATCTAAAAAACGGCTTAAACGATTTTGACTAAATTTTGTATTCTATCATTTTCTGGCTCGAGAAGACCATTGGGCTAGGTCGCATGTTCAAGGAAATTCGATTAGTGGGTCATTTTGGCTCACAATGGGTCAGGGTCAAGCTAATTGTATTTAAAAAGCGCTTCAAAACATTTTGTATAATACAGTTTCCGAGCATGATAAGACCATTGGGCAGGGTCGCATGTACGAGAAAATTTAATGAATGGGTCATTTTGGGTCCTAATGGATCAGGATCAAGCTAACTTTATCTAAAAAACGGCTCAAAATATTTTGACAAAACTGTGTACTACACCGTTTCTGGACAATATAAAACAAGTGGGCTGGGTCGCATGCTCAAGAAAATTCTATTAGTGGGTCATTTTGGGGATAATGGGTCGGCGTGAAGTTAACGGCATCCATCTCAAAAATGTTCAAACAATTTTGACAATTTTTTTTGTTATACCGTTTCACAGAACAAAAATACCATTGAAATAGCTCACGCTTTCGATAAATTTCGGTTAGTGGTTTTTTGAATCAACGTGGGTCAAGCTTATTTTATCTAGAATATGACTAACGATTTTCACTAAATTTTGTATTCCATCGTTTTCAGACTCGAGAAGAGCATAGTATTAGGTCGCATGTTCGAAAAAATTCGATTAGTTTGTCATTTCGGGTCACTATGTCTCAGGGTCAAGCTAATTCTACCTAAAACAGCAAGAATGATTTAGTGGGAATAATATATCGAGATAAACACAAAGCTCATTTTGGCCGAGCTTAGCTCGGTCATTACTGCTAGTACACTATATGGCCAAAGGTGAGCGGTCACTTGCGATTTTAGACGTTTTCGTAAATATCTAGAAAAATACATGAGAAATTATCTTGAAACTCCAGGTGTGTAAACAGAATAGTACAGGTTATATATCTCCGTGAAGATTTTTTCCCGAAGCCCCATAGGGGACCGACAACAAATTGAAAAAGAACGAATATCTTTTGGATAACCCTGTAAAAACTAACGTAGCGAAAGCGTTCAACATAGTAGATTATGATTAAGTGGCTTATTGCAATAAACTGTGTTCATTTGTATGAGAATAGCATGTATATTCGTAGAGAAATTACAGTTTCAATTAATTAAAATACAATAATAAATAATTAAATACAAAAAATTTTGTATTAAAAAATTAAATAAAAAATTATATAAAAAAATTTATTAATTAATTTAATTTAGAAATTAAAGTAAAAAGAGTCCCAAATTTTGCCAAGATTTTTGCCTATAATTTGTAGAGTTCTTAATATTATAAAAAGTTATTTTCATTAAATATGACAAACAACATTGTACACAATACCCTGCAATCAGAATTAAAAAATAGTAAAAATTGGAGGGAAAATGAGCAGGTTTACTAAAAAAGGTTTCACTGCGCATGCAAGAATGTAATCAAAATATAATGTACATTGTACATAGAGTATTAGATAAGTGTATAGAGCAACTTTTCTTAAAGTCTCAAAAACATAGCTTGAAAATTCTGAAAATTATCGTTGATAGAATAAGCTGGAAATCCGTTGTTCCCAAAATGAAGCAAAAATATGAGGGGCTGTATCCAAATACAGTAGTGCGTTCAATATTAGGTATGCTATATTGGCACTAATTAATGGATATATGGATGCAACCCCTCATCTTTTAATTCATTTTGGGAACAACGGATTTCAAGCTCATTCTATCAACCATAATTTTCTGAATTTTCAAGCTATGTTTTTGGGAATTTCACACACGTTGCTCTATACACTTAATTAATATATTATGCACATTATATTTTGATTGCATTCGCGAATGTGCAGTGAAACATTTTTTAGTAAACCTTCTCACTTTTCATCCATTTTTTATTATTTTTTAATTCTAATTACAGAGTGTTATGTACAATGTTGTTTGTCATACTTTCAGAAAAGAACTTTTTTTATATTAAGAACTCTACAAATTATAAGCAAAAAACTTGGCAAAATTTGGGACTCTTTTTATAAAAACTTTAATTTCTCTCCGCTTATACATGCTATTCTCATAAAAATGAACACAGTGTATTGCAATAAGACACTCAGTCATAATCTACTTTGTTGAACGCATTTGCTACGTTAGATTTTACAGGGTTATCAAAACGATATTAGTTCATTTTCAATTTGTTGACGGTCTCCTATGGGGTTTCGGGAAAAAAATCTTCGCGGAAATATATGACCTGTACTATTCCGTTTACACACCTGGAGTTTCAAGATAATTCCTCATGTATTTTTCAAGATATTTAAGAAATCGTCTAAAATCGTAAGTGACCGGTCACCTTTGCCCATATAGTGTATATTGACTTATTTCTAGGTATAAAACTTATAAAAAGAAAAGAAAAGAAAAAACCTTAACTTTTTGTAAAATTATGGTCTATGCACAATAATGAGCACGTTAAAATCAGTGCATCAGATTCTGTATAGCGCTTTTTTCGGGTCTGAATTAAAAATATTAAAAAAAAAAAAAGCATATTTCTAGAAAACAGGTAATTACGTAAAAATAACTAGATAATTAATAACTATGCAAATCTATTTTAAAAATTCTGTTATGTTTTTATAACATCATAAATTAATACTTATTGACATATAATTAGTTACTTATAATTTAGTTACATTCTTATAAACGCAACTGGGATTAACTGGGTTCACGTTTGACAATTTCTCCAGTCATTAAATGCAAAAACACAATTACACCAAATAGAATGTCAATTTTTTGTGATTTGAAAAATAATGGATCAGCTAACATTAAATCATTGAAACTATTACAAATGATTGAAGGCAAAAACACATAGGGAATATTATCTGTCACCTTATTCATCACGAATGCTGATGTTGATACTCTAAGATCACTTTTGAAGTGAGAAGTGAATAATAAATCAACTTCCCCATTACTCACAGTATTAAATGTTCCCAAACATGACACAGAGATAGAACTATCTTTGACCTTTAATCCTAATTTATTTACACATTCTTGTGAAATAAATTACCTCTGAGAGCCAGTATCATATAAACATCTGCATTTTATAAACTCTTGTTTAGAATTTTGAAATTTTACTAATGCGGTACAGAACAAAATATGGCTTTTTTCATTACAATTTTCGTTTGACTCATAATGAGAGGCACAGACTGTAGACGAAACATTTTCACTTGCTGACTCAACTTTTTTAGGGATAAATTCTTGTGCGTGTGGAAACATATTATTTGACTGATTCTTATTCCTTGAATAATTTACCATGTGCAAAACACTATGATGTTTCTTAAAGCAATGATGGCACGTATTTAGACTCTTACATTTATTGAGGAAATGCCTATTAGATAAGCAATTGAAACAATAATGACTATGTTTTACGAAATCTATTCGTTGTTGAACAGGTAAATTAAGAAATTTCGAGGACTTAGCTAAACTATGGTCTTCCTTACAATAACCACAACCTAACGTAGCTACAAAGGCATTACTCTTATTCGGAACTACAGATTTAGGTACCTTATTTACCACTAGCTTGCTATTTTGAAGAGTTCTTGCGTAATTCTTAAGAAATTCGATTAAGTTTTTAAGTTTCGGAATTTTCCCACTTTTAAGCTGACGTTCCCACCTCAATTTTGTAGAAGGATCCAATTTTTGCAAAATTAAATAAGTCATTAATGTATCACCAAATTTTAAATGGTTTGATTCAATACTTCTAATGAGCAAATGACTTCATTAATGTTGTCAACTAAATTTAAAATAGCAATAGCTGATTCTGTTTGAATAGTAGGTAAACTTAAAAATCGTTTAATATATGCAAATATTTGTTCTCGCTTATTTGAATATCTTTCGTCTAATAGATTCCATGCAATCTCAAAATTAGAATTCGAAATTTGAATAGACTGGATGAAGCGATACGCTTCACCTTTCAACGAAGCCTTCAAATACTGTAATTTTTTAGCATTAGATATACTTGTATTGCTGTTTATGCATGCATTGAAAAGATCCTTAAACGCTATCCATTCTGTTATATTACCTCCAAAAGTAGGTAATGATAACCTAGGTAATTTAATATTCTCAAACACGTTTTCTGAAATTACACTATCAGATTTAATTTCACTCTTATTTAACTCAGCATTTTGTATTTTCAACATTTTTTCACCCTTAAATTTCCACAAATCAATTTTATCTGAGATTTCCTGTGCGCTATCCATCTCACTTTCTAATTGTTTATGTTCTGTAATTAAAACTTCAATTTCCCTATCCAGTTTTTTTAGATCCGTTTCTTTCTGTTTTAATAATTCAATATTTTCTTCTAATTCTATTACATTAATGTCATCACTTGCGATTATACTTTCGATTTTCTTAATGTAATTTGTTACACTTCTCCGTAGAGCAGTTCTTTTTGTTTTTAAAGATACCAGTTCACTCATTTTTGCTTAAATCAAGCCCAAAACTAGTTCTAAAATATCTAAACTGTATACTTTCAATGTAATTCTACACTTTTAAATACAAAGTATTTTTAGACATGAAATAGAATATTAAAAGTTAACTTACCTCACAACCTGATCTAATTTTTCCTTCGATATCACACGATTTCCATCGACAGACGATATCATATGGTAGTTCATAAATTGTTCGATTTTACTCTTTTATTTTTCACTAGCGCTCCGGCTAGACTTGTACCAAAAAATGATACTGTGTTTTTAACTACAATCACTTACACTACTGGTTCGTTCACATAAACACCAAAGCGGACTGTAAACACGAATTTATTATAACAATAAATATTTGCGAGCCAACAGCGGCTTACTACATTCCATCATTTTTCACATTCTACAACCACGAATCAAAACAGAATAAAACACAGAGTGTTGCCACATGCGGAAGAAAAGAACAAGAAACTTATATAGATTCGGAGCACACGAAACCACGGAATATGCAGCAGACGATACCTACATAAACAAATACTGAATCAATTTTACGAATGTATTCGTAAATGCAAAAAGTTTAAAATAAAAAATGCGGTAAAAAATAAGCTAACATAGACAGCGTCGAAATACGATTCCCAACACGATGCATGACTCTACTTCAAAGTATTTTAATTAATTAGAAAATAATGAAAAGTAAAACGTATACATTCCAATATTGCCCAAACACGTGAAAAATTAATTTTCCATGCAACTAATGCATAAAAACGTAAACTGAAATTCGATGAATTTGGATTTTAAATATAGAATTTTTTGTTTGGTTTTTACAGCTATGAAAACGGAATCAATTTCAAGAAAAGACTCTCAAGTGCAAACAGGATAAAAAAAAAAAGACTCCCTCTCCCTCTTCAAAATAATTGCTTTTACCATATGAAATTTTTATTTTCTGTGAAAATTTAGATCAGAGTTATAAGTATTTATGTTTAACGGACCCTTATATTTGTGCTATAGTGAAAGTTGGGGGCTTCTCTTTAAAACACCGACAATGTTCCCCTCCCCATTACAAAGATTACGTTTACCATACAAAGTATAAGTGTTTTACGATAATTATAACAAATTATAATTATTTTAATTTGACAGCCTCTTATATTTTTGATACACTAAAATATGGGAGGGCTTTTAAAAACTATAGAGCACCTCTTCCCTCCCCTTTAAAACTGTTACGTTTATTATATGAAACTTGTGTCGATAATTTAGATTAGAGCTATATGTGTTTGTGCATATCGGGTCCTTATATTCGTGCTGTAGTAATATTTATGTATTTTTGGTTTTAAAAAAAGACTATGTCTTCTGTAAAATTATGTCACTTTGTTGGATGAAATAACCAGGAACTGAAATGGCATTAGAACTGAAACGTCGGGATCGTACCCCTGTGACCTAAACAGCAGGAACAAGGTCTCAGAACCGAAATGCACTCGTTAATGGTTAAATTTGAGTTCCTTCATTTTTAAAGTTGCATTCTCTATCGTCAGATTATCAACAAAAATTTAAATACATTATATACAATTACGTATACCACATAGATAGTTAAGATCTAAAGGTTAAAAATAACGTGAAATTGTCCCTCCGAGAGCGATAAACAGTTTTTTTACATTTCGTAATAATTTAAACTTTATCTTTTACTATAATGCGAGCAAAATTGTGTGTGTGTGTATGTAAATTTTATCTTGAGAACGGCTCTAATGATTTTAATTAAATTTTGCACCCTGCCGTTTTCGGGCACGTAAAGACCATTGGGATGGGTCTCGTGTTCGAGAAAATTCGATTAGTGGGTTTTTTGGGACATAATGGGTCAGGGTCAAGCTAATTATATCTAGAGAACAGCTCAATCGATTTTGACTGAATTTTGTATCTAACCATTTTCGGGCACGAAAAGACCATTGGGATGGGTCTCATGTTCGAGAAAATTCGATTAGTGGGTCATTTTGGGTCATAATGGGTCGGAGTCAAGCTAATTATATCTAGAGAACGGCTTAATCGATTTTGACTAAATTTCGTATCTAACCATTTTCAGGAACGAAAAAAAACCATTGGGATGGCTCTCGTGTTCGAGAAAATTCGATTAGTGGGTCATTTTGGGTCATAATGGGTCAGGGTCAAGCTAATTATATCTAAAGAACGGCTCAATCGATTTTGACTAAATTTTGTATCTAACCACTTTCGGGAACGAAAGGACCATTGGGATGGGTCACGTGTTCGAGAAAATTCGATTAGTGGGTCATTTTGGGTCATTGTGGGTCTAGCTATTTTTATCTAAAAAACGGCTCTAACGATTTTTACTAAACTCTATATTCTACAGTTTTGGATTACGAGAAGACCTTTAGGATAAGTCACATGTTCAAGAAAATTCGATTAGTGGGTCATTTTTGGGTCATCGTGGGTCAATCTATCTAGATAACGGCTCTAACGATTTTGACGAAATTTTGCAACCTACTGTTTTCGGGCACGAAAAGACCATTGGGATGGATCACGTGTTTGAGAAAATTCGATTAGTGGGTGATTATGAGTCAGGGTCAAGCTAATTACATCTAAAAGCGGTTCAAGACATTTTCACATTTTTTTTTTAATATACGGCCGTTTCTGGTCATGAGATGACGTTTAGGCTAAGTCACATGTTCGAGAAAATTCAATTAGTGGGTCATTTTGGGTCACAATGGGCCAGAGTCAAGCTAATTGAATCTAAAAACATGCTCAAAACATTTTGAACAAATTTTATATTATACCATTTCTGGGCATGAGAAGAGAATTGGGGTAAGTCACATGTTCGAGAAAATTCGATTAGTGGGTCATTTTGTGTCACAATGGGTCAGGGTGCAGCTAATTTAATCTAAAAAACGGCTTAAACGATTTTGACTAAATTTTGTATTCTATCATTTTCTGGCTCGAGAAGACCATTGGGCAAGGTCGCATGTTCAAGGAAATTCGATTAGTGGGTCATTTTGGCTCACAATGGGTCAGGGTCAAGCTAATTGTATTTAAAAAGCGCTTCAAAACATTTTGTATAATGCAGTTTCCGAGCATGATAAGACCATTGGGCAGGGTTGCATGTACGAGAAAATTTAATGAATGGGTCATTTTGGGTCCTAATGGATCAGGATCAAGCTAACTTTATCTAAAAAACAGCTCAAAATATTTTGACAAAACTGTGTACTACACCGTTTCTGGACAATATAAAACAAGTGATCTGGGTCGCATGCTCAAGAAAATTCTATTAGTGGGTCATTTTGGGGATAATGGGTTGGCGTGAAGCTAACGGCATCCATCTCAAAAATGTTCAAACAATTTTGACAATTTTTTTTGTTATACCGTTTCACAGAACAAAAATACCATTGAAATAGCTCACGCTTTCGATAAATTTCGGTTAGTGGTTTTTTGAATCAACGTGGGTCAAGCTTATTTTATCTAGAATATGACTAACGATTTTCACTAAATTTTGTATTCCATCGTTTTCAGACTCGAGAAGAGCAAAGTATTAGGTCGCATGTTCGAAAAAATTCGATTAGTGCGTCATTTTGGGGCACTATGTCTCAGGGTCAAGCTAATTGTACCTAAAACATCAAGAATGATTTAGTGGGAATAATATATCGAGATCAACACAAAGCTCATTTTGGCCGAGTTTAGCTCGGTCATTCCTGCTAGTACACTACATGGCCAAAGGTGAGCGGTCACTTGCGATTTTAGACGTTTTCGTAAATATCTAGAAAAATACATGAGAAATTATCTTGAAACTCCAGGTGTGTAAACAGAATAGTACAGGTTATATATCTCCGTGAAGATTTTTTCCCGAAGCCCCATAGGGGACCGACAACAAATTGAAAAAGAACGAATATCTTTTGGATAACCCTGTAAAAACTAACGTAGCGAAAACGTTCAACATAGTAAATTATGATTAAGTGGCTTATTGCTATAAACTGTGTTCATTTGTATGAGAATAGCATGTATATTCGTAGAGAAATTACAGTTTCAATTAATTAAAATACAATAATAAATAATTAAATACAAAAAATTTTGTATTAAAAAATTAAATAAAAAATTATATAGAAAAATTTATTAATTACTTTAATTTAGAAATTAAAGTAAAAAGAGTCCCAAATTTTGCCAAGATTTTTGCCTATAATTTGTAGAGTTCTTAATATTAAAAAAAGTTATTTTCAAATATGACAAACAACATTGTACACAATACCCTGCAATCAAAATTAAAAAATAGTAAAAATTGGAGGGAAAATGAGCAGGTTTACTAAAAAAGGTTTCACTGCGCATGCGAGAATGCAATCAAAATATAATGTACATTGTACATAGAGTATTAGATAAGTGTATAGAGCAACTTTTGTTAAAGTCTCAAAAACATAGCTTGAAAATTCTGAAAATTATCGTTGATAGAATAAGCTGGAAATCCGTTGTTCCCAAAATGAAGCAAAAATATGAGGGGCTGTATCCAAATACAGTAGTGCGTTCAATATTAGGTATGCTATATTGGCACTAATTAATGGATATATGGATGCAACCCCTCATCTTTTTGCTTCATTTTGGGAACAACGGATTTCAAGCTCCTTCTATCAATCATAATTTTCTGAATTTTCAAGCTATGTTTTTTGGACTTTCACACAAGTTGCTCTATACACTTAATTAATATATTATGCACATTATATTTTGATTGCATTTGCGAATGTGCAGTGAAACATTTTTTAGTAAACCTTCTCACTTTTCATCCATTTTTTATTATTTTTTAATTCTAATTACAGAGTGTTATGTACAATGTTGTTTGTCCTATTTTCAGAAAAGAACTTTTTTTTATATTAAGAATTCTACAAATTATAAGCAAAAAACTTGGCAAAATTTGGGACTCTTTTTATAAAAACTTTAATTTCTCTACGAATATACATGCTATTCTCATAAAAATGAACACAGTGTATTGCAATAAGACACTTAATGATAATCTACTTTGTTGAACGCTTTTGCTACGTTAATTTTTACAGGGTTATCCAAAAGATATTAGTTCTTTTTCAATTTGTTGACGGTCTCCTATGGGGTTTCGGGTAAAAAAATCTTCACGGAAATATATGACCTGTACTATTCCGTTTACACACCTGGAGTTTCAAGATAATTCCTCATGTATTTTTCTAGATATTTAAGAAAACGTCTAAAACCGTAAGTGACCGGTCACCTTTGCCTATATAGTGTATATTGACTTATTTCTGGGTATAAAACTTATAAAAAGAAAAGAAAAGAAAAAACCTTAACTTTTTGTAAAATTATGGTCTATGCACAATAATGAGCACGTTAAAATCAGTGCATCAGATTCAGTATAACTTTTTTTTTCCGGTCTGATTTAAAAATGTTTAAAAAAAATAATAAGCATATTTCTAGAAAACAGGTAATTACGTAAAAATAACTAGATAAATAATAAATATGCAATTCTATTTTAAAAATTCTGTTATGTTTTTATAACATTATAAATTAATACTTATTGACATATAATTAGTTACTTATAATTTAGTTACATTCTTATAAACGTAACTGGGATTAACTTGCAATGAATTACAAGTAATTTTCATATCAATTTTAAAAATGCAATTAGAATTAGCTCATAATTTATTGCAATTTAATTTAAATACGTTTTATAGAATGTAATGTAGATTTAGTTATATTATATTACACGTTAACGAGATTGAATTCTGTACAAGCGTAATTGACATTAACTTGTAATACATTAGATTTTAATTTAAATTATATTTTTAAAGATGTAATTAGAATTGACCTATAGTCCATTAAAAGTTAACTGGATTCTATAATTTAAAAAGTAATAGGAATCATCTTGTAATCGTTTACAGGTTAATTAAATTACATAATTAAAAATCGAACTTTAATCATCTTTTAATCGATTACACGTTAACTGAATTATGCAATTAAAAATGTAATCTGAATCATCTTTTAATCCATTACAAATTAATCTAATTAAAGTTTAAAAGGTAAAATGAGAATTGATTTGTTATTTGTTACACGATAATCAGATTATACATTTCAAAAGCGTAATTAAAATTACTTTGTAATGCCTTACATGTCAATCAATTGCATTATGAGGAGATTATAATGTATTTTAATCTGTAATTTCACTACTTTGTAATCAGATTCTGCCCAACACTGCTACAGACTATAGTGAATAGAAAAATGTAAAAAATCCATAAAATCGATTTTTTTTAACTGAAAAAAGCAAATTCCCCCACTAAAGATATTAGAAATCGTAGACTCCAGGAATTTGTTGTTTTATGACAGGATTACTTTTCTAGAAAAAAAAATCGAATTGTGAATTTTGTGAGGTTCTAGAAAAGTTCTCAACTGGTGTACCATGATAGGACATTAGATGCGCCACAAAATATTTCACTGAAGGTGCATCAACAGAAATATCGTAACAGAAATATCGTTTTAACAGAAATGTCGTAAGCTAATCATAAAAAAAGTCCACATTATTTGAGCTACTTTTCAATGTGGTTTAGTGTCCATAAAGTTGCATTTCTTACAAAATTATTGCAGTGCTTGTATACTATTTATTTGAGTTCGACCGAAAATAGCGTTTCGTTTTCGGCCCAAAATCTGAGTTTCGCTGAAAATTCGTTTTCGGCGAAATTGGTGTCGAAAATTCGGCCGGACTGAAACTATTTGTATTCCAAAAATTTCGTTTCTTCCTTCGGAAATGTTCAACGTTAATCTTTAATTTGAGCTGTGTCGGCTCAAATGAGATACTCTTTATTTATTGCTATGAACTTCGCTGTTTACAATTCTCAGTCATCACTGACTCAAGACGTGAGTGAAAATTATAATGCGTAAGTGCAATGCGTATAAGACTAAACTTTGAAGTCGATTTTCACGTGCTCATTATAAGCTGCAGACTTAACAGTAATAGAAATTTTTTTAGTTTGAAACCACAGAAGTGTTTCGAATACTTTTTCAGAAAACTCTAGTCTAACAGATGATCAAATACAAAAATCATTATGAAAGATAAATCGAGGTACCTAAATCTTTTTTTTAAATAGATGAAATTCGTATATTCTGTGTCGTTGATGAATTAATTACATTTATTTTTTATGAAAATAAAAAGTTTTGGTCAGAGGCGCTAAGAGGTAACTTGAGTCACTTAATTAAAAATTATGTATATTTAATAAACAGGTATAATTAATTAAAAATTGTGTATATTTGTGCATGTATTAATTTTTTTTTTAATGGGACATTTTCGTTTTCGTTTTCTTTTCGGCCAAAAATAGAAACATAACCGAATTTCAGTTTTGTTTTCGGTTTCGGTCTTAAAAACCTGTTTCAGTTGATCCTTACTATTTATTAGAATACGTAGGAAAATCGTAAAAAGGATCTCACCTATCAGATATATTTAATACTCGCAAGGGAAAAATATCGTTGCGGAAGGAAAACGATTTCAATGTACATTGAAGTGTCACTGAATCAGGAATAATATATTAGCAACAAGAATCTGCTCTTGTGACCTTGATAATGACGTCCACATAATCAGGCATGGATTCAACAAGTACGTGGAAGTGTTTTGCAGGCATAGCATACCAAATATTTGCTAGAAATTCCCATAAATCATTTGACTTTCTCGAGCTGGAAATACGCGTAAAGCACGTCGAGATGTTTTTGTGAATTAGTTGCATAGCTCGCAAGTCACGTACCATTATATTTAATAACAATCTTTGTCCTAACTGATGACGGAAATTCTGCAATTAACTGTAAATGCTACACACTATTTCAATACCGAACATGCCACATTAAACTCCAATAATATATATCAATTCAGTGGCAATTTGACTATATTTATGCGAGTTAAATCTCGGATAGATGGCAGAAAGACAGACAGACCGACTTCACAAACAATTTTCAACTATGTTGGAAAATGTTTAAAAAGCGGATTCAAAGTTGTGTCTAAAAATGGTGCTGCATCAACTTTCCAAGCTTATAGTCTGGTATTTATTTAACATTTCCTATGAACATAGCTTTTATATGTAAGTAAGTCAAGTGCCTATGTATGATATGTTGATAGAAATCCTATCTCCTAAAATACCTCATAACATGTTTCTGGGAAACATAATGATAAAAATTTAGGTATGGTGGACCATCTTAAAAAGTTTATAAAAAACCCCAAAATGTTAGTTTGAATAACAACAATCTCGATTTTAACTACGCACTCGGGAGCTTAGAAAGTTAAGTAAAATGTGTACATAGGGTCACCAAGCCCATCATCATGTATAATATTTCAGTATTTTAATTTTCAGAAATGCGTACGATGTATTAATACAAGAGAGAAGAAGTTTTAACAATATATCATTATATAGGCATTTGACTTATTTACATATGAAAACTAGGTTAATAGAAAACGTTAAGTAATTACCAGAACATACGTTTAGAAATCTGATATCACATCATTTTTTGGACACAAATTTTAATCTTGACCTTTAGCTGGCCTTTTTTTAAACTTATTTTTGTAGATATTTCAAACACCAATAAGAGACATATTTAGAAGAGCAATTGTAGATATCAACGGTGAAAATTTATTTTAAATTTTAGTGTGATTTGTGTAAAAAATGTTGGGAAAACTATCTTTGTCATAAAATTTGCGACATCTTGCTCGCTGGAAGGTTAATAACTTAGATATAATAGAAATTTTTTTAAACATAATTTTTCCTTTTTTTTCCCTGATCTATTCTCCTATTAATTTCCAAATTGTTCAGATTGTATAGTACCTTATTCTTTTATCTTTTCTATAGCTACTGTTATCTAATGAAAGTGAAAAGAAATTGTCCGGCAGCAGAATCAATACGAATGTGAGAAGACTAAAAATTCTTGAAATTCCAATCCTGTATTAACGTTTACACTGTAAAGCTTCTATTATATTTGTATATCAAAATTCACACGAAAATTAAATTGTCGCTAAAATGTAATTCATTATGTACTGCTTTGTCTTACATTGGCTTATATGTTTCATAACATTTTAGAAAACCATCTACGCTATGCGCATTTAAAAGTGTAAGAATTAGCTGTATATTTAATAAGTAATGTTTTTTATGATATCAGATAGAATAGGCAGGGCTTCTAAATGGTCCGCCAACTGGATACCAATAAATTTTAACAGAAAATTTTATAGTAGGTTTGCGCTAGAATTAACTTTCAAAGGTGATTCCGGGCATTACCGTCTCAATACTCAAGGCCTCCGGACTGATTTCGTGACGCACCAAATGAAGATTAACCCCTTGAAGGGCAAGCAATTGCGTTTGTGTAATACTTAATTCCCACTGGAAGTTTAGAAAAAAATTATTTCAAAATAAGGAAAAGCTATTTTACGATTTTTCTCCACTAAAGTCAGAAAACTAAAATTTCCTAAAATTTTTCTGGTGTAAATCCTGATTAATCGTAGGTGGTATATAATATATAGCGACGCCCCTTAACCCCTTGAGGGGCGGTGGGATATATTTTATCCCACCTACGATTAATCAGGATTTGCACCAGAAAAATTTTAAGAAATTTTAGTTTTCTGACTTTAATGGAGAAAAGTCGTAAAATTGCTTTTCCTTATTTTGAAACACATATTTTCTAAATTTCCGGTGGGGATTAAGCATTACACAAACGCAGTTGCTTCCCATCAAGGGGTTAATCTTCATTTGGTACGTCACGAAATCAGTCAGGAGGCCTTGATTATTGAGACGGTAATGTTCCGGGGCGGTTTGAAAGAAAAATTTTAAAAGAAAATTTTTCTAAAATAATATTGGTATTCAGTTGGTGGGCCATTTGGGAGCCCTGAATAGGTGAGCGATTTTATAATATCATGTAAAATGTATGGTAGTCACAATTAAAATTTTCTATTAAAAAAGGAATCCCTGACCATATATTTTATATTCAGTTTATTTGGTAGAACAGCTGTTAATTTATTGGGGTGTTAGGAAAAGGTGTTAGGGGTTTAGAATTTAACATCTAAAGTTATAACGCATAGATGTTAAATTGTACGCCGTTTGCTACCACTAAATCCTTATAGTTTTCTTCGCCTTATTTAATTGCAGAAATTTTACTATTAAATAAGTCGAACTCGAACGCTACTTAGTTGGCATCCATATGTCATCACTTTCCTAACATACGAATATAACGATTTTGTTTTGACTAGTGATAAAGAAAACATATTGTCTCGCAATCTTTCATGAATCCCGTAAGTAACTGTAATTTTATCTCAATCTTGAGTAGGGAAAACGCCTCATCATATGGCTAAGTAACTATTGTCTAGGAATACTGTTAAATGATTGAGCCGTTTGCTGTAATTATAAATTGCAAAGTGACAGTTGTCTTACAAAAAACAGTCTTTTATAGTGTACTTTACGTTTTTTAGGGATATCTTAAAGGCTTTAACGTCATCAAAAGTGGTTTTCTCTTTCATTTACCTTCAGGAATATGAAAACTTACATAGCAGTTATTTACCATTAACATTGTATAAGTGTTTATGAGTTCCTTCATTTAATGAAGAGAACTGAATTTTGTTTTTACAGTCAGCGCCATCTATTGGTGTTACTTTTGAATTGATTTCTTTAGAGTTTTTTTATTAGTATGCTAATAAAATTATTCCATTTCAAAATATGAAAGAATATTTATTACACTTATATGTTTGATATTTTATAATTGTAGCTATATTTTAAAAATGATTTATTTTTTAAAAGCAATTAAATGAAATCTGAAATTTAAAGCTAGAACTTTTTCTTGTTTTACTAATTTCTTTAAGACCACAAATTTCCCTCTCGATGTGCATGGAATGCATCAGTGTTTTGGAAATTTCCTCTCAAAAAATTAATTTTTTTGCCTTCTTTTTTCTGTATGCGCTATCTAAATGATGTTTCATTCTCTTTTTGTTTGACAAAATATTTATAAAATACATTGTCAGTTTTATTTCAAGAGTTAAAATGTTATTTACCACTTGTTTGCTTAACTTATATTTTGACACTTGAAATATAAAATTAAGTATATATTTTAAAAACAGTTTATTAAATAAAAAAGAAAGAAATTTCCTTCAAAAAGAGCACAGAGCAAAGAAGGTAAAAATTTTAATTTTCAGATGAGAAATTTGAAAAGTACGTATGCATTCCAATTCTGACTGATGAAGAGCCATAAGCTGGCCAATACACCAGAGAATTATCGGCAAATATCACTGATTTTTTTTTCTTTTTGAAAGAAGTTCTTTTCAGTTATCTATCAAAAACAGTTTTATCTTCGTAGCATCATTAGATGTGTAGTTATAGCTGTTTCTGTTTCATATCTCAAACCGGAAGAATGTGTTTAACCCTCTGAGACTGGAAGATTTTTGGCAGAAATAAAAAGTTTTGGTGGTTTCCACTAATTAATATGAACATATTTGATTAAAAAAATATTTTAAAAAATACCTAATGTCAGGTTATACCAAGTTTGCTTGCCAAGTGAGGATCCACGCAACTCTGTGGGTTCAGACCCGACTTAAATCGCACAAAAAAAAAAAAGGAAAATGTTTCTTCTTTTTCTTTAGGATCACAAAACACAATCGTGTACGTCAGGTCTTAAAGGGATAAGTAACCTGAAATATGCATTTAAGTAACCTCAATACAGAAAAAATCTTCTAACATTTATGTTTAGGAAAGTACAGATTATAAATCTGGAAATATTTCAGAATTTATGAACAATATTTCTAATAGATTTTCAGAAATAAAAATTTTCTATTCGTTTATTGAAAAACATTATTTTTTATGAACAATCAGTTACGAAAACCTTCAAACATGATAATTATATTTATATAAATTAATCGCTTACACTTTATGTGATGTTGTGACTGTAATGAACAATCGGTTTAAATATCTGACAATTTCGTCACATTTTACAGCTACCTTTTTTTTTTTTTTTTAATTAACGCACAGAAAATATATATGTAAGATTACCACATTGATAATTTAAGTAGGGATGTGTCTGAAAATTTTCATTTTGTAGCTTAGATCTAGGGAAATGAACCCAGAAGATCAATTGACATCGTTGTTTCGGGAAAATATCCTTCGACTTATTAACCCCTTTATGTCTATCGTCACATTTTTGGGACGCTACGAATTTTAATAAATTTGTATAATTTTCTTCATCTTTATAACATGAAAATTGCGTGAAATAATTATCTATAAATGTTTTATCTGTTACCGAGAGATGACATAAGATGGATATTTATTTGCTTAAATGAAGGCTTTTTTCGGAGTTTATAGATTTTTCATTTTTCAAGGTGGCGAAATATAAAACGTAAGTTTATTTGTGTTTTCTCTATCAAGGATCCAAATAAATAAGTCATAATCTTAGCTTGTAGACTTCTTTGAAATACTTAATTTTTAAATTGTGAAATAATTACGTTCAAGCCTATTTTTAATGCATTTTTGTAACGTAAAAAATATAGGGTGCTATGTACGACTGGGTGCATATTTTTATTAGCTATTTAGGGGGCAGTTATTTATGTAAAGTCATTTTCAAGATGATTATGGAACAAATCGTTTTAAACCTCAAGTACTATTATTCTTAGTTTATTATTAATAATATTTATAATGTTATCAGTCTCTGTAAAGAAATAAATACATTTTTTAGTAGTTCATAAAGATATTAAATAGTGTACATAATATACAATTTAAAAGCTTATTTTATATAAATTTAGATAAAACATATACTTATGCAAATTATGCTATTACAAATATTAAGCTTATTCCCCTATTTAGTACGTTTCATTTTATCAAATAAATGCAAAATAAAAATTAGCGTAATTTTTTTATAGTATTTTTCCAGTTCATTTTGCATTATTTTAAAGTAATTTACCAACAAATTTGAAAAAACAAAATTTCAGGCACAAATGGGTTAATGAAAATAATTCTGAGATTAAATATACTAGGGAATAGGAGGAAAGACTATCCAGGAAATGTGGTGAAAATTGACTTTCTCGCACGAGCATTTACAGTCCCAAATCCCAAACTCAAAATTTATACTTATATAAATAATAGTTAAGTTATACTTTTATTGATTTTGACGATCGATCATTTTTGGTAAATATCATATATTGTATTATTATTTATACAAATTTTAAAAATTAAAAGGAAATTGCATTAAAATATTTTATTTAACGAATAAAATTGTATATTATGTACTAATATATTTGACACAATCAGCACTGTACCCATTTTTTGTCGCTATTAAAAATGGGTGTCAAAATAGTTGAATACTTTAAATTCATATTTTATTATTCACAACTACTTTGGTGTACGATGTACTGGATAACTCAAATTCTTAAAAGGCACTTAAAGTTGACTTCCACAATTTTAAGTATTACTTTGACCATCTTTACGGAACTGGGACGTCAAATACCTACAAAAAATCAATTTTTCAAATTGTGGCTTAAAAATAGATCAGATTCTGCAGATTACAAATATATTTAAAAATTTAACTACCTTTTAACTCTCTAAAACTCATTGTTACCAGCTTAAAAATGTAAACAAGCTTTTAAATTCTATTTAAAGGGACAAGTGTGTTTTGCATTTTTCTCAAAATGTCATTTTTTTTCGTGTAATAGTACACTTTGTGCAAAACCTGTTGCAAGTACATCTCTGCAATTTTGAAAAATTATAGAGTAAGTCTTACTGTATCTTTGAACCTATTTTGTTATTCTTAAATTGTAAGATATTTTAGTAAATGGGAAATAACAGGGCTGCTACAGGCGACTATTTTTATATTCGGTTGGCACCCGTATTTTCCTAATATAAATTTAGAAATACATTTCTCTTGCAAAAGTTATCAAAATGTGTGTTAAGGATTTCTGTTTTCAGAAACTGGTGGCGGTTAGAATTAAAAAGTAGTCACCTGTGGCAGCCCTGGACGACAAAAATATGCAGATTTCTAATAAGTGAAGTTTATCATTTTTTTAATTTTTTTGAGAATATGTAATAAAAATTTAAATAGATTCAGCATAAATCAGTACTTTTTTATCATGACACAAGTTTTCAAGGTAAGATTTTCATTAGTTTTTTTTTTTTTTTTTTTTTTTTTTTTGAAGTGTACCAAAGTAAATACCTAAAACCTTTCACGAGGAAAAA
The DNA here is from genome assembly GCA_963932465.1 of Maratus speciosus. Taxonomy (NCBI): domain Eukaryota; kingdom Metazoa; phylum Arthropoda; class Arachnida; order Araneae; family Salticidae; genus Maratus; species Maratus speciosus. Next base: position 519,419,224 of record OZ010796.1, read on the forward strand.
AACATTTTCTTTTACATTGTTATTTTAAATTTTTTTTTAAACCCAAATTGTAAATTTTTATCCCAAAATATTTATAAAGTTCCTACTAAACTACGATGCAAAAATCATAATGATGCATGCATATTCGAACGAGATATGGGCTTTAAATGAATTGCCTGAATGTCCAACTTCTTAGTTGTCGCAGACATCCCAGTTTCGTTAAAAATTGTTCCACAAAATGTTAGCAGCAAAAATTAAAACAAAAAATATTAAAATCATAAGACGAAACGTAATTTTTCACCTTGATTCAACATAAAATATATAAGGTGAACATTAAAAAGGTTCACAATCTTACTTAAAAGGCGACTAAAGTAATGAAAAGATGTTAGAAGTTATTTAAAATATACATTTTATAACTTCTTAGTACTTTCAAGCCTTCCAAGCTCATCATCAGAGAATATCGTAATAACTAAATGTTATTTGTTTATACAAATACGTCACTTTGTTTTGAAAATGAGCGAGACAATAATTAAAGACTGAGCAAAGTGACGTATTAAAAATTTAAAGAACGTAAGTTAAATATTTTCTTCTACCCATGGAAAGTGACGTATGAGAAACAGAGTGGTGTCATAAAATAAATGGAACTGCAATTAATAATAATAATATATATTTTCTCTAATTAAATTCAATCCAAGAAACTGCTACTGCTACTTCTACTTTCAACTCTAGTAATTATTGGCTCGCTCATTTTCAAAACAAAGTGACGTATTTGTATAAATAAACAACATTTAGTTATTAAGATATTCTCTGATGATGAGCTTGGAAGGCTTGAAAGTACTAAGAAGTTATAAAATGTATATTTTAAACTTCTAACATCTTTTTCATTACTTTAGTCGCCTTTTAAGTAAGATATAAAAATATTAACATATAAGAAATAATAATAAAATTACAGATGGGGAAAAATTTCTTTTTTTTTTAATTTTTAGAATTATGTAAATCTAAAAGTTAAAAATAAATAGAGATAGTGATATGACACATGATAAAATTTTATTCGATGTGAATAAATTAGCACAATCCCTGATTTCGATTTTTTTTACAATTTAATCTCATAAACTTGCATATTTACGTTCTTAACAGAATTTTTTAGGGGTTTTCTTTTATATTATTATTATTATTATTATCATTATCATTTTGTAAGTAAAAGGTGAACGATACAAATACGATACAAAGAGCAGAATACAATATCATCTGTCTCTGACTCGTTTAGGAAAGAATAGATATTCAAAACACCGAGTGTAAACATATTTCATCAACATAGGTAAATTACGGAGGTTTGTTAATTCTTCCCCTTGTCGGTATTGAAGCTAGTACTGCTGCCATTACAGATTTTGCCGTAAATGTCCCATCTTGTATGTTAATCTATGTTTCATCCTAGCTGAACTTGGGTTGGCGGTAATAATTTTGTGAAAAATAAAAAAAAGATCAATGAAAATGCACCGATATATACCTTGTTTTAAGTGAAGTGTTATAACGTCACGAAAAGTTCTGTAAAAATAGGGTGTTCTGTAAAAACAGGGTGCTGTCTGTATTGAAGCTAGTACAGTTGCCATTACAGATTTTGCCGTAAATGTCCCATCTTGTATGTTAATCTATGTTTCATCCTAGCTGAACTTGGGTTGGCGGTAATAATTTTGCGAAAAATAAAAATATTGAATGAAAATGCACCGATATATACCTTGTTTTAAGTGAAGTGTTATAACGTCTCGAAAAGTTCCGTAAAAACAGGGTGTTGTCGGTATTGAAGCTAGTACTGTTGCCATTACAGATTTTGCCGTAAATGTCCCATCTTGTATGTTAATCTATGTTTCATCCTAGCTGAACTTGGGTTGGCGGTAATAATTTTGCGAAAAATAAAAAAAATTCAATGAAAATGCACCGATATATACCTTGTTTTAAGTGACGTGTTATAACGTCACGAAAAGTTCTGTAAAAACAGTGTGTTCTGTAAAAACAGGGTGTTGTCGGTATTGAAACTAGTACTGTTGCCATTACAGATTTTGCCGTAAATGTCCCATCTTGTATGTTAATCTATGTTTCATCCTAGCTGAACTTGGGTTGGTGGTAATAATTTTGCGAAAAATAAAAAAAAGCAATTTAACAAATTACAACGACCATTTGGAAAATGATTTTTTCAAAGACTAAAATTTAAGACATAAAAAATCGCACGGAGTTGATCCTACAATACGTACGCCATGAATTAAACATTAATAGTGTTATTACACGTAAAAATTGCAAGCGACAAAAATCGCCTGCGACGCGTCAGATTTCCTAAAACTTACGTATTATCCACCTGAAACTTACGTATTATCCAAGCATTTCATTGGCTGTTCGGGAAAAGGCTTTTCCATCGTCCAAGAAATCTGACGACCCATTTTAAATGAAATTTCATTTTCAAACTTCTAAACATCCCACAATATTACGTTTTACACCGTCGTATTGAGAAAAAAATGTACTTTTAAATGCAATTTGTTTGAAAGCTGTATCTCAATTTGTTTCTGAGTTATTAATTTTTTTTTTTGTAGTTTTTATTACTTTTTTGTCATCGTGGCAGCAGAAGTAATCCATCTTTGTTGAAAGTAAAGGGAAATACAGATTACTGGATAGACCAATCAGAAAACGAATAAAATGCGGATTCAACCAATATAAAACTTCAGATATGCTTTTGATTTCCTACCCTGACGAGGACAATAACCATTTTTTCAAATGGTTAAAAAAATGCAATGAAAATGCACCGATATATAACTTGTTTTAAGTGAAGTGTTATAACGTCACGAAAGTTCTGTAAAAACAGGATGCTCAAGCAATCGATGATACCGTATGAACTGATAACCGCAGTCCAAAATGCGGAGCGTCAAGTGCATATTGCTAGCTCGTATAATGGAAACTTCTACCTTTTTTATACAGTGAAACCTCCCACAACGGTCCCTCTGAACAACGGTAACCTCCGAATACCGGTCATGTTTTAGTGTTACCGAATCTCTTCCATAGAAATAACATTACACTAAACCTCCGAACAACGGCCACCCCACAGCATTTTTTTTTAAAGATATGTTTTAACTACAACTGAGATGCGAAGAATGTGGAGGTGGATTATCTTATTTGGCTTCCTTACAATTTCTCTACTAATCTCTAGCGGTTGCTTATTAAAACCCCGTTCGTAAATAGGTGTGGCAAGAGAGGGAGGGGGGTGGATGTGACGAAATTTAAGTGTGAGCAAGCAGTAGTCATTTGTACTCTTTGTGAATCGTGTGATGATATTTCTTGTCTTTGTGTAGCACGTGTTTTTCACTAAAAGAATAAGTTGAAATTGAAAATTTTTAACTTTAAGTGATAAGTTGAAAGTTATCCACGACAGCAAAAAAGGTGTAAGCGCACGAAATTTAGCTGAAATGTACAATTGCGGAAGGACCTAAATGATATTCTAAAAATAGTGACTTATTTAGAAAAGACGTTTCAAGGTGTAAATTTGGAATTTAAAACTAAGTATCGAGGAACTGGTTATGATGAGAATGATATGTTGCTTTTGAAATGGCTTTCGAACTGCCGAGAGAAAAATCTCCTAATTTCTGGACCAATGTTTCAGGAAAGTGCCCCAGAAATGGCAGAGATACTGGGAATTAAAAAAATTTTCACTCACTCAAAATTATAACGAATTGTAAAACAAATCTGTGGAAATGATTATGCATTTAAAGAAAGAAATATGCTTTAGAAAAACAAAACAGCTGCGAGTAAGTGATTTCTATAGTGTAAAATAATAGTATGCATAATAGCATGTATTTTTTAACTGTAAAAATAAAATAATTTTGGCCATTTATTTTGATTTTAATGTAATGTAATTTTGAGCTTTTAAAATGTGGAACCTCTGAATAACGGCAACCTCCAAAGTACGATCACTTTATCGTGCTCACAGTGGTGGCCGCTATTCAGAGGTTTTACTGTATTACCACATTTACAACAAAGGTGAGAATGTCTATTAAAAATTTTATTATAATATACTTCAGTAATCTGAAATTTATTACCTTTAACCCAAATTGAGTTAGCTTAGTGTAGTTAGCTTACCCTGTATTTTTGATTAAATACGTGGTTTGTGACCCCATGTTCTATGGTAAGTTTTTCATCCTCCTGATGCCAACTATCACTCCGATGAATTTGTCGGTCGAATTCAAAAGCACCCTGTATGTATGTTTAAGAAAGGCATTTTATTTACGACTTCAGTATAGACTTAAACCCTCGAATGTACAGTTTGTGTTTTAAGACATAAAGTTGATGTATGTTTTGTATCGTTTGAAGATGTTTTTTGTTAGTATAGAAAAAAATCCTGGCATCTGTATAAAACTTTGTCTTTCATTTTAAGACTTTCAGAATACAATATAGTTGATGAAGCTTTTATCCTCTATTTCTTACTAAACCCGCTCTCCTTGAAGTGAATTGTGACTTGAATATTAATCAAGGCGATAAACTTCTCTTTGTTTGTAAAATTCTTATAGAAGTCGATGCACAGCATGTGTTAAATTGAAGTAAGGAAATAGTAATGTTATTTTATTTTCAGGAAAATTACATTCTATCATTTTTATGTAATCGGAATTTAGATAAATATAATGCTAACGCTGTTTTCTTTTCATTTTTAAGAATGCAAAATGTAAGTAAAAAATTAGAGTGAATGGTAACTGAAATTTCAAATCACATGTCATAAAGTAGATTTATTTCAAGATTTATTTCTTTTATACTCTAAGATGCATTTTTAATGCATATTTTCATTTATAAGGGACTGGAGACGATAAGATTTTAAAAGTGGTCATTGCCATCGTCATGTATTTTTTTAAGTGTATCATAGAAAAATAATAAACTGACAATATGCATTTTAAATCTATATTATAAATCGAACACAGGTCTGTGAAGTAACATTAACTCATATTGACTGTGGCAACATCTAGCAAATAAAGTTCGCTTTTACTGCAATTTTTTAACGCCTAAAATTGCACCACTTCAACTTTTACACCATCGAATAGCACAACAAAAATGTTCTTCCCAATGGAATTTGTTTTAAAACTATACCCCAGTTTATTATTTTTTTTAAATAGCTTTCAGCATGATTTTTTTCTTAAATCTGTCTCCATCAAGTGCAGACCGATTACGAAAGATTAACACATTTGCACTTAAAACAACATAAGTAGTTCAGCATTCGTTCTCGATCAATATACTATAACGAAATTAAACCTTCATCAACAAATAAATAAAATAAAATAAATAAAACACAAATTTAACACATATGCAATCAAATTTCGCCCTTAAACTACTGAAATTAGCAGAATCAAAAAGGGTGCTGTAATTAGTGAAATCTTTGGCGATTACTTCGGATACAAACTTCAGGCATGCATGCTGCTAATACGAAAGTATCGTTTTTAATAAATTTCAAAATTTTATTTGAATACATAATTGATATTTTTCATATAAAAATGCTTTTTTGGGGATTTTAGTGGGCAATCTTAAGAAATATATTACATTAAAAAAAAGTTTTCAATAATAAAAAAAATTATTTTCACCTACGCTCTGTAACCCAAGAAGCCCGGGTTAGATCCCGTAGTTGTTTTAAATTTTTAAGTATGTAATACATAACGGGTATTAATAATGACCTAATAAATTGATACGATAAAAATATTTATTCAGAAATAGTATTCATTTATTGATATTAAATAAAAGCAATTTTATTTAAAAATTATGTAATAAAGATTTTAAAAAGTATATTATAACAAACTTTATTTATCCTGTAAACCAAAAAGTTTCTTTCGAGTTTAACCCATTAACCGCGGAAACTTTAAGTTAGGGACCTTCAACTTTTTTGTTGAAATACGTTTGCCACCACAAATTTTGAAAGATAAATCTTCCCTTTATTTAACATATTATTTAACATTTATTAAAAAATTACCTTATTAAATAAGGTAACTTTTTTAATTAAAAAATAGTGGTAAATGGACTGTTAATGTAAGCATGCGCATTTATTGCTTCAATGCAACACCAGCGAGTAATGAGTTAAATGAATTGGGATACAAATTTTATTTTAATGTTTTATAAATCCTTATACCACTAACGTAAACATATTTGAAAATCAAAATGAAACCTTCGTTCGCTCTGCGTGGAATAAATAAATAAAACATTAACAAAAATTGTAAAAATGTAAGTAATAGACTGTGTATAGCTACTGAAAAAGATAGAAGTGAAAGAAATGTTATATAATATTGAATAGACATAACAAATAATTAAAAAATATATATTTAATATTTTATAGAAGAAACTTTTTTTGTTTACCATTCTTGAAAAGGTCGCTTTCACAGTCTTTTCCCAAGTCCTTTGATTCTTGTTTCACTATTTGGATTTCCTTTGTTGTCCTGTTATTATTTTCTTTATGGACGCATTCATAAATAAATAGACTTATAAAATATGTATTTCTCCATTCATGGATCAATCAAATATTCTTTGCACCTATTCCTATCCCTCATAAAAAAATTTAATAAATCTACTTTAATCTATTTTAAATCTATTAATTGTATTTTTTTATTTACTCAAAGAATACTTATACAATTAATTTATACTTCAGCAATGCAAAATATTGAATTAATTGTTAGTATCTTTTATTTTTCACGGTAACACGGGTGACAAAAAAATATAAGCTTGGTAACATAGGACACAAATATAAACCTTAATGAATCGAAAATGGACTTAGAAACAAAATAGTACACTGTGGGTTAGCATTGCTAAAATTTAATTTATTACTGTAGTAAACATACCAAATAAAAATTGGAAAGAAATATCTATATATAGTTTTAAAAATACCCAGCTTTTTCTTGCTGCAAAGAATTGTTGATAAATCCAAATACAAGCTTGTCGAAATTAAAATCCCTCAATTTAGAGAGCACGTTGTAACGTGTAATAATTACATGAAATTTGGACATTTACATACATTTACATACAAGATACATTTCAAATTATCGCGCGAGATTTATTACAAAAATTAGTACTAAAGGAGTTCTGTATAAGTTCTTCTGTAAAAGGAAATCTCAAACTCTAGCAGCGGCGATCTCCTCTTTCTGTAAGAAAAACTTTAGTAACAAGATATTTTTCATTCTACATCAGTGTTATAATAAGCGATCTTCAAACTCGAACTGTGGAGCGCGTGTTAGTTTTAGTGGATTGGCCATTTGCGCAGGTTGCGGAGAAGTTCGGTTTGCGGGAAGTTCGTTTCAAGATATAGCGGTTTCTGTCGAGTGCTTTATGTATATTTTTAAAAATAAATATTGAATGAAAGATATGAAAGTTCAATTGTGCAAATTCCATATCAATATGACACATGCAATATTTTACACAGTCCACTTAGTTCGATCATTTTTCTTCTGACACCCTATATATTAATGAGTCTGGCTTGCATCTTTATTACTCTATCAAAATATATCTCTCTGTCTGTCGCTCTTTCTATACATAATATCTATTTCTCTCTCTCGGGTGTTTTTATCTTTTTAATTAGTTTCTGCGTGTGCGTATACACTGTTAAAAATTTTCAGCATTCTGGCAGGTCATTTAACCGTTTTTTCCGAAAAAAGTTACACAACCGTTAATTTAACACTATTCGGACCATATTATTGGCCATTTTATGGTCAGAATATAGTTAAATTATGGTTATGGAACCGTTTTTTCAAAAAACGGTCGAATGACCTGCCAGAATGCTGCAAATTTTTTAACAGCGTGTGCTACATTGTGGTATACAGGGTGGTTATAATTAAACTTCCCCTATAAACAGCATCCTACAGCGCAAACGGGTGAACGGAATGCAATGAAATTTGGTATATAGACTATACACGAGATGCGCTCACGGAATTTTGAAAAACAAAATTAGTTCCAAAATGTCCACCAGATGGCGCTTTTTCCGGAAAGAACATTAAATTTAACACAATAAACGGCCAAAACAACCGATTTTACATTTTATTACTCATAATTATTGTTCTGGATTGTTAATATTGTTTTTGTATTCCGTTTTGGTCGTTTATTGTGTTAAATTTAATGTTTTTCCGGAAAAAGCGCCATCTGGTGGACATTTTGGAACTTTTTTTTTTCGAAATTCCGTGAGCGGATCTTGTGTATAGTCTATATACCAAATTTCATTGCATTCCGCTCACCCGTTTGCGCTGTAGGATGCTGTTTATAGGGGAAGTTTAATTATAACCACCCTGTATATATATATATATATATAACTTTTTTATGGACAAGATAACTTCCATAATTCTGCAAAAATCTCTTCCAAACAAATACATAAAATCTCGGTCACGTTCGTTGATGTGCAAAATCGGACCAAGGGGGTGCACCGACTTTGATTTTTATCTTAAACTCCTGTTTCATTTTATTAATCGGATTAAATATTAGTTAATCTCGATCAAATTTTTCAATAAAATCAATATATTTTATCATTCTGTTGTACGTCAGTTGCTTGCAAATCGCCGAGTTACCTGGATGCAAAGCAACCTTTGATGCACAAGCAGCCGACCAAATGGGACCTATTGGCCATAGCCAAAAAACATATGTATGAAGCTTGGTTCATTTCTATGAATAACTTCATACACTTTTCAATGATACAAAGAGGACACGCAGACAGACAGACATTTTGTAAAAACGGGTTTTTGGGGATCGCTGACATCTAAAACGCGTAAATCTGTCGGAAACTGGAAGCCGGAAATTTCTATTAAAACACAACTGTGAAAAATCGAGAAAGTTGCTTAAAAACTGCTATCAGAGCTTTCCTTCAGTGGGAATATATCCGTTTTCAATTGGTACCTTGACGTCTATAATCAAACACATATATATGAACTTTGGTTCAATTCTGTCCATAACTTCATACATTTTCCGATGATGCAAAAGAAAAATCGCTATCATAGCCATGGCTGCGGCATTGGAGTCGTGGAGTCGGAGTCAGGCTAATTTTGGGGTAAAAAGAGTCGGAGTCAGGCTAATTTTGGGGTAAAAAGAGTTTGAGTCGTAATCGTTGAAAACATGCCGACTCCGACTACAGCTTTTTTTTTAACAGTTTGAAGTGAAATCAAACTAATTATATTTACTTTTAAATTTATAAAAGGAATTATTATTTTTATTGTTGAACTAAATACATTGAGAAATATTTAGTTATTTTTCAGTTTATTGGCATGTTAATACTTTAAATATAGGGGGAGAGAACAGGTATGATATTTGCCATACGTGAATCATTTAATTGTTTAATTTAGTTACTTTCTTCAGTTCATGGATAATATTATTATAATATAACTAAGCGAAAGTGATCTTTGAACGTTTTTCTTAAAATTAGAAACAAGTGCGCCCGAACCGAAGTTTAGGTCCAGTTACCCGAACCAATGCACGAATCTACCTCAGACAACAATGGATGTTTCATATTAACCTCTATCCACTCGGGTTCGGTACAGTTCACGTGCGAGTTGAAATATGTCGGGCTGGGATCACCGAAAATTATTTTGGCGGGTTCGTGTTGGGTTGCGGGTCGAAGAAATTTTTTGTAGTATTCGGAGATTTCTGACCCTAAAAATGGACAGGCCAGTGTTTAGTACTCCATATCTCTGAAATTTCATAAAATCCAATGTATCATAACTCGGTTAATTTTGGTTGTAAAAGAATAGAAATTTTGCTGTTTTACTTGTTAGAGCATGGATTTTTTTTTCTTAATAATTTATGGGATACAGAAACTCTATAAACAAATTATTAAAAAGCATAGTTTTTAAAAATTTAGTTGCAGGTCTCAATATAATCTTAATATAATTCAATATCCTTTAATCAATATAATAGTAATTCCTACCTTATTTTGAACACTTTTTTCAATTTACATAGCCTATGTATCTCCAACAGGTAAAAAATTACACGTTTCAATCTTTTATGGACACCGATATGCACAGTCGTGGAAATAATAAAGTAAACACCTCCTATTAACTCCTCAACAAATTATCGCAGACGAAAGTTGCAGGTACCGAACGATTGGAAATAAAGTCTACTTTTAAGTGATGTATATAAAATTTGCTTAGGGGGCCATCTACATATTAAAACGAATCCAATTTTTTTTCTTTTCAATGGCAATACCTAATTTTAACGAGATATTTCAAATTTTCGGTTCAAACTATGCCTAGACAGCAAATTTCAAGTCATTTGAATGATAAGTTTTTAAATTATAAACATTCAAAACTAAGGGCTTGTAATGTTAATTTATATTTTCATATTTTTATTAATAACTCCTGAAATTAAACTCCTAATGGGCTAATTTTTTTTGTAACAATAATACTAATATACCCAAACATAAATATGCTGAATTTGCAATTTTTATAATTTTATGATATGACTTATGAATTATGAAATTAATATTCGAAAAAATTATGAATTGCAACCTACCATTTTTTTGATGGATTTAGATTTATTAAGTCCTGCTTTATGGAAATCCAAAATTTCACATTTTTCGTCCAAGTAGTTTTCAAATTATGCTTTAAAAAACGGCAAAATGATGGTTTAAGGGGCCGTCTATGATAGAGTGACTAGATATTTCGAAATTTCTTATGCTATCCTGTAATCTAGCAGGCTTCATTGACTGCGTAGTGGCGCTGAATGTGCCCTGATCAAGAAGAGGGCTCTCTCGGTTAACAATGGAGAACTGAACTTCAATTTGGATACAGCCTTTAAAATACCCTCGTTTTAAAATAATTAATTTCTCGTAAACTTATCGCACGTATTGCATAAAAATTTGTTTTTAGTCTAATTGAAGGGTGTAGAGTTCATTTATGCTATCAGAATTGTAATCTGCTATTTAAAAAAACAAAATTATAGTTCGTTTTATTATGTCGATGGCCTCTAAGCAAATTTTATATAAATCATTTAAAAGTAGACTTTATTTCCAATCGTTCAGTACCAGTAACTTTTTTCTACGATAATTTGTTGAGGATTTAGTAGGGGGTGTTTACTTTTTTTTTCCACGACTGTACCTGTATGTAACCTATCTTGCCTGTATTTAAACCGGAATCGGAGTCGGAGTTGGTTGTTTTTGCTGCCAACTCCGCAGCCCCGATCATAGCTCTCGTTCTGGGAGAATATCCCCAAATTCAACTGGGATCTGTTGGTCATAGCGAAAACAATATATGAAACTTGGTTCAATTCTAAGCATAAATTCATATACTGCTCATAATAACCTTCCAGTTTCAAAATGCAAACCATTTATTTAACGTTCCCTGTCCCGCAGTCGCCTGTAGGCAACACTAAGCAATACTCTTTCAATAATTTTAAATATCTTTATATTTAAATTTAATTACGTGAAATTTTATTTAAAACACAATATTTAAACCAGAATTAACAGATTATAAAACACAACCTTTATATTTGTTGAAATTAATTCTTCACCATTTCAGTAGATGCAAGCGTGTTATATCTACTAAAGCATGTTCAGAGCTGTGTCACACTCTGATCCATTTTTATAAGTTAGTTTGGACATTCTAACAGTTTGAAACAGTGCGGCGCCATCTATTGAGGACATTTGAAACTGAAACATGGAAGCATTGTAATTAAATGCCGACTTCATACATTTTAATCTCTTGCAAGAATTATTTCGATAGCTGCCATCGTATACATTTTACTGAATTTGAAAAACGTTCAACCCTTTCTTGGACAACCGGTGCATTAATGCACGCTAAAATTTCAACCTTAACAGATTGTACTACAAGAATAATTTCAGAAAAAATTAATATTAGTTATTTCACCCTTATTTTTAATTATTACCCATTTCCTGAATAAAATAAAGCTTTGCTAATGAAAAATATCATTCATTATCGATAAAAAAAAATATTTTGTTAAACGGAAGAGCTAATAAATAAAGAATATTTTCGCTTGCTTTTATTTGCTGTTTTATTAAAATTATCAAAATCTTGAAATATGTAAAAGACTGTACAATTATAATGTTCATTTAAAACATATTCTTTGCAATTAGCTTAACCCTAGAACTACCGGAAATTTTACTCAAGTTTTATAAAAACATTCTACACCAGAATTTTTACTTAAAACTATTTAATTTGTTTATTTAACTTATTATTGTCTGATTTATACATTTAGTTTGTTTTGAAGAAATTTCTGGTTTGAATAAATATTTTGAATGTACATGTCGGGTCCAATGGACCCGTCTGGTAGACGGAAGGTTAAAAAATGAAAAAGACTCTTTTGTTATCTCTTTCCAACTAATTCTTTAATTAAATTACTTAGCAAGCTCTATTAAGAGGCACATTTAAAATTACAAGTTAAATTAAATCTGTAATTAAATTAATGTACTTTATAATTAAAGAAAGTTGAATTATAAAAACAATAAATGAACAAAAGAAATGGGTTAGATGTTTCACAATAGAGTAAAAGCAATTGTTTTAATGATTTGTCTTTAATCGTTTTGGCATCTAATGTAAAGCTATACATTCATAAATGGCATCAGACAAGCTATATTAACAAGTATATTCAAAATTGCATCTTTTAAGTACAGATTGATTAATGTATTTTAATAATTAAAGAAAAATTGGTATAAAAACAATAAAGTAACAAAATGAATGGGTTAGAAGATTGACAAAGAGAATGCAAATGTATCTTTGATTTGTATTTAATCAAATACAGTGGTTCTCAATCGGTGGGCCGCGACACGCTGTTGCGCCGTGAAATGTCCTCAGGTGTGCTGCGAAAATTTTCACTAAAGTTATATTAAGATTAGTATATAACTCCCGTCAAAAATGACGGAATGTTGATCTGTGTTTCATTTTCATAAGATTTCATACACACAAACAGAATGAAGATTTTATTGTTGAAGGGTTTGTACTGTAGAAGAGTACACTCTCAGAAAAAACTGTCAATTTATGAGCGTTTGCCCTTCAATTATCACGGGCAACAGCCTTATTTGATGAAAAACGGTCTGATCCATTAAATAAGCGATCCATTAAATAAGCGGCCTTATCCCTTGGGCAACTTACTTAGAAAATTAAGGGCAATCCACATATTTTTACAGTTCTAGCCCATTTGTTAGCAAAAATACGGATTGGTAATTGGGTATGGATTATTTTCTCGGGGTATGACTGGAATCTCTGCTGACGGCCTCTGCCCGTAATTTTACAGGGATATTTTTGTGTGTGTGTACAATTTAAAAATTACAAATGAATTCTAAATATACAAATGATGAGGATATTTTTTTTTACTCAATGTTCAATTTATTGCAACAATAATAATAATTAGAAAGTGAAACACAATTTCTGAAGATTTCACAAAACATTAAAATTAAATATTCAATGCATTAAAGTTTTTTTATATTTTAAAATATATTGTTTTTATAAAAATGAATCAATCTCATAAATGAATGGCTGACAAAACCGCTTTCCTTTAGGAGCGGAGTCAGCGCTTTTAATCATCTATTACTGGAGCTTTATGTTTCTTTTCTAAATATAGAATTGGCGCCATCTATTGGCAATTAATACAAACAAAGGAACTTTTTTTATTATTTTTTTTAATGAAATGTACAGGACTCATTGATTTAATTAAAGATCAATTTTCAAAAGCTTCAGCCATATAACTGGTATAAATAAAATCAAAATTATTATTATTATTATTATTATTATTTATTTCGTAAAATTTTAATTCAATTTTATCAATTCTTAAAAGATTAGTTTACATTCACTTCAAATTTGTTTGCATTGTAAATAAAATTTACATTTTTATCAAATTTAATTAAACTGTAAGGAATATATATTACCATGTGCTACATATATTAATTATATAAATGTTGATAAAATTTCGATTTATACGTAGTAAAATTCGAACGTAACTTTGGAGTAAAAACTGTAATTTAATAAGAAAATGTGAAAAAATAATTTTTAGTCATGCTAATGCAATCTTATATTTCGATTACATATATAAAAAAAAACCTCCTTTTATTTATAATGCAACAACAAAAAAAAAAAATGTAAGTAACAATATTTAAAAAAAACTAATCGGATAAATGTTAAGCTCTTAAAAATGAATAAAACTAAATTTAAATTCTAGTATTCATTTTAGTTGCATTGAACGATATTTTTAAATTATATAACCGAAGCTTTTAAAAATTGATATCGAATTAAATCATTACGTCCTGCAGTTTTTTAATAAAAAACTATAAGTTCCTTCATTTATATTGATTGCCAATAGATGGCGCCAAAACAATGTTGGTTTGTTTATATCTGGTTATCCATTGTGTATAATAGTTGCTTATCCGTTGTTTTTAATTTAGAATTTAAAGCATAATTGGTTAGTTTTTGGAGGCTTTAGAGAAAAGAAGGAGAATAAATCGGGTACAAAGCAAATTATGTGTATATTTCCATAAGTTGAACAGCCGGTAAACTTACGAATCTAAATACTTATGCTTAACATGGCTGCTATAAGTTGCTTTTCTCAAAGGTGAGTAGGACCATGAATCCACCTTAGCGTATTATATAAATAGATTCTACGAGTTAACAAAAGTATTTTTAAATGAAACGCTTTAAAATCTCCAGTTTACTGTGTAATAAAATTTAGTGTTATAAAGTTGGATTTCCTTGAAAATTTGTTTCAGTGTCTGAATCTATAATTTAAAGCAAACATGCGGTAACGCTGACAACGGTAACGCTGACGTCATATTGACGATAAAAAGGAGCTGGCCAATCAAGTTTGCTTTTACTGCAATTTCTTTCATTGCTAAATGCAGCAAAGTTTCAGTTTTTATTCATTCAAATAGGGAAATAAGTGTTCTTTCAAAATAAATATGTTTGAAAACTTCCCGATTATGGAATATTAACCTGTTTGCATTTAAAACAATATAAATAGTTTAACGTTTTTTTTTCGTCTAATATTCCAAATCGAAATTAAAACTTCATCAATAAATAAGTAAAATGATAAAATTATATAAATAAAACACAACTTTAACAGGCATGCAATCGAACTTCGCGCATAAACTACTGAAATTATCATAATAAAAAAGGCTGCTGTAAGTAGCAAAATCTTTAACTATTTCTTCGGTTATTAACGCCTCACATTCGGCTAATGCAAAAACATCGCTTTTAATAAATTTCAAAACTTCAAAACTACAGTAGAACCCCGGTAATCAGAAATTCTGCTTAATCCAAACCGATTTTATTTTCGAAAATTAACTTGAACAAATTAACTGAGAAGGTTAACTTATAAAATTTTCGGGGTTACAGCTGATGATGTCGGGTAAAACGTGTAGAAGTCAGAATTAAACATAAAATGAGAGTAGAGCATGTATTTTATTCTTTAAACAGCTGGAATAGAATTTAAAAAATACTTAATAATGTAAAAGTACAACATATGTACACGAATATAAAATGAAAACGTGGAAGCGTGACTCGTAGAAGCCACGTTAAAAAAATCTCGAATATCAGTTTGTTTACTTGTCACTATAAAATTCCCTTTTTCCCTTTTAAAATAAAAAAAGTATTTAATTCAAATGACCTTTTTTTTTTTTTTTTTTTTTTTTTTTTTTTTTTGCTTTCAACAATATAATTTTGCAAATTATCTACAGAAATGTTTCTTTCTTTCCTCCTCGTCGACGTAGTGGCTGAACTATTCATAGATTCGCGATTTTGAACCGTTTGTAATGGGTTGTTATGTAATTCCTCATTCTGAAATTTCATTGCATTATTATAAATATCAGTATTGATGAAACCATAAATACTATTTTTTTCTGAAAGTCGTGCCAGATTATCCAGCATGCCGGACCTTAGAATGCCGGATTAGAGGATGTTTATTATTTTACTGGGTGCTTATAACTTGCAATTTTTTAGCACGCATCTTTTTCTTTCCCTTTTTAATCGGAATTTCGGATAAACGGAATTTTTTGTAACCCGAACAGGCGCCGTCCCAATTAGTTGGGGATTAGCGGATTAGCGGGGTTTTCCTGTATTGGAATACGTTATTGATGTTTTTCATGTAAAACGTTTCATATGAAAATGCTATTTGGTACTGCTAGTGGGCAATGTAAAAAAATATACTGAATTATAAAAGAATTAGAATTTTCAATAAAATATTGTTTTCACCCATGTTCTACAACCCAAAAAGCCCTGGTTGGATCACCTAGTATTCCAAATAAAATATGTTAGAGAACTGCAGTGAAAAGAATTTAAAAAAAATCCTCAATTACAAATTTAGAATTGTTACGAAAAATGCCACTCACTCTCAATGTTACGTTTGTGGGAAATAAGCTTTTCTATAGCGAATAATGTTCAAAATGAAAATAAATTTTGGCTAGATCCTTGGGAAAACTTTTACTACTCTTCCTATCCAAAAACTTGCTGTGTCTGTCGGAATCTTGTAAAGAAAACATTTAAAGAAATACAGTCGAGTCTCTCTAATAAAGAACTTCAATATAACGAATTTTTCTACATAACGATTTTTTTGTAAGAATGGTTACTTTTCCACATGATTAGATTCAAAAAATCTCCATATAGTGAAATATCTCCATACAAAAAAAAATTTCTAGAATTTTTCCTTCATTTGTTCAGAAAAAACTTTAAAATCACGTGGAATCAATTTTCCCTCAATGATAGAGAAGAGTGGTAATGAATGGGCCATAAGGATGAATGGGCCATTAACAAAATATGAAAAGTGTTTGCATAAAATTATTTTAGATGTCACCAATAGATGAAGCTATTTGTTCAACGAAACTCATCAAATGTTCCATTGTTTGGGAGAAGCCATTTTCCCACTAGAGTAGGATGGTCAAGAATATGATTGAAAAGTAATTTTTTTCCCCTTTTCAGTAAAATAAATAAGCTAAAAAGTATCTATTATTTCATTGCAGATATGTGTATTAGCAAGTCTTTCCATATCTGTAAACTAATTTTAGGATGCATTTAGATGTTATTAGAATTTAATGTATTAAAAAAGCCTGAATATATTCCAGAAGTATAGGTGGGGCTGAATGAGCCACTATATCATGGTTATGAATGGACCACCTTTGCCCTGATCATGAAAATATGGTTTTTCTTTCTTTTTTTCTGATTTTCTCTTTAATATGAAACATAACTGACTGTAATGGATTTAGATTAAATTACTGTCCAGTTAGAATAGGTTTATATTGATATCTAAAAAATAATTTGCACATTTTCACCCTAAGAAATATCAGTTATTTATTAGAAACATAAGTTAAATTGTATAAATGATTAAGGTGAACTGTCCAGTTGTTGACCACACCAACCAGTATTTCTCCACTTGATGTAAAACTAGAATAATTGTTTATATTCTGAATCTGATGGGTACAATAAATAATACCAGAAATTTACACTAAATAGTCAATTAATAGGCAGTTCCAACCCTGTTACAACCATGTCATTTAATATTAATTTTGAAAAGTATAAATTTCCTTAAATCATAATGTGTATTATCTATTATTTTTATGCATATTTTATGTTCTTTGTTTCTTATAATCTGATTATTTTGTCATTTTTCTGCTACAATTATGTGATTTAATAATATCACTTTTGATGTTCATAAATTTTGATAAGCATTGTGTATTACTTACTATTTCAGTATGCTTTGATCATATCATGTCAAGTACCATTCATTTTGTCATATTTGGTAAATAAAAGATTAATTCCACATTTTTTCATTGAATTCATTTAGTGGCCCATTCATTACCTTCAATGGCCCATTCAGCCCCATGGGTGGGGATGATTGGGCCAAATTTCTATATTTTTATTTTCTATGATCATTCCTTATAGACATTTTCTAATCCAATTTTTATGACTTTTTTATATAACCAAATAAGTAAAGTAACTAAAGAGCCAATTCTGAGCCAAAAAAAATATTAGAAAAAATTACAAAAATTAAAAACCAAAAATTGGCCTATCCATTACTACTCTCCCCTACCTGGTTTATCGTTCGAAGCTGAGTTCTTTAACTTCTAACTTGTTCTTTATGTCCAACAAAGACCAAAAATTACAGATTTCTTCATCTAAAACAAAAATAAGTTTACCTTATGTATTGTTTTACTATGATTTCAAATAAATGTTTATTTCAGATTTGAACCTGTTTAAATAATTGAAAAACACAACATCAAGTTAATATTTAGAGTTAAACATTTCAAACTCTTAATTAAACACCTCAAAAACAATTTTCTTTTTAAATTTGCACATTAAAGAGGAAGTTTTATGTCATTCCCTGTACAACGAAATTTTCCATATAACGATTTTTTTGTCTGGAACAATGGGTTCCTTTATATAGACACTCGACTGTAATTGCATTACAAACAGTAACAAGATATTTAAAGCCATCATTTTATTACAAATACTAACAAAATATTTTACTTAGTTTGAAGTCCAGTGGCATAGTGGTCAGCGCGTCTGGTCCAGAGTTCGACTGCCTGATGAACAAGTTTGACTCAGCATTTCATCCCTTCAGGGTAGATTAAGGGAGTACTAAGATTGCTTGGGAACTAAACAGTGATTGTCCGTGTTATGCTGACCACATAACCGGGTCATATGCATTATAGCTCCTCGGGGCCCAGGGTCAAGGAACTGTAAGCCCTGATCCCTAATGGATCGCAAAATTACAGAATTAGTTTAGTTTATTAATGTTGGGACACTTTTTTCTGTTATCAAATCAATTAATAATGAAACTAGTAAAAAATTTGAAGCAAATCGGATATTTCTATCAAGAGTTATCGCGTTACGTACAGTCGTGGGAAAAAAAAGTAAACACCCCCTACTAACTCCTCAACAAATTATCGTAGAAGAAAGTTACTGGTACCGAACGATTGGAAATAAAGTCTACTTTTAAATGATTATATAAAATTTGCTTAGGAGGGCATCTACATATTAAAACGAACCATAACTTTGTTTTTTTCAATAGCAGTGCACAATTTTGACAGCATAAATGAACTCTACATCCTTCAATTAGGCCAAAAACAAATTTTTATGCAATTCGTACCATAAGTTTCAGAGAAATTAATTATTTAAAAACGAGCGTATTTTAAGGGCTGTATGCAAATTGAAGTTCCGTACTCGATTGTTAACCGAGAGAGCCCCCTTCTTGATCAAGGCTCCTTAAGCTCCACTCAAGGAATCAATGAAGTCTGTTAGATTACAGGACAGCAGAATAAATTTCAAAATATCTACTCACTTCTATCATAGACGGCCCCTTAAACCATAATTTTGCCATTTTTTAAGCATAATTTGAAAACTACTTGGAAGAAAAATGTGAAATTTTGGATTTCCATAAAGCAGGACTTAATAAATCTAAATCCATCAAAAAAATTGTTGCTTGCAATTCATAATTTTTTCGAATATTAATTTCATAATTCATATCATGAAATTATAAAAATTGCAAATTCAGCGTATTTATGTTTGGGTATATTAGTATTATTACTACACAAAAAATTAGCACATTAGGAGTATAATTTCAGGAGATATAAATAAAAATATGAAAATATAATTTAACATTAGAAACAGTAAATTTTGAATGTTTATAATTCAAAAACTTATCATTCAAATGATTTGAAATTTGGTGTCTAGGCATAGTTTGAACCGAAGATTTGAAATATCTCGTTAAAATTTGGTATTACCATTGAAAAAAATGAAGTTTGGATTCGTTTTAATATGTAGATGGCCCCCTAAGAAAATTTTATACACATCATTTAAAAGTAGACTTTATTTCCAATCGTTCGGTACCAGGAACTTTCGTCTACCATAATTTGTTGAGGAGTTAATAGGGAGTGTTTACTTTTTTTCCACGACTGTACGTACGTACATACATACAGACCCGGCGGGCACGTCAGTTCTCAGGCTTTGATAGCCTCTGAGCTAAAAAGAAATGTGCCCAGTTAAACTGATGGCAATGAGCTCACGGGCTATTCACACTAATTGTACATTATACTCTTATTTATGTCTATTATACATAAAATAAAACTCACACTTTTTGAGCAAAACGGTAAATAATCAGGAAAGCGCCTGATCAGAATAAACCGGTGTACCAAATTTGAAGCAAATCGGATAATTCTGCATGACAAACCCATTTATCTAAATAATTACGGAAGCGCCTTATCCGAATGAATCTATTTACAAAATTTGAGGCACATCTGGTATTTCTATCAAGAATTATCGCGTTACGTGCGTACGTACATGCATACATACCTGCATACATACAGACCCGGCAGGCACATTAGCTCTCAGGCTTTGATAGCCTGTATGCTAAAAAGAAATGTGCCCAGTTAAACCGATGGCATGGAGGTCACGGGGTATTCCCACTAATTGTATATCTTATGCTATAATATAATACGAGCAAAAATTGTGTGTTTATATGTAAATTTTATCTTAAAAACGGCTCTAACGATTTTGACAAAATTTTGTATTTTACCTTTTTCGGGCACGAGAAGACCATTTGGTTAGGTCACATGTTCGAGAAAATTCTATTAGTGGGTCATAATGGGTCAAGATCTAGCTAATTATAACTAAAAAACGGCTCAATCGATTTGAACTAAATTTTGTATCCAACCGTTTATGGGCACAAGAAAACTATTGGGCTAGGTCACATGCTCCAGAAATTTCGATTAGTGGGTCACATTTGGGTCACTATGGGTCAAGCCAAATTTATCTGAAAAACGGCTCTAACGATTTTGACTAAATTTTGTATTCTATCGTTCTGGATTACGAGAAGAATATGCGGCTAAGTCACGTGTTAGAGAAAATTCGATTAGTGGGTCATTTTGGGGTCAATGTAGATCAAGCTAATTTTATCTAGAGAACGGCTCTAACGATTTCGACTAAATTTTGTATTCCATCGTTTTCGAACACAAGATGGGCTAGGTACCATTGGGCTAGGTCGCATATTCAATAACATTCGATTAGTGGATCATTTTGGATCACAAAGGGTCCGGGTCAAGCTAATTATATCTAAAAAACGGCTCAAACTATATTGACAAAATTTTATATTATACCGTTTCCGGGCACGAGAAGATCATTGGGGTAGGTCACATGTGAGGTAGGTCACATGGAAAAATTTCAATTAGTGGGTCATTTTTTGGGTCACTGCGGGTCAAGCTAATTTTATCTAGAAAATGTCGGTAACGATTTTAATTAAATTATGCATTCCATCGTTTTCGGGATCGAGAAGACCTTTGGGTTAGTTCGCACGTTCGAGAAAATTTGATTAGTATTTGGGTTACTATCGATCCGGTTCAAGCTAATTATATCTAAAAAACGGCTCAAACTATATTGACAAAATTTTATATTATACCATTTTCGGACACGAGGAGGTCATTGGGTTAGATCACACGTTCAAGAAAATTAGATTAGGGGATCATTTTGGAGTCACTGTGGATCAAGCTAATTTTATCTATAAAACGGCTTAAACGGTTTTCACAAAATTTTGCATTCAACCGCTGTGGGGCAAGAGAAAACTATTGGGCTAGATCACATGTTCGAGAAATTTCGATTAGTGGATTATTTTGTGTCACTGCGGGTCAGGGTCACGAAACTGCAAAGTTGGCGAAATATTGGCGACATTTGGCAGAAAAATAGATTTTTAAGATCACCAATGCTAAAACACATACTTGGCGACAAATGAAAGAATGTCACCAAATTTAGCATTATTTGCCGAAAAAATAGACTTTCAGAATGTGAAGTAATTTTTTAAAGATTTTTAATAGGACCAGAGATACCTGGTTAAACCAATCGGAGTTGAGCTAAAAATGTAATTTGGATTGATGTCCTTTCGTAGTAAATGTGTAAAGAATGTAAAATTTAGAAACATGTACGTACATAGCTCTATTGATCGTTTTTGTGAATAATACTGTTATAAAATAACGTGCTTTATGAAAATAATACAGAGAGAATTATACAATGAGAAGATTATATCGTGTTGAACAAAAATCTAATTTTGACCGAGCTAAGCTCGGTCATCCCTGCTTGTTGTACTATTATACACGCTTGTTACACTATTGTTATACTATTATACCCACTTGTTATACTATATTTATGTCTATTATTCATAAAATAGAACTCACTCTTTTTGAGCAAAACGGTAAATAATCAGGAAAGCGCCTTATCAGAATAAACCGGTGTCCCAAATTTGAAAAAAATCGGATAATTCTGCATGACAAACCCATTTATCTAAATAATCAGGGAAGAACCTTATCAGAATGAATCTATTTACAAAATTTGAAGCAAATCAGGTATTTCTATCAAGAGTTATCGCGTTACGTACATATGTACGTACATACAGAACATGCGGGAACATTGGCTTTCAGGTTTTCATAGCCTGTGAGCTAAAAAAGACATATATTATTTTCCTAAATTTTTAATCAGTATAATTTTAGTGTAACACAGAAATTTAACCGTGGGTTCGAGTGTGCTTCCAGATTGATAAGCTTCAGAAACACAAATCTCATTGTTTTCATACGTAATATAATATTCATATTCGTAATGCAATATTAATAATTAATTAATAAAATATTAATCCGTTCGGGTCTGGCGTACTATTAATAGTACGTGTCTTTTCATTGAATATTATTTTGTCTTAACAATTACTTTTGCTACTATCTACATGTAGTAATTATAGTATATGTCTATGCATTTCTTATTATGACTTCATTTATGTTTTGGAATTAAGTAACAATGAAAAAGTTTGCTTAATTCCACCGTTAGCGATTCTTTTATTTTAAACATATATTTTACTCTTTAAATTTAAACTATGGATTGCCTTTCTGAACGAATCATATCTAACAAAAAGCAAAAAATATTTCAATGTTGTAATATGTGTTAAATATTGTTGCAATACGATATTTTCCAAACGTCTCCAAAAACTCTTCCTTGGGCTATCGTCATAACAATATGAATCGAATAGTACGCAAACTAACTACATTCATTAGATTTCAGACAATGTTATATTCGTTGAACTTCAGTAAATCTATTTGGATAGTTACTGTTAACATTTTTAACGTAAAAGTAATTTTTTTCTCAAAATCGAAAAAAAAAAATCAGACTCGAAAGGGTTAATATTCTCTTAAAACGTAATACTCGTAAATGGTGCCACATACGGTATATTAACAAACATATTTAAAATTACAAGTTAAATGAATTCTGTAATTAAATTAATGTATTTTATAAAGAAAGAAAAAAAATTGTATAAAAAGAATAAAAAAACAAAAAGAAATTGGTTTGAACTTTCACGAGTATGAGAAAGCAATTGTTTCATTGATTTGTCTTTAATCTAATCGTTTTGACATCTAATGTAATGTTATACATTCGTAAATGGCGCCAGACTAGCTGTAGCGAGAGCCTTTAGGAAGTAATTAGTTAATTTACTGCTTGTGGAACTTAATCAGAACACTTCTACTTTCATTGAAGAATGGAACATCGTGCTATAAATTTCAAGAGCGTTATAAGTTTTTACTGTAAATTAAGGCTGTTAATGTATCCCACTACGTTTGAATCAATTTTTTTAAAAAAAAAAGCAAAAATAGTATGACACGTTCTGTTTCAAATAGACTAGTATATAAAAAGAAATTTTCAGTTGTTAAATAAATTATTGCAATTTCTTTTTAAATTTCACAATTTTAAGGAAAAATAATCCAGTGTTTGTTGCTTATCAAATATATTCTCACGACAAAAATAATGATAGTTCGCTCATTTTTTTTTTCAATAAATTTACAATTTGAGTTACTAAAAATATAAGGAACTACACTATTTGCCATAAAATAAAAACTTCTTGAGATATATCCATTAAAATTTTCATTTAGGGGATTCTTTTATATACAGGGTGTCCCAAAAAATGTACACACAATTTATTTTCTAATAATTGGCATTTATCTTCTTTTCCTTTCGGGTTTAACTAACTTAAAATAATGACAGAAACAAGACTAAGCTTTCAACAAAACAAATATTTTCTAAATGATACCAGAAGCTTGGATACTTAGCTGAAGTGCAAAGGCAGTTTAGTATAGAGTTTCAAAGGATGGTTTACAACGTGGTTTTTTACTTATGTGACTTACAATGGTTAGAATTAGTCATAAGTAAAAAAAAAAAAAATCTGGAACTCTTCAAAATTATCACAAACCATGGAATGCAAGACTACGGTCATCAACAAACCCCACAAAATAGAGTCTGTTTTGCGATTCCATTGCTTCACCTTATCAGCAGTGCTTTGACTAGAAAGGCCATTAGTTTCAATACAAGTATTAATTAGAGTGACCCAGCCAATGTTGACTAAATAAAGTCAGTGCTACGGGGTTTTCAATATATTTCCTTTCTTTTAAGATTTAGAAGTAAACTAACATGATTGCTACAACCCTTCATGAATGTCCCGTAATGGACAAAAATGAAATCCGCTGAAATTCAATAGCAAAAATTTATAAATAAATAGTTTTCTTTAGTTGCCATTTTCCCAGTGGTTGATCAGGCGAAAGAAGTCAATCGAAAATCTAAAAATTAATCTTTAAAATATCCTCCTTGGGCTTGGATTAACAATAATTCTTATAAAAATGTTAGTTGAAAAAAGCAAGATGGAAGTGGATTATTTTAACTTACCGTAATTAATCAAAAACTAAATGTTTACACTTTGTAATAAAAAATTTTCAGAAAATGGCTCCTCTTACAACAGACAGCTGGCAACAATGTGACAATTGGTGTACTAACATTCAAACAAAAATATTATGTCTAGCGCCAAGAATAAAACTCACTTCTGTCTGAAATGGCGCAATATTTCAAAAATTTGATCAACTACTGGAAGGGTATCAACTACTGGCGGGGTCACCCTATATAAAACTTTCATTATTGCAGTTCCATTTCAGAATTCGACACAAAGTATGTGCTAATTAAAAAAATACGTTATATTAAGTTTAATTGTGTACACATTTTTTGGCACACCCTGTATTTTCCATACGTTAATTCATGAAAATAGCTGTTAAATTCCAAGAAATTTTCACATATTTATTCCGATAGCTCATTACACTCACAACATCACATAAATTGTAGGCGAACACCCTTAAAAAACGTAACCTAAATTTTTGCGATTGAGCAATTTTTGTAACCGACTGTTCATGAAAAAAACCCTTTTTTCTGAAAACGCATTAAAAGTTTCTATTTGTGAAAATTGTAGAAACATTTACATCAAGTTTTTTAAATTCTCTAGAATTTTATGTTGAGCCCTCATTAATCTGATAGAACTTCTTTTATTTCTTAACCGCTTCCCTTATTATCACGAGTTTTCTCGGGTTCGTATATATTACAATTAATTATTATCCAGAGAAAACTCGGGAGTGGCGTAATTTGTCACTACGATTTGTTTTACATTTTTACACCACCTGAAACTTAATAAGAAGGAAAATATTCTTATATAATATAATAAATTATATATAATTAAATAATATGTAATATTTGGTTGGCAGCTTTTCAAGTTTTGTGATATGAAATGCAAATGATGAAATGCAATGATGTAATTGCAAAAAATGTGACGATTTTTTGCATTTTTTTTTCAAAAGAAAATTGTAAGGGAAGCTGTTAAGGCTTGTGTGTGTTTACGTGCATTGGTCACTGAAGCAAAAATTTATTGGACTGGTTATTTATTGGTTCTATTTATTGGTTAGACTTCCGCTAACGAGAAATCGTGAGAAAATACCCGTACTCAGTTTTTAAAAATCATAATGGACATAAAACGTAAACAACATCTAAGTCAAAAGGTCACCAAGAAGTTTAGAAAGTTATAAAAAGCATCTGGTCATATACATATATTGAAGCTTGTAATAATAAAATAATATTAGTGAAATAAAAAAATTAAGAAACATTTGTGTATCTGTTCGGTTATTTATGTTGAAACGCTCATGCATTGCTTATGTGCTAAAGAACGATGAATTTGAATTCCCCCTCTTACGAATTGACTAGATTATATTGGTTTAAGGTTAATTAATATAGCCATCATATATAAAAAGAAAAATAATGAGACTAATAAAGAGGTACTTTAAACTCGAATTTAAGTAATAGTACATCATTTGACATACATATTATTTTATATTATTAAAATTTATAAATATGACGATTATTTTTAGATGCACTAATTAATTTATTTTATTTTCAGAAATGCCTTCATATTTTGAAATAATATGATTACTTTTTTAGAAAAGAATTGAGATTTAACGAATTGTTCTTCTCATGAATGTGTGTAGATTCGTTAACTGATAAAATTATATTTTTTCAATGACAAGGAAATCTTTATCGCCAACCTTAACTAACAAAGAAATTCTCCCTCAAGCGCATACTCAAAATATTTTGAAAAAAAAAATACTAATGAAACTATTTATGTATGTAATAAAGGATCAGTCAGTTTTAGCAGTGGAATGCCAGTAGAAAGTCTGTAAAAAAATAAAATACTTTCGAATGTTTGGTGCGAAAAGACGAATGCGTCACGTGATTTGGCGAGCAACATTTTCTCTCGTCATATGCAAGAGATTTTAATGCATTTTGAAGACATTCCTAGTTAAATGTTTAAATGCGCAATACTTAATGAATTTACACTTAAACGATGAAACAGTTTATTACTTTATCTATAATCTTATACAATACTAGTTGTAAGTTACTGAAGTTATTTAATTTTACATGGTTTCACTGGGTGGATAAGTTTTAAGTGTATTTTAAAAGTAACTGTCCTATTAAGAAAGCTCTCCTTATAGAATTCAATGTTGAATAACTTGTTATTTCCATAGCAACAATACGCTCTTGTTGTCTCCGACACTAACAATATTGAAGTCAAATATACACAGTGCTCAGAATCGGGCCTTAATTTTGAGTTTGAAACATTTTATTCCACTTAAATTTTGTTCTCAACCGTAGAATAGGATCGTTAAATTTAATTGAATAAACATGTGAACAAATATGACAAAACAATAGTTAAAAAATGTATTTATGTATGTTAAACTTACTTAAACAAGTTTAGCATGAAAATGTGTTTCCTTAAAGAGTATGTAGCATAAAAGTATTTTGTAAAATTTTAATCCATCGTCAACCGGTGAAAAATCGCCAAATAAAACAATTTTTCATTATTTTTTTACGAACGCCATACAGACGTTCCGCCGGAATTTTTTTTTAAACTTATATATCCTCATGAGAAGAACATTCTGCAATTTTTTTCAGATTTTTCTGAGTATGCGCACATGGAGACACCTGCCTTGTAAGCGTTGTGCAATGATAACATCGGTCGGCACCAAAATACTTCCTTCAAAAATAATCGTTGATTGTTTTAGATTTCACGTTACTAAATCAAAATATGGCAATGGAATTATTTTATTAAGTACAATTTTTAGAAAGGAGGGCTACTTTTAAAACTATAATGTTTTAAGTCTTACTATATATAACATTAGAAGACATTATGTAAATAATAAAATTCATATTATAGTATGTAAGTAATGTATGAATAAATGGATATAAAAAAAAATAGCCAAAATACATTATGAATAGGGAAATCTTTGTCGCCAAACTTTACTAAGTGCTGTGCAATGATAACATTGGTCAGCACCAAAATCCTCCATTAAACAATAATCGTTGATTGTTATAGATTTCACATTACGTAATCAAAATATGGCAATGAAATTATTGTATCACGTACCATTTTTCTAGAGGAGGGTTGCTTTTAAAATTAAGATGTTTTAAGTCTTACTATATATAACATTAGGCGAAATTATATAAATAATGAAATGCATATAATAGTATATAAGTAAGATATAAATAAATGAATATAAAAAAATAGCCGCAATACATTATGAATAGGGAAATCTTTATCGCCAAACTTTACTAAGCGCTGTGCAATGATAACATTGGTCGGTACCAAAATCCTCCCTTCAAAAATGATAGTTGATTGGTATAAATTCCCAGTTACTAAACCAAAATATGGCAATGAACTTATTATATCACGTACCATATTTAAAGCGGAGAGTAACTTTTAAAATTAAAATTTTTAAGCATTACTATGTATAACATTTGACGATATTATACATTTAATAAAATTCTTATAATAGTATGTAAGTAAGATATAAATAAATTAATGTAAAAACAAATTTCCGAAATACAATAGCTAAAGAGATATAGACACCAAAAGACAAAAATTACCAAAATGTCTTTTTTATATGAGACATTCAAAATACTTTTTCAAGTTTAAAATTTTTGATAACGTTCAAATCAATAAAACAATACTTCATTATTTTTTTTATATAAAATTCTTTCTAAAAATGGTACATGCCCGTGCAATTTGGAAGTCATATGTAGATTTAGGAACGCCTGATCTATACGGGGTGTCCACTTTCAACGGTGCCCAATAGTTAATTCCTAAACCGTTAGGTATAGACATATAGTGCCTTAAATAAGGTAAAGATGTATTTTAAATGCGATTTGGGCCAATAAAAACATTTCTTAAAAAATTACGAAATTTAAATTTTTATACGGTTCCCTGGTCCTAAAAGTTATCTTTAGTAAATATATACTATTACACTAAAAAGTCATTCTCCTAAGAATAAAACTGGCCGAGTAATAGCTGTTTAAAGTCGAAGCCTCTTTTTTGCTGTGAAATAGGGGTCATTCACAAATTTACTAGAAATATAAATAATCGTCAGATATAAAAAAAGTAATAGTTGAGAGTAAACTTAACAATACAATATAAATTTGAAATCTATTTTCATTCTGACATATTAAAGAAAAATATACAACTTGTGCTAAAAATATAAGTTAAAAAATAACAGAATAATTGTTAAATGAAATGATGAAAAGAAACAGTCGCAATTCTTTACAAAATGATACATATTTTAAAATGCTATAAGATTATCTAATCAAAAATTTAATTTATAAAAATTAAAGTTATCTTAAAACTTGTTCCAAGTGACTCCCTTCGACTACAATGCAGAAATGTACACGCGAAATCAATCCTTCTAATACTTTAAGCACTTTGCGTACGATCCCTCGAAACATGGCCCAACTCATCTCTCTTCAGATGCAGAAAATTGGTATAAGTCATGCAATTCAAAGTTTCATGACTCGGTCAATTTTAGTGTTAGATGAATGGGACTTTTTTTTTCCTCTCTTGTTAGTGTAATAGGAAATTTTTACTAAATATCACTTATAGGACCGGGGGACCATATAAAATTTTAAATTTCGTAACTTAATAAGAAATGTTTTTATTGATCAAAACGACTTTTAAAATTCAGATTAATAGAATTCTTTACCTCATTTAAAACATTTTTGTAATTCGAACTGTATGTTTATGAGTAACGGTTTAGAAATTAGCCATTGGACACCGTTGAGAGTGGATATTCTATATAGTTCACATATTTGTATTGTAGTGATGCCAACTTTCTATTATTTTTCCCACCAGTGTTATTTATATGGTTATATAATTAAAAACGCATTTTGCATGAATCTACATTATACTTTATTTACTAAAAATATAGTTAATAGTTGATTTACTAAGATTCAAGTTGCGTTTCACGAAATACCATCTAAACAGCAATACTCAATCTTTTTTTTTTTTTCTAGCGGGCCGCAAAAGTATATTTGAGACGGTAGGCAGGCCGCAAAAAAGGGGGTAATTAAAATAATAAGATACCCGAAGTAATATAACAAAGCAATGTAACAGTTATCAGTAAAACAGAATGTCTTTTGCGGAAAAAATGTTACAAAAAATTTTAACACCACCAAACAATATACATCGTGCTAAATTTCTGATGCGAATGTTTGAGAAATATGCTGCGGTATAACTTTTTTGTGCTATTTTTCTCCCGACAAACGTTTAGACATAATAAGCAGTGTTACCTATAGTTTATAAAATGCCTTTTGCTCTATATGATTTTTTATTTTTAAAAATATATAGTACAAAATTAATTTTGAATAATGTCCAATTAGTGTTAAAGATTTAGAAATGTACATACAACTATGGGACAAATAGAACTACATCTACATGTAAAAAAAAACTTTCAACTAAGCTAACGGCATTAAGAATTTTTTTAATTAATTATAAATCTGTACCTTGGAACAAAAAGGGCCAATATTCAAAATGGAGAAATTTGAGTTAAATGCACGAATGAATTCAGGATGCGAAATAAAGTAATTGTTAAAAGACCAGAAGTCCTTCCAATATTATATCATTGAAAACAAACTATTTTGTCGAGGCCAATGTTACTGTTAATGAAAAAATGGCCAATTTAAAATGTAAAAAAAAACTAAATCAATGTAACATTAGATTGTAGTGAGAGAAACATTACTGAATTGAAAGGTACAAAATTGAAAATT
Source organism: Maratus speciosus (assembly GCA_963932465.1). Lineage (NCBI taxonomy): Eukaryota > Metazoa > Arthropoda > Arachnida > Araneae > Salticidae > Maratus > Maratus speciosus. Next base: position 519,449,595 of record OZ010796.1, read on the forward strand.
ATAGTACAGAAATCGAAGCAAGATTCTTAAAATTCCTCAAACTTAAATTGGATTTCCTGCCATTTGAGAAAAATGGACATTGGCCCTTTTTGTTTCAAGGTACAGAAATAATAAGACAGATTTCGTCTTCACGGGAAAATATATAAAACAGCAGTGACGGTCTTAAATACTTTTTATTGCACATCTCAATTAATTTTGTATTGATGGATTAATGGTTATGTTTTTCGAGCCGCATGCAGCCCGCGGGCCGAGGGTATGACAGTTATAAAATAATTTTAAAAGACCCTCTCCCACAGGTTATTTGTCATGAGAATTTATCGCCAAGTTCTATCTATTCCGCAAAATGTTTGTTGCAATAGTTTCGACAAAACTTTGGATCTTATCATGTGCCTTATGCGTTTGACATTCCTGTGGCATAGTTACTAACTTTTACGGTTTTTGCCACTATTTCCAAATAATACCCTTCACCTTTTTCAATCGTAGAATTTTTAAATAAAAATTAGAAGGTGAATATTGTTATTCAGAAATACTGGTAAGAAAAAACACCGTAAAAGTTGACAGGTACGGCATGCATGCTTATGCCTCATCTATCAAAGCCATCAAAAGTAGTTTCATTTTTTTCCCTGCTGATAGTCATATGTCTTAAAATAAATTTACCTGTAAGTTATTATTTTGAGACAGTTCTTGTTAACCCTTAACTGCTGTTTGCGGTCTCAGAAACCGCTACGTTTTTCAATTTTCGCCACTATTTCCAAATAATAACCTTCACCTTTTTCAATCATAGAATTTCTAAATAAAAATTAGAAGGTGAATATTGTTATTCGGAAATACTGGTAAGAAAAAACGCCGTAAAAGTTGACAGGTACGGCATGCATGCTTATGCCTCATCTATCAAAGCCATCAAAAGTAGTTTCATTTTTTTTCCAGCTGATAGTCATATGTCTTAAAATAAATTTACCTATAAGTTATTAATTTGAGACAGTTCTTGTTAACCCTTAACTGCTGTTAGCGGTCTCAGAGACCGCTACGTTTTTCAATTTTCATAGTTTAACTATAGATAAGGGTTAAATTTTGCTTCGTTTGGAGCCCCCTAGTCCCCACCAGTGGCCGAGAGGTTCTGCTCCCGAAGCTGGTAGATGGGAGGTGCTGGGTTCGAACCCAATCGCGCCCGTCGGCCTAATCGTTCGGAGTTTTCGTGGTTTTCTTCGAGCCGTGGATTTTCCATGCGTAAATACGGATTAGGTTCCCTTAGAAAGACCCCCACGGAGGGCACCTCCCCCCTGGGCCTATATCCGTCGTGTAGATAATTGGCCGTCAAAAATCAACCCAACCCTCGTTTGGAGCCCCATTACTATCAGTAGAGATATTTGAATAACTGAATTTCAATTATAATAGTACTGCACATAAAGTTTAGTAAACAAATAGTATTTTAAGAGTTAATGTATCATTTTATTCATCTGTAGATTAAGCTGTCTTACAGACCGCTCACAGTAGTTATGCGACAAATTTTGTGACAGCAGTTAAGGGTTAAACTGGCCAATACAGACTAACACTTTCACAGTCAAATAATTGTGTTACTATAATGTTGAATTCACACTCGAATTTAAAAAAAAAATGCTTGAAAACAAGTAAATAATTTTACAGCTTTTCTTTTCATGAAAAGTTATAGAACTAAAATTTTATTCAAAAATTACGTAAAAATCTTGATTAAAATTAAACGGTATAAAAATATCCCACCTTCCTATAAGAGATAACGTTCGATACGACCTATATTTCAAACAAAAATTTATTTAAAAGGCAATTTGTGAAAGATTACGATATCTCGAACCACATCCAAATGCTTCCAATACTTTCGAGCACGAGAAGTATTTTCTTCAAACTGCATTATTTTACATATGCCACTTGACTTTTAATGGATTTTTTAAACATGCTAAGGATTTTTTGGCCCACCCTATAGTTTTATAAACTTTAATATAGACCAATAAATATATACAGACACTTTTTCAGTGAACATTTTTTTTAAATAAGCGAAAACTAAGCCGTAATCTGATTCATATAACAATTGTTCAATTATTTTAGTTCAGTTTATTTCAGTGAGTCTTTTTCAATGTCAGTTTAGGTTATTTAAATCATTTTAGAATAACTCGTATAAATATCTAAAAAGGTGTTTTTATTTAGAGGTAATATCATGGGCTATAATCCAGCATTACCTATCTGTTAATTTATTAGTTTTTTTATATAAAAATTCATTAATTTTAAAGGAAATCAAACAGGAAAGGAACATATTTCATCTTTGAAGGCATAATTTAAAGTACGTTAATTCCATCAATAATGATATGAATAATTAAAATCACTCTTTTGTTAGTTAATTAAAAAGTTTCTACTTTAAAATATTAAACGTTATGTAAATTCATAAATTGTTATATGCTTATAATACAGGGTCCCAAAAGTCCTTGACACATTTTAAAATTCAATATAAAATCAAGTAATTGCCGTACAGGAGTGCGGTTTGGACTAAAGTGCTTCTCAAGATGTAAAGTTTTCTTCAAGCGAATAAATAAATTAGTTCCAATATTCGAGTATAGATGGCACCACTTGGCCGCAGGCTTGGTTTTAATGTTTTTAAACATGCGGGGTTTTTTTTCAGAATTTCAGATTACATTTTAAGCTATGACACATAAATGACAACTCCCTGCGAAAAAATACAAAGTGCATGTGCTTCTGCTGTGGCTGATATTGAAGTAAGACGAGAATCACGTATAGGATCCAATCAATTCCACAATCAATGCTAGCGAACACGTGGATTGAACTGGAGTTCTGTTTGAATATGGCTCGAGCTATAAAAGGTGCACTCATTGAACTATGCTAATGAATTGCACAAATTATTACTAACTGATTTTGACAAAATAAAAGGTTCTGTAACTGATTGCCTTGAGCTTTTTATGCTTCTTTCTGATTAATTTAAGGTATAGCGACATCTATGGGAGATGATAGGAACTATTTTTTTAATCGCTTGAAGAAAACTTTTCGTCGTTAAGCATTTTAGTCTAAACCGCCCTCCTGTACGACAATTACTTGTTTTTTTTATTGAATTTTAAAATGCATCAGGGACATTTGGGACACCCTGTACAACGTAAGAATTCATTTTTCAAAAACTTTTTGTTGTTGTTGTTGTTGTTAAATTAACTAAAAATGCTTGAATATTTGTAGTTAGAGTCTTTGATGTATAGTTTACTGTAATACAATATATTCAGAAATATCTCTAAAATATCTCTAAAAAATTCGTTAAGTATAGGTGAATCCTAATGTTACTTGATATTTAATTTATATAAAGGCCTGTTTCCATATTTCATGTAATTTGACATATAGAAATAAAAATTTGTTCGGGATAGTTCAAAATGTAGAAATCAAATTTTGGAAAAAATTGTGTGAACAACTGTATGTACTCCATTAAATAATTTTAATTATATTCCAGTAGCAGCAAAATGCTTGTGTTATAATGAATATATTTTAGAAGATATCTTCTTATCGTAGTATGTATACATAATGTTTTTCTCATAAAACGTAAGTTAAGTCAAGCACAAACATAATAAGATAAAAAAGTACACTTTTAAAACTTTTAGTTGAAAGCAAACTCATTCTATATGGTAAAGTAATTAGCAGAGAAAAATATCGTTCTTCTTAACTTTCGAAAAATCTTCCTAATGGTTCAACCTTGAAAATGACTTTAACTTTCACCAAAAAATGGAGTTATTCAACAGCCAATCAGAATAAATATTTGTATGAACGCTGAATATGCTGCCTTAGAGCACTATACTGTAAATAATAAAAAAAATTTTCTTTATCTAGCAAGGAGGCTTACGAAACTATAAGATAAACTCTTCCAAGTTACCAACGATTCCAAAAATCGTTCCTTTATATTTAGACACCTTAGAAACCAATAGATTTTTTAGATTTAAAAAAAGCATTTCTCAAACAATTTTTTTTTCGATACTTAATATTCCGAAACGTTACGAAGTAGCTTTTTACAATATATTAATCAGTTTTCTGAATACGGTATCAACACGAAATATCAGCTACTCCGATGCTGTCATTATCAAGTAAACATTTTCCGCTACGTAAAAAAAATTGTACAGTCGTGGGAAAAAAAAGTAAACACCCCTACTAACTCCTCAACAAATAATCGTAGAAGAAAGTTACTGGTACCGAACGATTGGAAATAAAGTCTACTTTTAAATGATATAGATAAAATTTGCTTAGGGGGCCATCTACATATTAAAACGAACCGTAACTTTGTTTTTTCAATAGCAGTACACAATTCTGACAGCATAAATGAACTCTACACCCTTTAATTAGCCTAAAAACAAATTTTTATGCAATTCGTACCATAAGTTTCTGAGAAATTAATTATTTTAAAACGAGCGTATTTTAAGGTCTGTATCCAAATTGAAGTTCGGAACTCGATTCTTAACCGAAAGAGCCCTCATCTTGATCAAGGCACCTTAAGAAGTCAATGAAGCCTGCTGGATTACACGACAGCAAAAGAAATTTCAAAATATCTAGTCACTCCTATTATAGACGGCCCCTTAAACCATCATTCTGCCGTTTTTTAAGCATAATTTGAAAACTACTTGGAAGAAAAATGTGAAATTTTGGATTTCCATAAAGCAGAACTTAATAAATCTAATTCCATGAAAAAAATTGTAGGTTGCAATTCATAATTTTTTCAAGTATTAATTTCATAAATCATAATTCATTTCATAAAGTTATAAAAATTGCAATTTCAGCGTATTTATGTTTGGGTATATTAGTATTATTGCTACACAAAAAATTAGCACATTAGGAGCATAAGTTCTGGAGATATAAATAAAAATATGAAAATGTAATTTAACATTAGAAGCACTAAATTTTGAATGTTTATAATTCAAAAACTTATCATTCAAATGACTTGAAACTCGGTGTCTAGGCATAGTTTGAACCGAAGATTTGAAGTATCTCGTTAAAATTGGGTATTGTCACTGAAAAAAATGAAGTTTGGATTCGATTTAATATGTAGATGGCTCCCTAAGCAAATTTTATATACATCATTTAAAAGTATAATTTATTTCCAATCGTTCGGTACCAGTAACTTTCTTCTACGATAATTTGTTGAGGAGTTAGTAGGGGGTGTTTACATTTTTTCCACGACTGTACATACAAGAGTAACAAAATAATGTTTATTTTACTCTGTTAATTTAGCATGTTTGTCTGTTTAACACATTTCATGAAAATGAAAGTTATGACAACAAAAACAAACTTTTACTTCAGAAATGTTCTCTTAAATCTCTGAAATTTGTTGGTTTCTGGAGATAATGTAACGCTTTTCGGAATCGTGGAAAACTCCCAAAAGTTTATATTATATTTTCGTAAAGCTTCTTGCTACACTGTAAAAAAAATACTGCCAGTTTTCCGGTAGGAATCGGAAAAATAGTTGCCCTTATCGTACCGGAATAATTTCCGACCCAGCGCGGAATAAAATCCGTAAAAATAAAGAAATAGTCAGTAAAACGGTATTTTACTGATTTTATTCCGATTTTACGGATTTTATTCCGAGCTGGATTGGAAATTATTCCGGTACGATAAGGGCAACTATTTTTCCGATTCCTACCGGAAAACTGGCAGTATTTTTTTTTACAGTGTAGATCAAGAAACATTTTACTTTTTAGGTGCGTTTGTAATTATATAAATACGTAGCGCCTATATGTTTATTAGTCGTCTTTCGTTCCGTCTGTCTGTCCATATGCCCGCATGTAACAGAGCAAAAACTACCCAAGCAAATGATCTGAAATTTTAAATATATAATTTTGGCAAATTTTGTCTACACTGTAAAAAAATCCGAACAGTATTCCTGTAGGAATCGGAAAAATAGTTGCCCTTATCGTACCGGAAAAATTTTCCGACGCAGCTTGGAATAAAATCCGTAAAAAAAAGGAAGCATTCATTAAAAAGGTACTTTAAGGATTTTATTCCGATTTTACTCATTTTATTCCGAGCTGGGTCGGAAATTTTTCCGGCACGATAAGGGCAACTATTTTTCCGATTCCTACAGGAAATCTGGTCCTATTTTTTTTTTTTTTTTTTTTTTTTTTTTTTACAATGTAGTCATTTCAAATTGTATAAAAATCGGATGAATAGTTTAATTACAGGAGATGTCAAAAGTTTTCCGTTACATTACGGCCAATGGGGAAAAATATTGAAAGTGCATTTTAATGATTTTCAGACTTTCGAACAGAATGAAATTGATATGCACTTATGAATTGCACTAAAATATACATCCAGAACAATATGCGGTGAAAAAAATAAATACGAAAGTAGTTATAGTACAAACGCACCACACTTGCCACGTTTGACGTGCAATTTCCAACTTGTTTTACAATGTAAGGTTATCCGCATACTTATCTATAGTGGTTAGAACGCTGAGAACAAGTCCAGAAGTACCAGGTTCAAATCGCGGTTTGGGTTTGAATGACTGCAGTGTGTTGGATTCAATCAGAGAGTCTGGTTTTACTATCCTTGTTTGGAAAAAGTTATTTTTTATCATATTGCTAATTTATTGTTCAGTATATTACTTTTTTTATTATTCAACATTTTATTTGATGTTCAGCATTTTACTATTTATGATTATTGTTCAACATTTTAATATTTTAAAGTGCGCAGGATATAACATACAAGGGGTTCATACTGTTTTTATTTTGCCACCAATGTTTCCAAATAATTATTTAATCGCATGCCATTATTACAAATTATGCGATAAAATAATTCGAACATTACTTTTTCAGAAATAGTGGCGACAAATGTAAAAACCGTACGCATCTAGGGTATGTAATGCTCCCGGATTGATTGTCAATATCTTGCCAGTTCGTAATTTAACATGTCACCAGTTTATGAATGAACCTACACAAGTTTATGTTAAACAAGAGCACGGAATATATGAAGAGGACTTTATGGTTGCAGCTATTGCAACACCAAAAGTTAATTCAGCCCAGCATCAAATTTTAATTTTAATTTATTTTTATAATTACCGTATATTCCGATATATAACAGGCACTTTTGATACAAGAAAATTGACTAAAAATTTACAAGTGCGAGTTACATGCCGGTTATAAAAATGAAAGATTAAATATTAATGAAAAAGACATAATAAAAGTAAGACTTTTAATTAAATGAACATGCTACTTATATAAAAAAAAATTCCCTGTCAGATTACGTGAAAAGTAATGGTATTACACTACAATAGTAATACACATTAATCTTTATTTCATTTTTTGCTACGTACCTCATGCAGGTTTCTTTACAGACGCGCGTTATACGGCGAATATACCTAAAAATAGAAAAATGAAGTCCGAACGTTTAGCTGCGCATTATTTGCTGGAATATATGGTGTGTTATTTAAACTCTGTTATTGTACCTAAATTTATATAAAAATATTCTTGAGTCAGATTGTTATATATTTTATTAACCAGATTGTGTATGTATTGAATGTTTTTCTTGAACACTTTATATCCCATGTTGCAAGCTTGCAACATTCACATTCACGAAATGGAATTAAAAAAAAAAAAAAAAAAACACTTTATGTCCTGGCATTTTTTCAATATTGCGTATATTCAATAAAATATTGGGAAAATTTTCAAGAAACTATGGTACTATGTTGCTTTTATAAACCTAATTTTCATTTGTGTCTGCAGCTGCCGCACGTAGTAATTTCTAAGTTATAACTTTATGTGAATTAAAAAATCTCATGGCACCCATAAATAGATACATGATATAGCCCAGTGTAAATTCATATAAACTACGGTATTATGTTGCTTTTATAAACAGAATTTCCATTTGTGTCTGCAACCGCCGCACACGTAGTAATTACCAAGTTTTAACTTTGGGTTAATTAAAAAATTTGATGGCACCCATAAATAGATAAATGATTAGCTCAGTGTAAATTCATGCATGAATATACCACATTCTGTACCACAATATTCACAATATTTGTAAAAAAGAAAATGATATACTATTCAGAACATACATTTAATACAATACAGAATACATTTAATACAATTCGGTATAAATTCATGCATGAAAATAATTTTGTGTCGCAAATTCATGATATTTATTATAAATATTTAATTTTATCAGGTAATTTTGGTCATTAAACCCTAAGTTTTGTTCTTACATTTTTATTTATTTCATGACATGTTTTATATATTATTAATATTCGTAAATAATTTCGCTAGTTAGACGTTTTTAACATAAAATATTAAAATTGCCACACAGTTCAGTGAAATAAATTTCTAAAATTAATCTAAACTGCACAAATATTATTATTTGATGAAAAATATAGAAATTATATTACGTAAATACAAGCAATAAAACGTTTAAAACATTCAAGTTATTTTTTAAACTCGACATATTTTAAACATTTTTTCGTTAATTATTCAACGCTAAAATGTTTGATTTTGAGTCGATATTTAAAAGCTGTTTGCCAAAAGGTTATTTGCGATAATATTGGATAGTTGCCAAAGCCATCAGAATAAAATAAATCTTTCAAATTCAAGACATCAAGCTGAATGAAAATAAAAACTGAATAAGGTAGAGTTTTTAAAGTTCTTATGTCACGTCCATCAAACACAAGTCTTTTGTAAAAGAATAATGTTACGCGCTAAGGCAATTAATTCCACCATATCGTGTAATCAAATGCTTAATTATTCTTATGCACAGTTAAGTAACTTAAGATGTGTATAGAATGAAAGAATACTTTTTTAATTGACGTTTTAATAGAGTCTTTTTCATGAAAATGGCATATAAATATTTTTTTTTTATATAGGGTGATCAAAACGCTCCAATCTAAACGAGACATAAATGGTAATCCTAAACACAATTTCTTTTTAAGTTCAAACAGTTGCGGTCATTTGCTTTTAATAGTTCAGTTTTCAGATGATTAACTATTTATTTCATGGCTCATTTAATTACTTGTAAAGTTTGTTCGTTTTAAAACATGTATAGAAGATGATAAAGCATGGACATTTACCAGTACCTTGAACTTATGGAATTATTTTAATGAGAAATTTTTTAAAAAGTTTTGTGATGTTAATTTTACATAAGCAAATTATCACTAGTGCCAGTTTTAACTATACGACTACATAATGGGGGATTCTCAATAGGTGGGATCATTAAACGTTAACTATATGTAATTTTTAAAATTTTCAAATTTAAGGCCAATTTTTTTTTAATTTTGTCTATAAATATAATATATAAATATTTTTAATAGTATGTCTACAAAATTATACACAAACATTAAAAGACAGCAACTATTCTGGAAAATTAATTATTAAAGCATTTAATTAGCAGTTGTGTACGTTACAAATTTTGGACATTTTTCCCACGTACGTTACAGATTTTGGACGTTGCTCTTAGTATTTAAAAAATTCTTAAGACTAAGAATGTAGTAAATGTGTCTGTATACATATATATATATGTATAATTAACTTTTTGTTATCCAGTAATAATAATAATAAAATCAAATGCTTTGTTACGTATGTTACTTTTGGACATAACAAAATACAGAAAAATTCTTTATAGAAAAGTCCTTCTATCTTCAAAAAAGCAATAAATCGGCCTGCCATCTCATAACCAAAATTATTAAAAAACCATCCGTTTCCTTTATGCATTCGTTGTTTACCATTAGAACCACCTGGAAAAAAGCTAAAACTCCTTTTCTTGGTGGTACATTGGAGCAGTTAACGTTATGAATGTCCGAAATTGGCCTCTTTAGCATAAAATAATAAAATTTTAAGATATTTATACAAAGCTTTTACAATAAATTATGTCATTTTCTGTCTCTGTATAGAATTAAAAACTCAGTGTAAAAAAAAAATAAAGTCAATGATAATTAAAGTTATGTTTGAAAGGCTTAAAGATATGACGTGTGTCCAGTGCCCACCTTTTGAGAATCGCCCTAATGCAAATTATGAGGATCATCTGAAAATTAAGGAAGTACTCTTATTTTTTTGTTGATATCCCATGACTTTAACACTTTGAGGTCTGAGCTATTTCAACGGCATATCTCCCTCTGGACTGAGGGTGTTTGGTACTTTTCATGATTTTTTTAAAAATACTTAAAAGATATGTATTTGAATTTTTTTTTTTTTTTTTTTTTTTTTTTTTTTTTTTTTTTTTTTGTAAACTTAAAACTGTTCGTATTCATTATCAAGGAACTATTTAAATGTACGAAAAATCAATATTTAATGAGAAATTATCGAAAAAAGCATGTTTTATATTTTAAAAAAAAAGGTCCGCATAAGAAAACATCATTTTTTAACATAAAATTTTACATAGACTTGAATAAAAACTTACCCAAATGTTGTACACTGTAAAAAAAATCCGACCAGTTTTCCTGTAGGAATCGGAAAATAGTTGCCCTTATCGTACCGGAAAATTTTCCGACCCAGCTCGGAATAAACTCCGTAAAAAAAAAAGAAATAGTCAATAAAACGGAATTTTACGGATTTTATTCCGAGCTGGGTCGGAAATTTTTCCGGTGCGATAAGGGCAACTATTTTTCCGATTCCTACAGGGAAACTGGTCGTATTTTTTTTTTACAGTATACAAATATCTGAAAATCGGTTTTATTTGTATATAAACATTTGTTAGTAAAATTTGCTTTTGTGGTACATTTCAAAGCACAAAGAGCAAAGCACAAGGTTCACAATAACTCTAAGATCTGATTCTAGATATTTTCATGTACTTACTTCTGTTTAGTGCTGCTACGAATTTTTTTTTTTCAAAATAAAAGGTTCTTAGATGATATATGAAAAGGCAGCGTACGTATATAGTAGGTATTTTTATAGCCAGAGAGTTAAAAGTTGACCCCGACAAACTCTCTGGCTTAGCTCGCTTTACCGAAAACGGCAACCCGAGTGACACTCGAACTTAGACCTCAAAGTGTTAATATTTAGTTAAATTAATTTCCAATTTTGCTCACTTCAAACTAGTGTAATGCTAATGGCTTTATAGACCTGAACACGGGTGCAGAACACAGTTGTTCTGCACGACACTTTAAGGCATTATTCGCAGAATATCCAAAAAAAGTAGTATGCTCTATCAGTCAAAGATACTGTTAAAAATATTATTAATCTTATCTTTCAAGTAGACGAAAATGTAGGGTGATCGAAATTAAACAGGGTGTGTGTGTGTTTAAAGTTTTCTGGTATAAAACTACTGAGCAAACCGCAACCAAATTTTGTATACATACAAGAGATGAGAGACGGGCTTTACTCTTTCAGGGGTAAAGAACTTCTGTTGCTAAAATGTTAAAATGATTGAATAATACCGGGATTTATGAAGAAATTTATATGAAAGTAAGTAAAAGCTTTTCTTGGCATACAGTATACAAAGAAAAATTTAATTCTTAAATTCTGATGCCAATGTGGCATTTGAGAATTAAACTTTAGTGGTGTTGCGTTGTCCTTTAGACTGCAGGTTCGGTAAATTCAAATTATTTCATAGTGCTTCGAAAAATAAAAACGTCTTCATAACTTAGTTCTAATATATTGTAAATAAAATTCGTAACTTGAATAAGTAAACACACTCTACAGTTCAAATTAAACTTCTTTCTTAAAAAACAACTATGTACATTTTATTTACAAATATATAGGTATATTAATATTATTATTACTCTCATTTGAGAGTTCCATTATTACCGTCAGACCGGTTCAAAACAAACTTTACATCTACACTGAAAAGAAAATCGGAAAACAATAAAAGGGGGGTTGCCACAATGCCGACTAACAGAAAATGGCAAGCATCGCCAAGTTGGCATTCTCAACATCCTGCCCCGGGCTGAACACTTAGTTCAGCATCTATATTAAACAATTTAATAAACATAAGAATATACTTACATACATGACAAATTTTCAGATACATACAGCTACAGATATAAAAGCAAAAATAATAAGAATGCTGCAATCTACGAAAGAAAATAAAACACATGAATTGTATGAAAATTAAACAATAATAAGGGTAAATATGAGTAACAAATCAAATTAAATGTTCGATAATAGTTCATATTTTTAGTGTAAGAGTTTTAGTGTCTTTTAGTCCACTAAGTACAATTCAAGATTATATAGCAATTGCACAGGTCGTTTAAGATCGCCTTTTGCAGTCTGTAATACACATGATCTGATTTTCGAGTCACGACCAAATATGAGTTCTTTAACACGGCCACACTTCCACATATGTTTTGGGAGCTTTTCATCATGAATTATCACTATATCGTTAACTTTGAACTGAGACGATGAATTTATGTTTTTCACTTGAAAAGCAGATCTAAGTTCTAACAAATATTCGTTTCTCCACCTTTTCCAAAAGTGGTCAGTAATTTGTTGCTTATATTTATATTTTCTCGTCAACAAAATCTTATTAGATTTCTCTTGCGTACAGACTGGTAATCCATAAGAAGGTAAGGACATTAATCGTTTACCAACTAAAAAATGAGATGGCGTTAAAGGTGATGGTTCAGCATTTTCTTCGTAGAGATAACATAAAGGACGTGAATTAATCACTGCTTCAATTTCTGTAAGTATTGTTTCTAGCTCTTCATAGCGGAGACAAGTTTTTCCTAGAACCTTTTTTAAAGGTGTTTTGATGATTCTATCTTTCGGTAAAGGTGCTATTTCCACCTTTCCAGGAATAGCATTAAGTTTTCGACATATCATACACGATCTTAAGACGGATTTTACAAATCTTCTTCCCTTTAATATAAAATACCTTTCACGAAGGTGAGCTAAAGTGACAGCTACACCAAAATAGTACATTCTTTCATGAACATCCTTAATTAGTAATTTTACAAAATAAGATTTATTAGGAAATATCCACGGATGTTTTTCCTGCTCTGTAACTTCAGAAAACTGAAGTCTTCCGGATAAAACAAGTAAGTCATTTTCATCGAATTGTGGATTAAGGTTGTACAAAGAAGAATCTTTATTAAGTGGTTTTTTTTGTTTAAGTGCTTCTATTTCAACTTTAAATGATGTTTCCTGAGTTTGTTTAATCCAGTATTTTTCTGCTGTTTCTATTTCTGAGGTAGTTAAAGGTCCTAAAATTTTAGGGTTTTTCGAATTGGCATTATGAATAAAACGCATTATCCAAGCAGTAATATTATACACGCGATTTAAACTACTGAACTTTGCCATATCAAATACTGGCTTAGGGATAGAGTTTGATTCGTTACACAATAATGTTAAATTTGGTTTTGCTTTCATTTCATTAAAAGCTTCGGGAACCATTTCTATAGCCCTTTTTGAAGGCCACAAATCTTCTGATAGTGATAACCAAGGTGGGCCGCACCACCATACATTATTACCCATTAACTTCGATAAGTTTTCCCCTCGCGTAAGCAGATCTGCAGGGTTTTCTTTTCCGGGACAATAATTCCAGTCCTTTGGATCTGTCAATGACTGAATTTCGGTTACACGATTGGAAATAAAGGGTTTCCAGTTTGTAGTAGAACCCTTAATCCAACAGATAGTTATCTCTGAGTCCGACCATAACTTTATATTTAAATTCGAAATATGTAATTTTTGTTTTAAATATTTCCACATTCTAGCGGCAACTACTGCACTGATCAATTCCAGCCGTGGAATAGTTAACTTCTTGAGGGGGCTATTCTACATTTACTCCAAACAAAACTAGTTTGAATTTCGCCAGTTAATGAAATGGAACGCAAATAAGCAACTGCTCCATACCCTTTGGGACTAGCATCACAGAATATGTGAATTTGTGAATTTTCAGAAATGTTTATCATATTAGGAAAATATTTTCGGGTTATTTCAAATGTGCGTAAATGTACAACTTCTGAACACCAAGTGTTCCACTCGCATTTCAAATCTTCAGGTAATTTATTGTCCCACTCTAAACCTCTTTGCCATGTTTCTTGCAACAAGGCTTTAATACGTATTACAAATGGATTCACAAATCCTAATGGATCATAAATTTTCAGTAACATTTTAAGAACTGTTCGCTTCGTGGGATCATCGATGTAATATTTTTCAAAGGGCTGCGCATCTAACATCAAAATATCAGATTCAGTATTCCATATCAGTCCAAGCACTTTTAAGATACTACCTGTGTTTTCCTCACTTATACCTAAGTTACCAGATTCCCACATTTCCCTAAGTTTAATAGAATTTGTTTTTAATTTCCTCAAATTCATCCCAGCTTCTTTAAGAATTTCAGAAGCTGTAACTGATAAATAATAAGCTTCGTTATCTAAATCTGATCCGGAAATTAAATCATCGACATAGAGGGAATTATCTAACATATATACAACATTTGGATGTTCATCTCGATATTTCTTTATATGATGTTTAATTGTGGCAGCCAAAATAAATGGTGAGCATGTAACGCCAAATGGTACACGTCTAAATCTTAAAATTTTGAAAAAGTTGTTTGTGTCATTATCGAACCAAAGAAATTTAAGGTAATCTCGGTCTTCTTCAGCTACAGAAATTTGAAGAAAGGCCTTTTCAATATCTGCACAAAACGCAGTATTGAATTTCCTGAAATTAATAATAATTTCTAATAAATCGGGGTTCAAATTTGGGCCACCGTACAAACAATCATTTAATGATTTGCTATTTTCTTTTGAGGAAGCATCAAATATCATTCTAACTTTAGTTGTGGGTTTATCATCTCGCAAGACAGGTCGGTGGGGCATAAAATAACCGCTATTTACAGTTTTATTAGAACATGCTTCCACTATGTTATTTAATTCCTGTTCAATCACAATTTCTTTATATTTCTGCAATAATTCCTTATCTTTAAGCAATTTTCGATTTAAGTTAATAAATCGGTTTCTAGCATTGTTATAATTACTTCCTAAATCTCTTCTATCATCTTTCCATAACAATTTAGCTTCGTATCGGTGCTCAAGAAAATGCAAATTGTTTTCGAATTTTTCGATTATCTCTTTATCTAATTCAGAAATATTTTCTTCAGTGTTCATCCCTAAAGTTTCTAACTCCCACAATGTTTTCAAATCATTTTGAATAGGTTTCATAACCTGAGTGGACAAGACCCCAGCTTGCTTACTCTCACCATTTTTATTTACGTCAATTGTCCCGCAGAGGGAATGCCCAAATAAATTTTCACAGACGAACAATGATTTATTTATGGGGTATGTTTTGTCATTAATTTGATATAAATAATCAGCTCCTATTAATATATCAACATCACTATTTTCCAAATGTTCCCACGTGTCAAGACGTAATTTGGAAAGTTTTCTCTTAATTTTGATTGGAAGAGGAGGAATTTGTATCAAAGAATTAGTTATTAGCGGTGTGACTAATGCTTCAATTATTATACTACGTTTTCTATTCGTCAAGTGAATTAGCTTTAGCTTAACGACATCATAACATCGTTCTTCAGATTTTCTCGAACCGAAAGTATAGACAATTAATTTTTCCTTTCTAATGACCTCAGGTTTTAATTTTGAAACTAAATTTTCTGTAATAAAAGTTCGATGACTAGCAGAGTCAAATAAACAAAGAGCAGTTTCTGAATTTTCACCCGCTTCCACTTTTACATGAATTGTTTGCAATATTACTTCTCTACTGATATTATTTATATTGCCTTTGCAATGATATACGGAGGAAATAATACTATCTGAATTTTTTGATACTTCTGTTTTTTTATTAGAATTACAAAGTATAGTATTATGATATGTTTTACCACACACTTTGCAATTTTCATTCGAAATTTTACAAAAATTCCCGATGTGAAATTTACGGAAGCATTTAAAGCACCTTCCTTCCCTTTTTAATTTTTCTCGCATTTCCGGAATAGTGAAAGACTTACACTTTTCAGTATCGTGATCAGTTTGATTACAAAATATGCAGTTATTTTTAATATTTGTGGTTAAGGCAGAAGCTGATGGAATGAATTTTTTATAATTTTTCTTATAATTTTCCTGCTTCTCAGGGATTTTTTCAAAATGGTTTAATTGGACAGTGGTCTCGCGAGATTCAATTTCATCTTTAATGAAATTTATCAGCTCATTAACATCCCAGTCAGTGTTTTTAATTCGTTTTCTATTAAATTCTAGTGCAATATCTGATGGAATAAGTTTCAGAAGAATCGGACATAACAAGTGCCCATATGAACCTGATACAACACCTAAAGAATTAAGATTTCTTATTTGAATTTCGCATTCATCATACAAATCTCTAAAAGCCTTAATGTTACTAGAATTTCGTACTGGTTTCAAATTTAGCAGTTTAGACATGTGACTATTTATTACCAGGTCATTACGACCAAAACGATTTTTCAATAATTCTATAGCATGAGCATAATTTTCCTTAGTCAGCGAAAAGCCTGCTATAGTATTTGCAGCACTTCCGCCCAAAAGTGACTTTAAGTAGGAAAATTTATCAATCGGAGTTAAATGTTCATTATTGTCAATCGCATTCGAAAACTGACTCCAAAATTCGAGCCATAAACACGAATCACCATAATATTTAGATATATTAAGTTTAGGAAGTTTAATCAAATTTTGATTAAGAATTTTCTGACTTTTTAGTAGAGAACTATTGTTGCTACTACTATCACTTTCAATGTCTGAAGAATCTTGTTTAGTTTCAGGAGTAACTGTGTTATCATTTAAAAATTTGGAAATTTTATATTTCCATTCAATAATATTCTCATTATAAGATTCCGATTTCTCGATTTCTTTTTCAAATTCAGTACTTGGAACCAGTGGTTCAATTTCAGAATTTAATGATTTTAAAGTTTTCATTTTGTCATTCAATTGCTGTTTCAAAAGATCCAGCTGTGATTTTCTATTCTCAAGCTCTAATTCTTGTGTATTATCTAATAAATCCCTTATTTTATCAAATATTTTTGTTGTTTGACTACGAATCGTAGCTCTTTTTTTTTTCAAAGTTTCGCAATCCATCATAAAATAAAGAATTTAATTTATTCAATACAGTTCAGTTAATAAATGTATTCATAATTCTATTTATTCAATATAATTTAATTTGAGGTACTTACCTCAATCGATGATGAAATCCAGACATCCTGGAGCTTTGACGCCAGAAAAATGTTGCGTTGTCCTTTAGACTGCAGGTTCGGTAAATTCAAATTATTTCATAGTGCTTCGAAAAATAAAAACGTCTTCATAACTTAGTTCTAATATATTGTAAATAAAATTCGTAACTTGAATAAGTAAACACACTCTACAGTTCAAATTAAACTTCTTTCTTAAAAAACAACTATGTACATTTTATTTACAAATATATAGGTATATTAATATTATTATTACTCTCATTTGAGAGTTCCATTATTACCGTCAGACCGGTTCAAAACAAACTTTACATCTACACTGAAAAGAAAATCGGAAAACAATAAAAGGGGGGTTGCCACAATGCCGACTAACAGAAAATGGCAAGCATCGCCAAGTTGGCATTCTCAACAAGTGGTATATATAACATACCAGTGCCCTTCAAGGGGTTAACCCGATATCAGTCCAAGGCCTGGTCCGAAATGGGCTCAGGCTTGATTTTTATGCAAGCCTTAGGGAATTGGTGAGCTAGGACGCAAGGTGAAAATTTTATTTATTAACAAATTGAGAAAAAGAAAAAAAAAACCTTTCCAGATGCTATTGGAAAAAAAGAATGTAGTCTAACTTTCTTTTAAAGTGTTTTACGATCCTCTGAAAATCAGTTTGAAAGGAAATTGTATCCTTATTGATCTGATATAAAGACAAATATTCTATCTGATTTTGAAGCCTCGGCACGGTCAATGTTAGTAACATTAAGAAGTTGCGAAATATCTCTTGTATATCCTCTCTTTCTGTTTGAAGTATATCTACAGAATTACGGAAAAAAAGAATTAATGCCTTTCTGCTATAATTTTACAATAATACTTTAAAAGAGTAAGATTTGTGACTTTAGCAGATTTCGGCTAGTGTTGGGTATAAATAAGAAATTTGTTGTTTCAAATGGATTTTCGTGGACATAGAAAACACGAAACGTCGCCATGGAGGCGTATTTAGGATTACTAGTTATTAAAAATGTTATTAGCAATTTTCTAGTGCTTACTTTCGGTATCAGATGACACATTTTTTTTTCTTTTGTGCTCGGACAGATTCGAATTTCGAATCGTCAGAATCGGGCTCCCAAAATAGAACCCTGACTTAACTCCATACTACCCTAAGTATACAATGGGGTTTTGTTTTTGCTGAGAACTGTTCACGTTTCGAATAAAAGGGGGAAAATGATGCTATGGACAATTGGACATGTAATTTGCTATTTATCAAAGAACCGAAAAACTATTATTATAATTATGATAAATATACAAAAATACTACTGTAAATACATTTGGAAATAGAACTAATAAACATAACAGCAATAAAAGAGAGCAATAATTTGTAAAAGCTTTTTTTTTTTTTTGTAGTTACATTTGGAAAAGGAACAGAGCTGGTAAACGTGTAATAACTTTACTGCAGTCACATGAGAAATCAATCATATTACCATTGCAAATGCGGCTCCACATACTCTCCATTGTGTTGATTCAAAAACGGCATTCGATGCATGACAGATTCGATTGTACAATGTAATTTATTTGCAGGGAGATTTGTAATATGTTGTGAATCGTTTTAAACTTTGCTTTAATGGTAAATGGGAGTTTTTGGCTTGAAACAATAGCCATAGTATCTTGTGTTTATTTTACTTCTAGGAACAAGCTAAAAATATGTAAGTTCTCACATAAAAACAAATATTTTGAATATTAAAAAACGAATTTTTTATTAATTTTTACAGAAAAGGGCGTTTTTAGATTCGTTTTTCTTCGGCGATCCACAGTACTCAAGGTTTTAATGGTTTCATCTGAAACAAATAGAATAGAAATAACGGTACAAAATATATAATGTCCTTGACAGACAGTTTTTTCAAATTTTGCATTTTTAACGAAATGACGGTCTTTTAAGTTTAACATATGAATTTTCAACATCAAAAATGTATTTTTGTGAAAAAAAAAAAGGATTTCGGCGTGTATTGGCATTAAAAAAAACGCCTTTTTGTGCCAGAAAGTGCAGAAAATTCATAAAATTTAAAGTATCATATCTTGATAAGGTTTGAGCATACAAAAATGGAATTTTCAGTGTTTTACTAATCAGAGCATGGAGTAAGTTTTAATAAATATAACTTACAGAAGCCAGGGACTGTATAAAACAGGGGTGTCAAATTGTGGTCCGCCGTATACCACTAATTTTTAAAGAAATAGGATTAAAATTTTATTTTAATCATATGATATTTTTATTTCATTATTATTTTGTTGTTATTATTTATTATTTATTTGTTATTTTTAATTTCATCTTTCATGACTTCTCGAACTGCAAAGATTCGATGATTATATAAAGCAATGATTACCATAAAATTTTAATGGTATCCGGCGGGCCACAGTTTGGCACCCCCGGTATACAAGCTTAAATTCCGTAACTTTAAAAGAAATATTTTGACGAGAATGAATTTTCACATGATGAAAAAACACATTTGAATATTTTTTCTAACTGGAACTATATCTCTAAAACTAACGATTTTGCAATTAGCTATTGGCGAATAAGAAGGTATGTGTGCGTATACACTGCCCAAAAAATTAGGGGGGCAAGAAAAAAAAGTGAAGAGAACAGTGCAAGACAGTCATGTATGGGCATAAAATGGATAGCACACGTGTATCAATGCGCAATACAGAAAAAAAGACGCAAAAAATTTTGTAAGGGAGCTTTTATTCTTTGAAAATATGGAAGCAACGTGAAAAGATGGTTTAGGGCAGCAATTTGATTTCATGTAAATGATAAAAAAAAGTATTGTTTAGAAATGATGCAAGATTTTTAATATGACGTGTGGTCTCAATGAACAACTCAGACTGCTGCACGCCTGTTTCCGATGGATGCGATGAGGTTATCGATAAGACTTTGGAGAATACTGTTCCACTGCTCAAGAATTGCAATCTCCAAGTCCCGGACAGTAAAAGAAGGCCTCGGTCCCGCAGAAATGCGCCGTCTGAGTATGTCCCAAACATGCTCGATCGGATTTAGGTCAGGAGAGCATGCTGGTCATTCCATCCGATGTTTTGTTTTAGCTTCAAGCATGTTTTCTAGAAGACGAACTGTATGAGGTCTGGAATTTTCGTGCATGGAAAAAAAGAAATTACTAATTGCTGCAACATAAAATACGACATGAGATCTCAGTATCTCATCTGTATAACTTCGGACCGTCAAAGTGCCATTCCGAATGACATGCAGGCCCGTACGTTCACCTATGCTGATTCCTGCCCATAACATTAACCCACCTCGTCTGTAATGTGATCTTTCACGAACAAATGTGGGATTATTTTGAGTGACTCTTTCTCTCCATGCCAAAACACATCAGATGCCACATCCAGACTGAATCGGGACTCGTCTGTAAACAGAATTTGATTCCAACAACGTTGCCTCCAAACTCGATGTTCAGTTGCCCACCTTCTTTGGGCCGCACAATTGGTTGGAGTCAACGGAATACAGACCATTGGCTTACGTGCATAAAGACCACCCTGATGAAGCCTATTTTGGACTATTTGGCTGGACACCCTTCGTCCTGTGGCCAAGAACAACTGTGTTTGCAGCTGAGTAGCATTGAACGTTCCGTCTCGACGAGCTGTTAACAGGATATATCGGTCATCAGTTTCTGTGTTAGCACATTTCAGACCTTGCACTTCTCGATGCCTACCATTCCATGTGTCTTGGAATCGATTCCGTAGCCTTTCATGGACACTTCTTGCAACTCCAACAGCGTCCACTACACTTCGTTGTGTTTCCCCAATTTCAACTGTCCCGATAACACGCCAAGCGATGGATGGCGGTAAATCATATTGTTGTGACATTTCCAAACAACCTTTTCTCAAAACACAAGCTGATAAACTGAATTTTACAACGGAGACAATGAAACAGACGTTTCTGCAAAATCCCGATTTCTGCACTTATCTCATTTTTCTAGTTTTTGATGTCATAAACTTTAATTTACATGTGAAGTTTTTTTTAATCTGTTTTCTACTACGCTTTAAGTTATGGATGTTTCGATGTTTCATTTTACGTTATTTATCGGTGTAAATATTTGCGTAATTGCGTTAAAAACATGTGCTCCCCTAATTGTTTTGAGCAGTGTAGTATCATGTAAACAGTTTCAACAATTTATGAAGGGTGATAGTATACATCATGAGGAAAAACTTTTCTTATAAGAAACCAGGAGCTCAACCCACTTATTCAATTAAAAATGCAGGATTTCTCACTCTAAACCCAACCCGTATTTTCGTTCCTATCTTCAGCAATATTAAAAAAAAATCATAGCAGAATTTTCAAATGTTTAACTTTTCCTTGCGTGAAACGTTATTGTATTACGAAAAGTACTGGAAATTTACTGTACTTCAGCCCGTTACACAATATGTAATGTCAACTGCATTCTTAGTTATGTTGCGTCTGACTCGATGTGTTTTGGAATGCGAATGATGTCCGTTTCCAACCATTTCGTGAATATATGAAAACTAACACTTTAAATTCAGACAATTTAATAAAATACACAATAAAACACATTCGAAAGGCGTTGTTTAATGTATACCCTGCAAACAGCATGAGTCAAGTCAAATTGGTGAAACTGGTCGCACCTTCGAAATTAGACTGAAGGAACATAAATATGTATTAAAGACCGGAAATTTAAACCCCAAAATGGTTGTCCAAGGCTTAGATACACACCACATTCCGAATTTTGCG
Organism: Maratus speciosus; assembly: GCA_963932465.1. Taxonomy (NCBI): domain Eukaryota; kingdom Metazoa; phylum Arthropoda; class Arachnida; order Araneae; family Salticidae; genus Maratus; species Maratus speciosus. The sequence goes on from OZ010796.1 coordinate 519,471,421, forward strand.
AACTCTATCATAATTAAATTGAATTGCAATACATACGTAAGACGCCTTTTTCTTCATGTCTGGTATACAATATTATAGACCGAGAGGAGGCAGCACAGACAATCACCTCATCGAGTTCACGGCTGAAATTCCAGAATTAGTTAAAACTCGATTCGCATATTAAAACGCAATCGGTCTGCAAAGTCCTATCTTGATGGAAAACACCTGAAAACCCGATTTGAGCGGTTGACTCGGTTTAGCATTGTGCTTTCCTGCACCCAAAGGTATGAAAACATGGAGGACTGGGAACAGGAAAACAAAATGGTAAACCTACGAGTCAACAGCTAAAATCGAGTTTTCAGGTGTTTTCCACCAAGATATGACTTGGCAGACCGATTGCGTTTTAATATGCGAGTCGAGATTCAACTAATCCTAGAATTTCAGCCATGAAATCGATCAGATGATGGTCTGTGCTGCCTCCTCCCGGTCTATTAGTTAGTTCACCCTTAAATGAAGCAAACCTTATTCATTCAGGGTACACGGTACGACTTAAACTTCGATTTTAATTATTTTGACGTGGTTCGGTCTGTAAGTTATTTTTTATTTCATCTTTCATGACTTGAATGTTTTTTACTGTACTAACGAGAGACTATTGTATGTCCGAATGGTCTACATGCTCTTTAATGTTTTTAATGTGATTTTATTGTGTATTTTATTAAATTGTTTGAATTTAAAGTGTTAGTTTTCATATAATTATTTTGATTAGACGTAATATGTCCAACTGCCTTAAACTTCTCATGATGACATCCCATTTTACAGAAAGAAAAATAAATCTATTGAAATTATTGATGCAATATCTACGTTAGTGGCAATTGTGAACAATAATCCATGTTGAGATTGGATTGAGACACCCTGTATTTTGGAATAAATACAGGGTGTCTATAATTAAACGACACTATTTTACAGTTGTCTACAGATGAAACTATTGCTCAAAGAATTGTGAAATTTTGTGTAGGACATAATAGAGGTATGGGAATTTGTTTGAGCAAAAAAAAAAAAATAAAAGTTCAAAATTTCGTTGCCAGAGGACGTTTTTTAATGAATTACACATTTAGCATACATTTACGACAGTTTATAAATTTTATTACAAACAAACATTTTCCACACGACGGTCATTAGTTTCAGATACCATCTGGAATCGTAAGATAGCATGTTCCACAGTTGATCGCAGTGCGTTCTGGGAAATGCTAATAAAAATGTCGTGAAAAGCTGTCTTTAAGATCAGGTAAAGTTAATAAATAAAATGTGTAAATTGTCGTAAATAGATCCTAAATGTGTAATTCATTAAAAAACGCGCTCTGGTGGCGAAATTTTGAACATTTTTTCCCCTAAACAAATTCTCATCCTTTTATTATGTCTTTCACAATTTTCTGAACAATAGCTTCGTTTGTAGACAACTTTAAAATAGGGTCGTTTAATAATGGACACCCTGTAAGTATATTGTAACCTTTGTTTCTTATAAAAAAATTATTCATCAAGATGGATATTATTACTCCTCGTATTTTATTGATACAGTTTACGATCTTTCTGTGTTCTGTTCATTTAGTAAATCGTATATTGTAAAAAAAGACAAATGTTTCTTCATCTAGAAAAATGTAACAGAACCACGAATAAAATATACTATAACCTCACCCGAGTTACTCATGATGAACAGCGTTCTTTACCTTTAGAAATCTCAGAAACCAATATATTTTTTAGATTTAAAAAGCATTCATAAAAACACAAAGATACTTTTGATGCCACTTATTTACGGAAACGTTTCCAAGTAGTTTTTATAGTAGTATATTAATCATTTTTCTTAAGCAAGAATATTGGTTTTTCAGATGCCATCAATGCTCAAGTAAACATTTTCATGTTCAACAAACATGTTTTACAGACGAACATGATAAATGAACAGCATTAATATAATACTAACGTTATATTAATATTAACATTATATTAAAATTAATATTATTTTGTTACTCTTGTATGCATAAATTAAATTACGTGGCTAAAAATGTTTAATTGAGAATTCATAGTATTCTAAAAACCTAATGTTCTGAATTGAGAAAACTAATTAATACACAATAAAAACTACTCGGAAACATTTCCAAAAATCAGTGGCACCCAAAGTAAGGTTGTTTTTATAAATTCTGCTTTAAATATCGAAAATATATTGGTTTCAGGGTTTCGAAAGATAAACAAGTTGGAAATTGCTCGTCAAACGTGGCAAATGATATCTGTAATGGCAAATGTTCGTACTATAACTAGTTTTATGAATAATTTTTGCACCGCATATTGTACTGAATGTATATTTTAGTACACTTCATAAGTGCATATCAGTTTCATTCTGTTCGAAAGGCTTTAACATCATTAAAACTCACTTGCAATAATTTTTTCCCGTTGGCCGTAATGTAACGGAAAAAAATTGACTGTCCCTGTAATTAAACTATACATCTGATTTTCATAAAATTTGAAATGACTCGACAAAATTTTGCAATAATTATATATTTAAAATTTCAGGCCATTCGGAAGGCTGCAACATCATTAAAATGCACTTGCAGTAATATTTTCCCATTGGCCGTAATGTAACGGAAAACTTTTGACTGTCCCTGTAATTAAACTATACATCCAATTTTCATAAAATTTGAAATAACTCGACAAAATTTTGCAACAATTATATATTTTAAATTTCAGACCATTCGGTTGAGTAGTTTTTGCTCTGTTATATGCGGACAGACGGACCGAACGACGACTATAGGTGCTACGTATTTATGTCCTTACGAACGCACCTAAAAGTAAAAGTGCTCGCTTTGCTTTTATATGTGCATAAGCATAGTAAACCTTGTGAATATGTTGTTTTGTAATGTTTCTAGTGATATAGAACGCTTTTCGGAATTATGGATAACTCGGAAGAGGTTATTGTATATTTTCGTTCATAGCTATATTATATTTTTGCAGATTAAGAAACGTTTGCCCTTTTTTTACAGTGGTGTCCAACAATTCAGATCTTCGGATGTGCTTTTATTAAATATAATATAATATTAAAAGTATTATTTCTACATCAATACACATTACAGTACTTTAAAAACTTTATTCAAACTTTATTCAGAGCATCGTGATTTGGAGAAAAATTTCTGTCATTTGGTGAAAATTCGTGATTTAACGGAAAAATTTCAGGAAATTTTAAGCTTAAATTTGCGAAGTTTCTGTGATTTGAAAGGGGAAAAGTCCTTCCGGCCAGTGACCTACAGAGTACAATAAAGAGACCTTTTTCAATTTCTAAATTTTTTGCAATTTACTTTAAGTATAATTTTTTTATATTTGCTGCCGCCATTTTGAAACAAGATGGTTGATGAAGCTGGCCAGCGAACTTGTGCAAGGCATTGCTATATACTATCCACATGCCTTCTTACATCGAAATAGGCTGATAAATACACGTGTTATCGCGTGACAAATATCAGATCGTTTCAACATGTCAGCCATGCTAGAAATTCAAAGTGCTGTAATTCAACCATTTATTAATATATAGACGAAACAAAAACAGCTCCAGAATTTTTGCATCAAGGTCAAACACGTAAAAAATCTTTTTCATTTTTGAATTTTTTGATAACTCATTTTAAATTAAAAATTTAATTTTTTTTTAAAAAATCGCAGCCCTTTTGAAACAAGATGGCGAATGAAGCTGGTCAACGAACTCGGTCGAGACATTGGTATGTACTATGTACACACCAAGTTACATCTAAATCGGTTCATAAATACGCCTGTTATCACGTGACAAAATCAGGGCGTTTCAAAATGTCAGCCACAATAGAAATTCAAAATGCTATAACTCAGCCATTTTTTTAGATATAGACGAAACAAAAACTGCTTCGGAATCTTTGTATTAAGTTCAAACACATAGGAAAAAATCTTTTTTCATTTTTTTCATTTTTTGGCACTTCATTTTAAATTTTAAATTTTTAAAATTTTTTAAATAGCCGGCATTTTGAAACAAGATGGCGGATGAAGCTGGCAAACGAAATCGGTCGAGACATTGGTACGTATTATGTATATACCAAGGTACATCCAAATCGGTTCATAAATACGCCTGTTATCGTGTGACAAAAATCAGGTCGTTTCAAAATGTCAGCCACGCTAGAAATTCAAAGTGCTATAACCCAGCCATTTTTAAGATATAGACGAAACAAAAACTGCTCCGGAATCTTTGTATCAAGGTCAAACAAATAAGAAAAAAATATTTTTCAATTTTTAATTTTTTGGTACCACAATTCAAATTTTAAATTTTAAAAAAATTTAAATGGCCATCATTTTGAAACAAGATAGCGGATGATGCTGGCCAACAAACTCGGTCGAGGCATTGGTATGCACTATGTATACACGAAGTTACATCCAAATCGGTTCATAAATACGAGAGTTACAGTGTGACAAAGATGAGATATATATATATATATCAACTTTTCAACGGAGGGTGGTTTCGGGATCTGGGGGTCATGATCGATGAAAATATACCAAATTTTTTTTTAATCGCTTTCCTCCGAACGGCTGCAATAGGTAGCTTTTAGGTAGCTTTCATTACAAAAAGCTACCTATTGCAGCCGTTCGGAGGAAAGCGATTTCAAAAAATTTTGGTATATTTTCATCGATCATGACCCCCAGACCCCGAAACCACCCTCCGTTCAAAGTTGATACATATATATATATATATATATATATATATATATATATATCTGACCTATGTCACACTGTAACTCTCGTAATTATGATCCGATTTCGATGTAATTCGGTGTGTACATAGTACATACCAATGTCTCGACCGAGTTCGTTGGCCAGCTTCATCCGTCGTTTTGTTTCAAAATGGCGGCCATTTAAATTTTTTAATAAAATTTAAAATTTAAAATGTGGTACCAAAAAATTAAAAATGGAAAAATATTTTTTTCTTATGTATTTGACCTTTATACAAAGATTCCGGAGCAGTTTTTGTTTCGTCTATATCTTAAAAAATGGCTGAGTTATAGCATTTTGAATTAATAGCGTGGCTAACATTTTGAAACGTCCTGAATTTTGTCACGCGATAAAAGGCGTATTTATGAACCGATTTCGATGTAATTCGGTGTGTACATAGTACATACCAATGTCTCGACCGAGTTCGTTGGCCAGCTTCATCCGCCATTTTGTTTCAAAATGGCGGCCATTTAAATGTTTTAAAAATATTTAAAATTTGAAATGTGGTACCAAAAAATTGAAAATGGAAAAATAATTTTTTCTTATGTATTTGAGCTTTATACAAAGATTTCGGAGCAGTTTTTGTTTCGTCTATATCTTAAAAAATGGCTGAGTTGCAGCATTTTGAATTTCCAGCGTGGCTGACATTTTGAAATGTCCTGAATTTTGTCACGCGATAAAAGGCGTATTTATGAACCGATTTGGATGTAACTTCGTTTATACATAGTACATACCAATGTCTAGACCGGGTTCGTTGGCCAGCTTCATCCGCCATCTTGTTTAAAAATGGCAGCCATTTAAATTTTTAAGAAAAATTTAAATTTGAAATGTGGTACCAAAAAAATTGAAAATTTAAAAAATATTTTCTTCTTATGTGTTTGACCTTGATAAAAAGATTCGGGAGCAGTTTTTGTTTCGCCTATATCTTAAGAAATGGCTGAGTTATAGCATTTTGATTTTCTAGCGTAGCTGACATTTTGAAACGTCCTGATTTTTGTCACGTAATAACAGGCGTATTTATGAAACGATTTGTATGTACCTTGGTGTGTACATAGTACATACAAATATCTCGACCGAGTTCGTTGGCCAGATTCATCCGCCATCTTGTTTCAAAATGGCGGCCATTTAAAAAAATTTAAAAAATTAAAAAATTAAAAAATTAAAATGAGATACCAAATTTGGAAAATGAAAAAGATTTTTTTCGTATGTATTTGACCTTAAGACAAGGATTCCGGAACAGTTTTTGTTTCGTCTATATCTAAAAAAATGGCTGAGTAATAGCATTTTGAATTTCTATTGTGGCTGACATTTTAAAACGACCTGATTTTTGTCACGCGATAACAGGCGTATTTATGAACCGATTTGGATGTAACTTGGTCTGTACATAGTACATACCATTGTCTCGACCGAGTTCGTTGGCCAGCTTCATTCACCATCTTGTTTCAAAAGGGTTGCCATTTAAAAAATAAATAAATAAATAAATAAATAAATTAAATTCAAAATGAGGTATTAAAAAATTGGAAAATGAAAAAGATTTTTTTATGTGTTTGGCCTTGATACAAAGATTCCGGAGCAGTTTTTGTTTCTAAAAATTTGTTCTTTTGTTTATATCTTAAAAAATGGTTGAATTATAGCACTTTGAATTTCTAGCATGGCTAACATTTTGAAACGATCTTGTATTTGTCACGCGATAACACACGTATTCGCCTATTTCAATGTAAGAAGGCATGTGGATAGTATACATTAATACCTCGACCAAATTCGCTGGCCAGATTCATCAGCCATCTTGTTTCAAAATAGCGGCCATTAAATTAAAATATATATATATATTTAAAGTGAGGTGCAAAAAAATTAGAAATTGAAAAAAGTCTCTTTCTTAAGTATTTGACCTTGATATAAGGATTCAGGAGCATTTTTTGTTTGCCTTTACCTTAAAAAATGGCTCAGATATAGCAGTTTCAATTTCTATTGTGGGTGACATTTTGAAAAATCTGATTTTTTGCATGCGACAGCACTGGTATATATCAACCGATTCCGATGTGAGTGAGCATGTGCACAGCAATTACTAAGGTCTCGACCAAGTTCACTGGTATGCCTCATCCACCATGTTGTCTTAAAATGGCACGCACTTTAAGAAATCGCCGAATTTGGCAGCCACATATAAGTTACTTTTAAAGAAAAGCAGCTTGGATAAAGCTGACTAATTTCTCGAAATTCTCATTCATTATACTGATAAAAATTAGTATTGAATCTCCTATATTCGGTTTCCACTAAATTGAGCTTCGTGTGTTTGTATGATACAAGTTGGTTTTTTTAAAATAAGGAATATGAAAGTTACCTCTTCCTCCCGGCACTGGCCGAAGGACTTTTTGTAATGAAAGCTACCTAAAAGACATACCATAAAATCACCGATTTTGAAAAGGTAACGTGTTTGCAGCACAGTTGAGGGAACACCCATGTGATTTAACGAAAATGCTGCTTAGATTGTGAGATTTCAGGTGATTTTTAGCTTAGATTAATGAAATTTCAATGTTTTAAGCAAATCAGAATGTAACATATTCGTGAATTAACGGAATATAATGAACGGAAAAGGCGTGTCAGTTGACGGATTTTTTCTGAGTGTAGTTATATCATAATTTATAAATTAGTCAGTTTTTTCTTTGATGGATAGATTTGATGCAGGAGGTATTTTTTTTAATTTTCATAAGTAAAAATGAAGTTAACATTAAAATTTAAAATCATTTATTAATGTCAGCATCAGCTAGTTGATCAGAGTGTTTTTTCCTATCCAGATATCATTTGGAAATAAAACAAAATATTATTTTTTCCCACGTAAAATCAAGCCTTATTATCTTCTTCATTATTTATATTTGATATTAAAACTTTACGTAATATCCATATTATCAAAGAATGAACTTGAATAAATCTCATAAAGTCTAAGGTAAACTTTAGCTTCTCTGTTATTCATCAACTGTCATAAGAAAGTTTGCCCTTAACTCCCTTTCACACTTAAGAAGTAGTCTTTACTTCTTATCTCGAGTGAAACTATTTCAAGAGACAATAATTATATCGTTATTAAGATAAAATAAGTGCGCACAATTTTCGGATAAAAGAATTTCCAGTTTTGCTGAATAGAATCTAATTAAATGCAGATATTATCGGATTTCAAGTCACAATTTTTACTCTCTAATTTGTGTATTAATTATAAGGCAATTACACGATAATTAACAGTTGCATGGGTTGCCGCTTAACGTTAGTTATAACTAAGAGTTGAAATTATTTCTAGAATATAACGTATGATTTACATAGTTGTATAGGTTACTCGTCAACATAATATATATTAGCTGGCGTTACAACCAGATGCTTTGCATTTGCATTGTATGAGATATTTTGATTTTTGAAGAAAAATAGCAATTTTATTCAACATTTAAAAAAGATTTATCGTATTAATTTTACAAATTTTTTGTCATAAGCAAGAATTATATTTACTGTGTAAATTAACTGTAAACTTAGAAAATTAAATTTTGCAAGTTACTTGATTTTGATGCAACTATAATGCCTTTATAAGAAAATGGCGATCTACATGGAATAAAATTCAATTGTTTGGAAGGATTTTGGATAAAAACTTGAAGAGTTTGTAGAGGACTAGCTACTCTCTTATAAAGGGAGTCCAGTTTATGAGTGACAGTGTTTTGACCCATGTTAACCTATGTGCGTGAGAGATACCTCTGTCCTTTGTTTTTCTTTAATTTTCTCAAGTGAGTTTGTGGCCCTCGGAATCTGCGGTTCGTAGCTTTTTACTGTAGTTTTATGCTAATTAGGGAATGCTGTTCAATCTGCATGGTATAAAAATGGGATTGAAATTTGGTATCTGTGGATCTTGGGTCGAGACCTGCCTCTGTGGGGGAACATAAAACCGGTGCTCTGGCCTTTAGAGATCAGAAGCTTGCCACGTACTTTTAGAGATTTAAAGTCTAGAGTTAGCTGAGAGAATCTGCCATTGTTGGTAAAAAAGTATTTTCGACATTGTTCAAATCAGTTCTGTGTCAACCACGGGTTGTTCCTCTTTAGTGACATTTACATAAGTTTGTTGGACTTGTGAGCTAATAAATTACTTTCAGTGACAGTAGTGTTCAATATCAAAAGCGTTTTTGGATATCACTTGACCGTTTGAGCAGCCAGCCATCCCCGTGTAAGTTAGTTTTAGATAGAGTAATTTTGCATTTTTCATTTTCTGGGATATTAATTTTGAAGATTAAAGTGAATTTAACTCAGAGTAGTATACATGGCTATATTTAGAAGCTCCACTGGAGCCCTTCTCTATTTTGGTTTCAATAAACAGTATTTTAAACTGTAAATCTGAGTAAGTCTCTATTACCTTGCGGTCGTCCTGCGGGGTCGTCACAAGCTTACGATTATACCGTCGTGTAATCAAGCTAAAGTTTTCTATCTCGTCGAAGTGAATTCATCCAGGTGAGAATCTTCAAATTATGTAGTGTGGGTCATAGATTAACCTACAAGATAGGACAGTTACAGAAAAATCTGTAATGATAGCAATACTAGCCTCACTAGCAACAAGGGGGAAGGGAAACTAACAAGATTTTAAAATTTACCTATTTATATTAATTTTTCTATGCTTTATGATTTTAATACATATTCTTTAATTCTGTTATATTCCTTACGAGACGTATGATTCTCTCTAAATTGACTGTTGGCTCGTTGTTTAACTGTATTTTTATTATATTAATTTTTTATTAAAGAAGTAACAGCTCTTTAAAAATGTGTCTAAGAATATTACACCGAAATATGTGTAAGAACAGTATATTACACTGAAATATGTGTACTCATGTGCACTCAATAGATAACAATACTTGAAAACGTGGCTTGCGGAATTGTAGTTGAATGGCCAAGATGGTGCTTTGGAAAGTCACAGTTCCGTACTTCGTATCCCGTTCGTGTACGTATTGCTTGTTTATTGTAGATTGAATTAAATAGACAATTTTTCCTCTTGGTGTAAATGAATCTTTAAAAAAGGATGATTGAAATTCATAGGGAAAAAATCCAATAAAATAAGGAAATACTACTGGCGTCACGATTCCAAGTATAATTTCCGCATTATAGCGATTTTTTTTTCTTTTTACAGTGTATTCATTCAGATTATACAAGTTTTATGCATAAAATGTGACTATAGGATTTTAGGACTCCAAAACAACTCTAGCATATGGATTGAATGCAGTAAACATAATTTTAGACGATTCTGTTTCTTGTAAATTGTGGGCACACTCTCTTGCGGTCTTAAAACAAATCTGCTAGAAAGAGAACAAACACACCAAGCATATGAGTTTGTTCTAAATGCGATTTTGTTTTGTGAGCATAAAAAATTTAGTTCAAAATTTACACCTAAAATTATAAGGCTAAGTTATCTACACAAAAATTTGTCGTTTCTATGTATTACCCAGAAATTTGTGTATTTACACATTAAACTGTTTATTTCAGTGTTATCTGATAACTTTTACCCTTAAACTTTAAGCTCAAAGTGTCATCACCAAAATACACAGGACAATGAGCATTTTGAAATTGACACGCCAGGCGTGTATTTATAAATTTACTCGCCAATTCACGCATGTAGACAAATCAGTTTTGTATCATCCGTATGCTTATTTTTAAAGTGTAAATTTACGCATTTACTTTCAGAGTGTATGACGGTGTATTAATTAACGAGATACGACGCTATCATAGAAAGTAATGGTAACGCGATGGGAGTCACATTGCCTTTTAGTGACAAGAGAGGTGGGGAAACTTCACATCCATAGAATATTTTTGCACTTGAGCGTCTACCTTAATATAATATTTCTTTTTTTTTTTTAATGTTGCGTGCTTTCGTTTATAACAAAAGCTTGACTATTATTTATTTATTTATATTTTGTGTGTGTAAATTATAAGTTAACAATATTACAGCAAAATATTAATAATAAAAAGCTAAAAAATCTTTTTTTATGCTATTAATAAAGTAAATACGATTTAATCAGAATTAAAACGTACATAAAGTAAATGTGTACTATAAAAATACACTGGCCACCCTAAATGCAACACTATGAAAGGATCAACCACACAGCGTAAAATTTACACCATGTATACACCTTGGTAGAATATGCAAATGATTACAAATTCAGCGCTCACGCACATCGTGGGCGACTGCAGCGCACCTTACAATCTATATATAAAGGGAAGAAAGATTGTCGTTTTGGAGAACGTGAATTGTTTTCTCGTGCGATTTTTTGTGTGCACAGTTTCAGTATACCTCGTAGAAAAACACGGGTACCATTCGAGCACGTTTCTGATTTCGATCGCAAAAGAATCGTTGCATACAGAGATTGTGAATTATCTTTCCGAGAAATTGGTCATCGTATCGGACGTAGCTAAGCAACAGTCATGAGAATATGGAATCGTTGGATGCAGGAGGGAACGACAGATCGACAGGAGCGATTGCAACCGTCTCGTCACATCACTCCACTGGAATACAGGGATATTGTGCGCATGGCACTGATGGAACGCACTGCGAAATCCGCAAACATAACACAACGAATGCCGTCTCTAACAAAACAATGGGCGTTCACACGAACAGTTCCAAGTCGTTTGCAGTACAGTGGATTGTCCGCTAGGCGTCCATTGCTTCGCATACATTTGGCATTAAACCACAGGCGTTTTCGTTTACAATGGTCGGATGAACGGCAGAGATGGACAGCCGAATGTCATAGCATTGTGTTTTTGGATGAATCACGCTTCTGCCTGCAGTATCACGATTGTCAAATTAGAGTTTAGAGACACCGTGGGGATAGGCTGATGAACTGCTGTACTGTGTATGATCACACTGGTCCTGCACCCGGTGTTATGGTGTGAGGTGGTATTGGAGTCAACTGCTGCCTCCCCCTACTACACATTAACGGTACATTTAACAGCCAGTGTTATAGCTCTGAGGTTTTGCAGCCTGTTCTCCTCCCTTACCTTCAGGGCTTGCCTGCGGCCACTTTTCAACAGGACAATGCACGACTACATGTAGCACGCAATGTTCAAGCTTTCTTCTTAGCTCACCATATTCCATAGTTACCCTGGCCGGCCTGTTCTCCAGATCTATCACCCATCGAGCATGTCTGGTCAATGATTGGAAAACGCCTATCCCGGAATGCCGCATCCGCGAGTACACAAAATGAGCTTTGGCTACGTGTGGAGGCAGCGTGGGATGCCATCCCCATCAACACATCCAAAGCTTCTTCCACTCTATGCCGCAGCGTGTAGCAGCGCTTATTGATAGACGTGGATGTAACAGTTCTTACTGATTTTCCCGTGTACCTCACTTCAAAGAAGGTAGTCTTTGGAATCAATTAACACCGATACTATGCGTAATCTCTAAAATAAATTTGGCTTTGATATCTCTTGTCTTTCTTGGTGTTGCATTTTGGACGGCCAGCAGTGTATACAAAGTAATGTACTCTACAATTCCCATCGGAAATTTTATAAATAAACATTCTCATTTAGAAGGGAAAGTCGATGTTTTAGTATTTTATGAGGCTTAATGTATTGAAAAAAATTGTCACAACACTCTTTTAAAATTAAAGCTTTTTAAAGAGAAACATAAAAAGTTTATTTTTTATGTAAATAAAGTCTTCATTTTTCATTAATATTTTCATTACAATTTCATTTAATTACAATTTAATTTTTCATTACAATTTCAAAAGTTCAAAGGTCTTTATTAAATACATCACTTCCATTAAAGATACTGTAAAAAAAGGGACAAATGTTTCTTAATTTACAAAAATATAATATAATTACGAAAGAAAATATACAGTATACAGTAACCGCAATTATTTACGAATCCGAAAAGCGTTCTTTATTATTAGAAAAATCACAAAACACTATATTTTCAAGAGTTAAATTAGTATATTTAAAAGGAAAGTTTCGTTTTCTGCAGCTGATATTCGGCGACGTTTCCGAGTAGTTTTTATAGTTTTTTAATCAGTTTTCTCAATTCAGAACATAGATTTTTAAGATACTATGAATTCTCAATTAAACAACTTCAGCGGCGCAATTCCGATAATTCGCCCCAAAATCAAAACGGCGAAATTTTCTGTTAACATCAGCACAATCATTATTCTAAAACTTAGAAACATCTATTTATGACAAGTGTTAATGTTCCAAGTTTGTTTTTAAGAATTATAAATTAAATTACAAACTAAATATGAAACATTAGACAGACTTGAATACATTTAAAGGGCAATTAAATGTAAAATATATAAAGGAAGGTGGCCTAAAATGATCCTATCTGGCAAAACGATCCACATAGGTTTTCTTCCAGACAGGTGGCGCTATCTACAGGGTAACGCATAAATTAGTTGTGCCAAGTGAAAAAGAAGCAATGGAGGTATTCAAACGATCGCAGTATTACGCGGCTGAATAGAATTCTTTGAAAAAGTAGGTTTTATAACATCTGTTATAAGGTAAGCACTAACTTTTATATTTATTTATATATACAGTCTTTCATGAACAGAAATATGACTTGGTTTATTTAATAGAGTATGTTTTTAGATGTGAATTGCACATGCTAAGTTTGTTATGTTTCTCGGCGTCATCTAGTTATATGACCTAAAATGGACGGTCATGTTGCCGGGTAAAATGGTCCATTATGTGGATCGTTTTACTACCATTTTACTTTAGCCATCAGGGAGGTCAAATGTGTGACTGCCCCAAATCTTTTTCTTTGAGACCACGTGTTATCCTACCGTCTCCAAAGAAAACGGAATCAAGCACTTCGAGAAAAGAAAATCGACGGAAAGTGCCATTTTAACGAGCAGTCCTTATAAAAATCAACTGTGCTTGGAAACGAAAAATACAGAACTGAAAGATAACATAAAAAAGACTGCAGCTAAGAAAATCCAATTAAAATATGCTAAATGTGAAAACGAAATAGCCAGAACAAGCAAAGAAAAGGGAATGAAGTCAAATCAAAGACGTATTTACCACCAGTGTTGCCATATTAAATTAAATTCAGATTTCTTGATTAGCACCACTTTTCTTGAAATGGTAAAATTCCTCTTGTTTTCGCCTTAATTAATATGCCATTAAATAAGGCAAATTTTACTATTTCAAAAAAGTGGTGCCAATCAAGAAATCTTAATTTAAAAAGTAGCCCACTGGCAACACTGATTCTCATAAAGAAGAAAAGGGTGCCTAAAAACCAATATTTGGAAAATAGTGAAACAGATTCAGAAGATGAACACAAGTGTATTTATTGCGATGAACTATTTGTCTCCTCTGCAGCAGGTGAAGGTCGAATCCAGTGTCACAAATGTCGTAAGTGGGCGCAAAATGCATAGATGAGAATGACGATTATGTGTATCTTTCCGATATGTGCTTAAATATTCCGAGTTTTCGGATTGGGCGGAAATATTTAAATTATTTCTGCGTTTATTACGGCCTATTACTTTTGGATCATAATTTTCAAATATTCAATTTTATTGTTTTTGACACTTTAAAAAAAATTACACAAAATAATTTATGTATGCTATTTGATTATAAAACATGTTTTATTTCATTATGTATTTTCATAATTACTATTATATATTTCATTTTGCCGATAAAAAACAATTTACAATTATTTTTAAATGAAAGATCATTTTGCCCTTGGGTGACTGGGTGAGAGTAAAATGATCCTTTGGGCACGTTTTCAAAAATCTATTTTTTTCATTACTCAATTTGGGTTTAAAATATTATTAAAGCATGTTTTTTATGCAAAATATAGTGTAAAATATATTAGCATAGGACCAGAGTTTTATTTAAACAGTTATATTATTCTACACAAGTTTTTCCTACGTAAAAACATTTCATTAAAATCAAAATCAGACAAAGTATACGTTTCGCTATGTCATCGCATAGCCTCATACATACTAACATCAACCACAACAACAAAACATCGAACACACACTGGACTCAGTCAAAGTTATTTTTTTTCTTTTAGAAACAAGAAATATTCGTTAGGAATCGAACCTGATTCGTTCAAGGTATTTGGGTATAGCATAGTGAACCATCCCTCTATGAAAAGTCTGTAATGGTAATCTTTGCAGTTATTTTTAAATAATATTTTAATTCAGACGTTATGTGCGTGTATCTTAATAAATTACAAATATTTAAAAAACTTCAATGGTTTTTAAAAATCACATCAATTCTGGAAAAAGTGCCTCAAAACCATTTATCCAGCCTGATGTATTAGCATCAGGATAACAATTATTCTAAGACTTTGAAACCTTTATTTATTCAAAGTGTTGATACGTCAAAGTAACAATTATTCTAAGACTTTGAAACATTTATTTATTTAAAGTATTGATACGTCAAAGTAACATTTCTAAGTAAGAAGTTATATAAATATATTTTTTTTAATCTTCGGGGATTATTAGGAACCATATCAATTCCGATCAAGTGCCACAAAATAAAACAATCAAGCCCTTCTGTTACCATCGGCATAATTATTATTCTAGAACTTTGAAACATATATTTATTCCAAGTTTTTAAGAGAAAATATATTTTATAAATCAAATAACCAAAATTTTAAAAACTTCAAAGTTTCTTCAAGTTCATCAACTTCGATAAAGTGCCCCAAACCAGTCATTGAGTCTATTGTATTAATATCAGTATAATAATTCTTCTGCAATTTTGAAACATTTATTTATTCAAATTGTTAAGATATTACAGAAACATTTATAAGAATTTGAAATTGAATAACTACTTTATTTTTAATACACAAAAATTTTTAGGAACCACGTCGACTCCAATAAAGCGCTCTAAAGTCAACTAACCAAGCTCTTGAAATAGCTTCGGGTTAATAAATACAAGTAATGATAAAAATTGAAGTATTTATTTATTCCGAGTGTTAATTTAAAGTTAAATAACTATCGTTTTAAAAACTTTTTTTTATCTTGTCAATTCCGACAGATCTTTTCAAATGCATCCAACCAGATTCTATTGTTAACATCAGCATAACGATTATTGAGAACTTTGAAATGTTTACTTATTCCAGTTGTTAATATTTCTGAAAATTTTTCAGGAATTTTTAGTACTCATATCACTTTCGATAAAACACCCTAAAACCAACTAACCTACCAAGTTCTTCTGTTAACGTCAGCGTAAATATTATTCTAAAACTTTGAAACATTTATTTATTTCAAGTGTTAATTTGATTTTTATTAATTATAAATAAATAACAAAATTTTAAAAAAATCAATGATTTTTATAAACTATATGAATTCTAATAAAGTGCTTCAAAACTAACTACCCAATCTTTTGAATTAGCATCGGGATAATAATTATTTAAAAACTTTGAAACATTTATTGATTCAAGTTTTTAATACGTCAAAGAAACGTTTTTAAAAAAATAATGTTTAATAACTAATTTTTTGAAAACTTCAGGGGTTTTTTTTTTTCACCATCACCTCTATTCCGATAAAGCGCCTCTAAACTATCCAACCAAATCCTTGTAATAACATCGACATAATGATTGAACTGAATAATGAGAACTGAAACATTTACTTATTCCATGCGTTGATATTTTTTAAAAAGAAACATGCTTCTGAGAATTAGAAGTTAAATAATTACATTTTAAAACATTTAGGTATTTTTATGAATCAAATCAATTTATCGATAATGTGCCCCAGAATAAGCTAAGTAAGAATAACTCGTACCCTAGCAACATTACTTAGCCTAGGTTCCGAAATAAAGAACAAATCAGGCAAACTTTCACGACTAATTTTAAAATGCTATTTTTGTCTTAATTAATCATAGTGAATAAATAGGACATTTTTTTAAGTAGTGGTAGGAGTACACCTTATTGCCTATTTGGCTTCCGTGAAGTCAGCGCCTATGTTACTTAGACGAAATCGTTGTTATCGAACACTGATTCCACCTCCTGTCAAAATGTATTGCAACAGCGTTATATTTTCTCACGCATCCAATAAAGTATTAGCCAAATTCACATTCATTAGACGAAGTAGAAAAGCAGCAAATAAATATTTTTTTAGCCAAAACATTTATTAGCAGAGGTATTATTTATCCCTGGTATAATTGTATTGGCACCAATCTAATAATTATTCTACAAATTTAAAATACAGTTTTATAGTCAGGCAAAATCTCACCACTAATTTTAAAATGTTATTTTTGTCTTAATTATTCAAAACGAATACATACGACAATTTTTTTAGAAAAATTACTGGTAGGAGTATTCCTGATTACCTATTTTGCCCCAATAAAGTCGATGGCAGTGTTACTTACACGCAATCGCTTTTACAAAAAAAAAAAAAAAATCATGACGCCTCCTATGAAAATTTAACGCAACTGCGATATACTGGCTCACACACCCAATAAAGTATTAGCCAAATCCACATTCATTAGTCGAATTAGAAAAGCAGCGAATATATATATATATAATTTTTTTTTCGAAACATTCATTAGCAGAGGTATTAATTATTCATGGTATAATTGTATTAACAACAATCTAATGATTAGAGCACATAAATTAACGTCTGAATTCCATTTTTATTTATTAAAGGTACACATATATTAAGACAGACTTTAAATACAATTAAATACAATAAACCCAACCTGGAGTGAAAAATTAGCCGGGGCCAGGAATCGAACCTCGGTCGACAGCATAACGTGCTGTTGCTCTACCGTTAAGCTACCCTGGCCGATGTCCTAGCCTGGCAATTTCTCACTAATAAACCAAGTTGTGGAACGTCACCGTCCATCTACCAGATAGGGTAGCTTAGGGGTAGCAACAGGGTAGAGCAACAGCATGTTATGCTGTCGACCCAGGTTCGATTCCTGGCCCCGGCTAATTTTTCACTCCAGGTTGGGTTTATTGTATTTAATTGTATTTAAAGTCGGTCTTAATATATGTGTACCTTTAATAATCTAATGATTATTCTACAACTTTAAAATATAATTTTATTCAAAGCGTTACTGTTTTAAAGAAATATTTCATAGAATTTGAAGTTAAATAACTACAATTCTGATAAAACTTCATTGCCAGTAGCCACTTAAAAGCAGGTCTATTTTCAAGTGCAAATCTTTGCAATAACATACCGCGATATCTATGCTTTTAAAATGATATGATTTGCTTGCAAATTCTTTTTTCTTTTCTTATCACTAGTTGTAAGAAAGTTTTATAATCAGTCTTCTATCTAGCGTAGATGAAAACGGAACAACAATCGTGTTCTTCTTTCATTCTCGAATCTAACATCTGGTAGTCTCCCGAACAATTTTACCTGTCTATCAAATGCCACTTTTTTCATTTGTTTACGCGTTTTAATTTGCTAAACATATTGGGAATGTAGATGTTTATGCATGTATTTTTCTTATTCAGTAGATACAAAATATAATGATACTGCGAATTTTAATCTAATTTTCCATTTTATATGTCGATTTATCAATGTACTCGATTTTAATCACTACACTGTAAAAAAAAAAGACCAATGTTTCTTAATCTACGAAAATATAATATAACAATGAACGAAAATATACAATAACCTCTTCCATGTTACCCACGATTCTAAAAAGAATCGTTGTCTTTAGAAACCTTAGAAACTAATATATTTTTGTGATTTAAAGAATCGTTTATAAAAACAAAGTTGCTTTTTTCTGCCACTGATTTTCGAAAATGTTAGTGATTTTTATAGTTTATTAATCAGTTTTCTCAAACTGGAACATCGTTTCTAGGATGCTATTAATTCTCAATTAAACATTTCCAACTGCGTAATTGCGTTTACCGTGGTGGCCAAAATTGTGGACGCTTTTTGAAATTTTCATGTTTTATAGCTTTGTGTGCTTGAGGAATATAGTAAATTTCACTTAAATGTTTATATAGCAAATTCAAGGAAATTTAATGTAGAATTTAATTAAAAAAACATAATTAAAATATCTGCCTTATAAAAAAAGTTACGCTTACAAAATTAAGATCTATCTTACATTCTATTATATTTTTAATTTACACTTACACATTCAATATTTAGTAGGATAACCCTTGTTTTTTATTACAGCTTCACAGCGTCTTTTCACTGAGAGAACTGGTGTTTGTAGTTCATCCTTTTTAATCACATGATGCCAAAAATCAATTATAGCTTTGATAAGTTCCGTTTTATTAGATGGACAGTTTTTTTGTTGTTGTTGTTGTTTTTTATGTACAAGGATTTTCAAACGTCGCTACAAATTTTCTACAGGATTCAGATCAGGGCTGTTTCCTGGCAAGGGTGATAATTGTATACTTTTATTTTTAAACCATTCTTTGCATATTTTTGCCATATGACATGGAGCGGAATCCTGCTGAAAGATAAATGGTGCTTTATTGGGGAAGAGATCCATGATGGAAGGTATCAATTTCGGTTCCAGGACAATTTCGATGTATTTTTTTGCATTCAGAATGCTACCAATCACTTGAATGCGGCCCACACCCCTGCAGACATGCAGGCCCAAATCATCACATTTGTTGGGTTCTTTGTAGTTACTTTAATGCAATCAAGATGCAGCTCTTCCCCTTACGTCTCACATATTTTCGTTCATCACTACCAGAGAACGATAATTTACTCTTATTGCTCCAGATTATTTGCTTCCACTGATTTCCTGACCAATTAATGTGTTCTTTTGCCTTTCTTGCGTTGCTGAAGATTTAAAAATGGTTTTTTCCTCCGAATTCTACCTTTCAGTCCAAAACCTGCTAATCTTCTCCTTATTATTGTTCTTGAACTAACTGAAATACCCATTGCATTCATTTCACATCTAACAGCATCTGATGAAATTCTTCTATCTTTGAGGTATATCCTTTTTATCTTTCTATCGCCAGAAGCACTTGTGCATTTTTTTCTGCCTGATCTGATTTAGTTTCTTCATAACGTAAGCACAACTTTCGTATGCCAGATAAAGTGACTTATCCACCAACCTGTCTTGCAATTTCAGTATAAGAGAGACCATTTTCTCTCAATATGACAATTCTGCTTCTTTTTGTAGGTGTCCAATCAGTTCTTGTTTTTGATGTCATTGTTTTAAATTATTTGCATTAAGAAGAAAATAGAATTTTTTTAAAAACATTATTCTATCTAGTTACACACATTATTCACCATTCGGTAAAATTCATTCCAGCAAAATGCCAATTTTACAAATAAAAATATACTACAGTTTAGTTACTGGCATTTGTTTGGTTCTCAGAACAATCATTGTAATTGGCTAGGAAGCTTTTATTAGAATACATTTCAGCATTCATGACTAATTGTGCTTGTATTTCAGACTAAAGCAAACGTAACTTTTTTTTTTTTTTTTTTTGCAATGCAGATATTTTAATTCTATTTTTTTTCTGCATTAAATTTCCTTGAATTTGATATATAAACATTTGTATTTAAGTGAAAATGAATATATTCTGTAAGTACACAAAGTTATAAAACATGAAATTTTCAAAAAATGTACACAATTCTAGCCATCACTGTATAGATGCAAGAGTAACAATTCAATGTTAATTTTCAATGTTAATTTTAATGCTGTTAATTTAACACGTTTGTCTGTAAAACATGTTTGTTGAACATGAAAATGTTTTCTTGAGAATGGATACCTTCCGAAAAACCGATATTTCGAATTGAGAAACTTGATTAATGTTCCATAAAAAACACTCGGAAACGTTTCCGAAAGTCAGTGGCAGGAAAAAAAACTTTGTTTAAATAAATGTTTCTTTAAATCTTGAAAATATATTGATTTCTCATACTTCTAATCATACAGACATCTAAAGACAAAGAAAGCTTTTCGGAATCGTTAGCAAATTAGAAGAGGTCATTGTATCTTTTCGAGCTTTGTTATATTACATTTTTCTAGATTACGAAACATTTGTCTTTTTTTACAGTGTACTTATCGCCATTGTATCAAATGGTGAAATAAAGCTTTTAGATTAATAAACACGTTTTGTATCTCCTGATTTATGCAATAATAATAAATTTACATAGCAGCAAAGACAAGTCTAGTAAATCTACGTTTACATCCATATAAAATCTTTGCCAAATTTAAAAACAAAGATGACAAAAGACAAAATAAGTGTTAATGAAATATTCTTGAATATTTTTCATTATTTTATTCGCCTTTTTCCCTTTTATAAATACAATTTAAGTGTTTATAAATACATTTTACATCGAACTATTGCCTCATTTATGAAAATAGCCCGTGTAAAAAACATAACCTTCAGCGGGAGTGCTTTAATTTTTTGCATGACTAACACGAGTGGCCTACATTTACGCACGGTAGTTACGCTATGATAAATACAAGGTATTTCATAGCAATAATAAAAAAAACATGTTTGAAGAAAAAATATGCCTATCAGAAGTAAATACTGAGCATAAATTTTAGGGCTGTTTCTTAGAACAAAAATTACGAAAAATAATTTTTTTCGTGAAATTTTCGATAGCGCGTGCTCTGAAAAGTATAAAAATTTCTCGGGTTGTTTCTAGTAAGAAAATACTTTTAGATTTTTGTAGTGTATTAAACTTTCTATAAATTCATCCTGCATTTGTTTAAAAAAAAGCATTTTACCTTCTAAATTGTAATTGTCTTGTAACATGTTATTCACAGTATTCGGAACTTTAAAAACGCATATGAATTTGAAAAACACATTTATGTCCAAAAGTATACAGCAGCTTGAAAATAATCGGATATCCTCAGAAAATTGTCATTATTTTAATCCATTCTATAATGTTTTATATCATGGGGTATAACAAAACGCAGCAGCATTAAAGAATGAAGAGAGGAAACAATCAATATATGATAGAGGCAGTGGCGCAAAGAGCAGTGCATGTAAAAAGATGTGTAAAGTAGTGGAAAAAAAAGTAAACACGCCTACTAACTCCTCAACAAATTATCGTAGAAGAAAGTTACTGGTACCGAACGATTGGAAATAAAGTCTGCCTTTAAATTATGTATATAAAATTTGCTTAGGGACCCTCTACATATTAAAACGAACCCAAACTTCATTTTTTTCAATGTCAATACCCAATTTTAACAAGATGTTTCAAATATTTGGTTCAAACTATGCCTAGGCACCAAATTTCATTTGAATGATAAGTTTTTGAATTATAAACATTCAAAATTTAGTGCTCCTAATGTTAAATTACATTTTCATATTTTTATTCCTGAAATTATACTCCTAATGTGCTATTCTTTTGTGTAGCAATAATACTAAAATACCCAAACATAAAAACGTTGAATTCGCAATTTTTATAATTTTATGATAGGAATTAAGAATTACGAAATAAATATTCGAAAAAAATATGAATTGCAACCTACAATTTTTTTGATGGATTTACATTTATTAAGTCCTACTTTATGGAAATCCAAAATTTCACATTCTTCTTCCAAGCAGTTTTCAAATTATGCTTAATAAACGGCAAAATGGTGGTTTAAGGGGCAATCTATGATAGAAGTGACGAGATGTTTTGAAATTTCTTATACTATCCTGTAATCTAGCAGTCATCAATGACTGCTTGAGTGGCATTTAAGATGCCTTGATCAAGAAGGGGACTCTCTCGGTCAACAACGGAGTACCGAACTTCAATTTGGATACATCCCCTAAAATACACTCGTTTTAAAATAATAAATTTCTCGGAAACTTACTGTACGAATTGCACAAAAATTTGTTTTTAAGCTAATTGAAGGGTGTAGTGTTCATTTATGCTGCCAGAATTGTGTACTGCTATTGAAAAAAGCAAAGTTATGGTTCGTTTTAATATGTAGATAGCCCCCTAAGCAAATTTTATATATATCATTTAAAAGTAGACTTTATTTCCAATCGTGTGGTACCCCTAACTTTCTTCTACGATTAATTATTTGCAGGGTTTGTAAGGGGTGTTTACTTTTTTTCCCACGACTGTACGTTACTTCATAAAATTAGTGGCAGCCTTGCTGCCTCCGTTTTATGGAGTAATTTAACCCGACATAACTGGCGTTACGTTACACCATAATAAAGTAAATTCTGATACTTTCACATTAGTATGGTATAACCAGTTATATCAGTTTAAATTACACCATTATATAAGTTAAATCACTCAATAAAATTGGAGGCAGCATGCTGCTACCAATTTTATGGGGTAACAGTGCATTTTTTTATTATTTTTTTTTACAGTGAGGGGTACGAGTGGGAGGAACTCCCCTGTACCCCCCCCCCCTGCCCCGAGAAAAATAAGTCCGTAACTGCTGTAAGTTTTATGCAATTTTATGGAGAAATTATTTTTTCTGAAATCTCTAAAGTTATTTTTTTTATGTGTAAAATACGAATGAAAAAATGCGCTGTTCGAAACTACGAATTTATGCGTTTATTCTGATTTCATACAGTCTAGTTCAACATTCATTGTTCATAAAGGGCTCTCAGGAAAACATTCCAATGTAGAAATAATGTACTGCGCCATATACTATATCTCTGACTATGTTGGTGTAGAAAAGTGACATTAAATTTACTGTTATAGCTCATAAAATAACTATAACGTTATATATGCATATAACTATTAAAGAGTATTTTACATAAATCTCAATAAACAGAACATAATTATTAATTAAATGTTTATTTGGTTTAAAAATTATATTAATTGAATTTAAATTAATAAGAAAAATTAAATTACATAAAATTGAATTCTTAAAAAATTAAATTATAAAAAAAAATTACATTAATTATGATTTTTTAATTAAGTAATTAGCATTATTTAATTAAAAAATAAATTGTTATAAACACATAAATTAATTAAAAGTTATTTTAAATAAAAAATTACGAATTTAATAAATATTATTAATATTTTCTAAAATTCTAAAATTTTCTAAAATTTTGTATAGAAAACTTGGGTCGCAAACCACTTATTCTGTCAAAAATACAAGGTGTTTCCCTCCAAACTGATGAAGAGACTTTAATGATATTGCAACAGCATGACTTTTGTTTGTATGAAACATGATTCAATACTAAAAGTCGGAAATTATCCTCCCTTTACAACCCAAAACAACATTGATATTCACCTTCCATAATTCAGAATGTAGCTTATTGTACATAGTGTCATTGACTGAATGACAATGCAATTCGAGTATCGATTGTGATGTTATCACATTTCGCACAAAAGAGATAGACGCATTTTTAGTGCCGGAAAACATTTAAAATTTATAAAATTCAGAGTATCATAACTCGATATAGTTGGTCGCAAAAGCTCATATTTTGTTTATGTCCAAGGCAAGGAAACATTTTTTAAACGTAAGTTATAAAGAAAAGGGCTATTTAATAAGTCGAATTTCATGTTTTAATACGTGCACATCCCTTTTTTAACGAATGTCATATCTTACTGCATATTTTATCTGCGTATTGTTTACAATTACAAGTATGTGTCTTGATCAGCGGATAAAGAGATAATCGCCATGACCTGTATTTTGTATGTAAAATATGCATACAAAGAATGACCATAATTAAAGTAATGCCTAAATGTTATTACCCATAAAAACGACAAAGTTCTCATTCCTAAAGTACTAACGCAAGAATCCTATCTAAATGTGCCATAATTAAACATGTTATTGCATCTAAATCACTTCTTCTGGGAGAATTTCCGATTGCATCTTACGTCGTTAATTATCAAAAGTTTATAAATGCAGGAAATAACACCGAAATCGAAATTGCCGTCTTGTTTTTGTTTTGTTTTTTTTTAATCTTTGAATGTCAAATAACACCATCAACGACACGGCATTGAAGGCCTGTTTCATCTATCAGAAGTGAAAGTGAGAAAAACGACACGTTTTGAACTAGAGTTGTTCAAACATTTTCATCACATTTTTGGTGTCTGATTTTTTGATGGACCTATTATCAACGAATTGGATCCTTCAAATAAGAAGAAGCTTTCAGAACATGAACTACGGTAAGTTTATGTGCAGATTTGCCACAAGCGACTATTTGTTTGTCCTATTTGAAAGGCTTCGTACCTTTTTTCCATCCTTTCCATATATTTCTAAAACAACTACTAATCTAACACAAAGAAATTTTTTTCAGTAGTGGTACGACTAGCATATAAAATTAGTTAACTATAGAAATGCTGAATGTAGCATTTTCATATATTAAATTAAAATGATGATTATAAGCAGAAACTGTGTATAACTGAACTTTGTTGAAATAAAAAAATTAGGAATTTCCACATAGGGATATATTAGTGGATTTCTTTGCTGAGTACTTAATCCTGTACTTCAAATGATTAAAATAGGTAATTTTATGCCTTTATAACACTTTAATCGAAAATCTGATGTAATAATAGCGCTGTATATTTCAGCAAAGAATAAAATAAATGCTTAATGTTTCGCGTTTTTAATCCAATAGGTAGAAAGCAATGCAGCCCTTTCAAAATTTTTCCAGAAAAATGAGGCTCAAGATAAATGGTAAGAATTATTGTCTTTAGTTATATTTCAAAAATTTTTAAAAGACATTTTTATTATAAAATAAACGAATTACTTAATACAATTCCATTAAGATTTTTACTTTTCTCTCCCGGTGTAATTTCTAACTAGCAAAATGCTCAAGGGAGCTTCTAAAAATTCCAAGAAGTTAAATAAGCTGCCAAGGATGCTAAAGAAGGTCGACTGACATCATGGCAGACCGATAAGAAATATAATATTCCTCACTATGGTCATGTAAAGAGATGGACTTTGGTGACAGTCACTCTAACTTATCTGATAAAATGATAATTGAAGAATCGGTACTTCTCCATTATCCCGTCGACCACTTTTCATAAAAAAACTATCGCAAAACTATAGGATTTAACCCTTCTTTTACTGACGGTACCACTCATTTTGAACTTTCGTCTTATTGTAAGTATTACTAATATCCTAATGGTTCTTTACAGGAACACTCTTTGAACTACACTTTTTCAGGATATATGGCAGCACTAGTCGTTATTTTAGATTATAGATTAGATTTATTCGTTATTCTAGCCAGGAAAGTAGCTACCTTTGAAACAGTCGGTGTGTTTAGTGCCGACATTTTGTACGGATTGTCAAGCTTATCATTTTATTGCTGCAACCATAGTGAAGGACACAAGCTACGTGTTGGATTTTTTTATGGATTCGCAATGGCCTTAGAATACAATTTGACTAGCTATTTTAAGCGTACCGTCTAATTAATTGATTTAGCAGTTGAATTACTCGGTGGCACTTAAATGTACCGTCAGTACAGTGGGTGTTGGAGAAAAACTTCTTGTTTAATTTTCGTCTGTATAGTTATCTATCTTTTTTATGTGCACCCCACCAGTGGCCGAGAGGTTCTGCTCTCGAAGCTGGTAGACGGGAGGTGCTGGGTTCGATCCCAATCGCGCCCGTCGGCCTAATCGTTCAGAGTTTTCGTGGTTTTCTTCGAACCTTGGTTCTCCAAGCGTTAATACGGGTTAGGTTCCCTTAGAAAGACCTCCACGGAAGGCACCCCCCCCCTTAGGGCCTATATCCCTCGTGCTGATAATTGGCCGACATAAATACAACCAACCTTTTTATGTGCTTCATAATGTAATTACTAAATTGTAGTGCAGTTATGTTTTTCTGGTATTTCTTTTCTGTTTCATTATTATTTTTTACAGGAAATCGAAAAAGTGATGGCACCGGCTCTTTTTTGCTATGTTAGAAATGGCGTATGTGAATTCATATACTGCATATGTGGAGATGCCAGAGAGCATGTCATCCCTGGAATATAGGTGTTTCCTAACTAAAGGACTGCTGACAAAATCGAAACCTTAAAAAAAATTTTTTTTTTTTTTTTTTTTTTTTTTTAATACCTTCAATTTTTACTGATTTTTCATGTGTAAAATAAAGTTATGCCAATTTCATATATTTTTATTTTTAACTATGAGTGTCTTATGGTTATTTAGCATTTTTAAGAGTTTAAACTTTATTTGAAATATCAGGTGGGTTTTTCTATTATGAGAATATTTTAGGTACAGTGTACTGGCGGTACTTTAAAGTACAACTTTAATTAATTAGCTCAAATGAATCAAATTTCTCACGGGTGAGTATTTTTTTTTTCTGAATATCCTTTAATTTTCACTGTAGTAACCGAAAAAAGAATTACATGAAAAAAATTGCAGTAGATAAAGGATTAACGTCAAAAATGCATGATTATGACGTTACATTCAACTGACTTCAGTTGCGTTATACGCGTTTGATATGTAATCAAGTGATTTTTAATGCAACGTTTATCTGTATTTTTAATGATGTGTTACTAATTTATTAGTTATTTCTTTGATTCAAATAACAATTACATGCTAAGGTAACGCCATGATATTAAAAAAAGAGAAGCATTGAAAAAAATGTTCCGATGTATTACGATTACGTACAATTGATTAGCTTCATCTGACGTCAAGTTCACCAGCCGAAAATTAAAAAAACTAATGCAAATTAATAAATGATATCCAAGATTATTATTTTTCTGTTCTCATTAATAAATTGTAATATTTATTGTTTAATGTTACAGAAAGTTGACATTTTAGTGAGTGGGAATTTTCAAATTTTTTTTTTTTTTTTTTTTTTTTTTTTTTTTTTTTTTTTTTTTTTTTTTTTTTAAGGTTCCAACCGCAACAACATTCTTCCATTTGTTCATTGAGCGTTACAGTCAGGCAAATAGTTTGGAGATTTTTTTTTTTTTTTTTTTTTACACGACTTCCAAGAAGGGTTATGCGTTTCAAGCGTATCTGGGCATGTGAACTTCTTTATACCCTCGAAACATCCCAACAGCTGGATGGATTTCAATGAATGAGGTCTCTGTCGATTTGTCTTAACAGTCCAATGGTTATAGGCTAGGTTTTGTTTTTATAAATTCAAAATGGCGCCCGTAAAATACAAAATGGCGGTAGAGACGAAACATTTTTTTTACGCACCCTATTGAGTTGCATATCATTGGATAGGTCTTTCAAAATGAAGACGATGTTTCAGCCAGATTTTACAGCTAGAAGCTCCGTTTAAATATTATACAACTTGGAAGTTGTGTAGCTAGGATCTCCAGCTTTACTGCAACTGTATCCATCATAGACATCTAAGAGGCCTCATCAAAACACTGTTTATAGATAGGAACTAACAATTAAACACAACTTAAAAGTCATCAATACAAGTAAATAAAAAAATAGGTAAGTCATATAAAAAATAGTTTCAACGCGATGAGAAATAATTAGTTCGCTTTTTACTAAGTCGGGTTTTTTGATTTTTTAAATTTAATTCATACTTGTTATCCAAAGTGGTCAATGATGTAATGGAGCCTACCGAAGATTCTAATGACAATATTAAGTTTAGCAGCTATTTAATTTCAGGGGATGAATTATTCAAGGTACTTGTTACTATTAAGGGGACAGTTTACCTGTTCAACAATTTTGTTTATTTTAAAAAATATGTTTCAAATGGTGAACGGAATGCATTTCAATGTTCAACTAAAAGTACATTTTGAAAAAAAATTACTTTTTAGCTGCATATTTAATTAAAATTTTTAAAAAGTTTATAAAAATTTTAAATTTTTAAAATCTCTACTACTTTTTAAATATCGATACTTTTGCCCATTTTTTTTTCTTTTTTCAAGATTTTCAAATGTATATTACACAAGTCTGCGCATGGATTTTTAGATACATCTAATATTACATTTAATATAATTTTTTTAGTGATAGATATAGTGTAAAACGATGATATCTAACACATCTTCATATACTTTTACTTTCTTTTTAAATAACAAAAAACTTGAAGGCTAATTCCATGCGCAGATTTATCATATATATAATAAAGAACAGGTACAAAAAAGTTTTAATCTCTATCTTAAATACAAAAAAAGCCTTAACATTTTTAAAACATGAAAGTGAAGGAAATATGAACATGGATAAAAAGCGATTTAAAGTTTTAATTTATATGCGTAATTGCGCTGAGTGTATTAACAAAATTTACAATATCTTGCGATATAATTACCGTATGAGTAAAAATGAGGTGTCAAAATATTCACAAACAGGCTTTCATTTAATATTAAAAAAGAAAAATCGATTTTTTGACCAATTTTAAGGTAAACTGTCCCCTTAAGATAAATAAAGAAGTCGATACACACAATGGTAATGAGCTGTCCAAAAACTTGGAAGTTGCCAGAAAAATATGATAAAATATTTTATAAACTAAATAAAATTAGACAATACCAGCCAAATTTTTTTTTATCAAATACAACCACAATTTTTTTAATAATATACAGTGCGTCTAATAAATATAAAGACACTGATATTTTCGAAATAATATTTTAATAATTTAGTATTCAAAATTATATTTATGCATATAACGAAAAGTATGTGCCAAGAAAACATTTTACAGTAAATTAAATTAGAGTTAAATAATTTCAACTCGAAAATTGATAAATGTAAATAAATTTGCTGTCTCATAAATATAAAGACATTTTACATACTTTTGAATTACCGTCCAATAAATAATCCATTCTTATTAATTACAGAAAATATTCTAGCTGGAATGCTTTTTATTAAGTTGTATAACTATTTTGACTTTATATCAAACCAACTTCGTTCGATTTCTTTTTTCAACTCAAGGACGTTTGAAAATTGTCCTCCAGGTGCATATACACTGCGAACGAGAGTGCCAAAAAGATTCTTAACTGAATTTAAATCAAGGTTACGTGCGGGCTATACAGTGACATGAACATTGCTATCAGCAAACCATTTTTTTGTGAGTCTTGATGTGTGAACCGATGCATTATCCTGATGGTACAAATAATTCCGACCACCAAGAGTTTCAGCAATTGGCAACAACTGACTATCAAACAGTTCAATATACTCTTTAGATGTCTGTTTACATTCCAGCAACATCTGTAGTTCCATTAAAAGAGAAGGCACCCCACACCATAACAAAACCTCCCCCTTTCAGCCTACTGAAGAAGGTTCGAGATTAACGTCTTAAATCGTGCGAGTAGGCATTCCAACCATCTGGGCCATCCAAGTTAAATCTCTTTTCATCTGAAAAATGTCTTGTATCCATTCGGCATTCCAGTGCATGTGATCTTTAACCCCGATTAACCTCCGTTCTTTGTGTTCTTTTTTCAGTAAAGAAAATCTGCACGTATGTCGGCATACAATGTTTTTTCTTTCTTTTATACGACGATGTACTGTATCCTTTGGGACCATACTATAAACTTGTTGAGAAACTTATCGGAGTGACATTTTTTGCGACGAAATAAGTCGCATGATCTTGCGATCGAGTCTTTCACTAGTTTTTCTCGGTCTGCCAGATCGTTTTCTCGAATATAAAGTTTTTCATAAAATTTTATAAAGTGCAGCTTTGATTCTTCCAGTTTTTTTTTTTTTTTTTTTTTTTTTTACATATTTGACAAACTGTTAAGCCATTAGCTTTAAATTCACGTATTTTACAAATTTCATCTTTAGAAATTTCAATGTTCCACGGCATCTTTGCAATTGAAACAAGTCAAACAACTTTGCTCGTTTGGGTAAGTTAAAGTGTATTTCTGCGCGTGCGCATTAATTCTGTACGCGCGCATTCAAAAAAAATTTGCATATGAAGCAGTTTCAAGTTTCTCTTTATATTTATGAGACAGCGTAATTTCTTATTTTTTTTTTATTATTCGAGACGAAATTATTTTATTTAAATTAAAACCCCTATAAGAGATTCATTTCAGTGTTCGTAATATGAGGTATAAAATTTAATTTCTTTTAACTGAATTAATAAAATGTAATTTCAAAAACATCTGTGTCTTTATATTTATGAGACGGACTGTAAGTTCACAAATAGCCACGTAGAAACAAGAACCATTGCATTAAGTAATTTTTCTGGTTCGAATTATGTTTAAATAACTTGGGAGGGAAAACGGGAAGGTTTGCATCTATGACTTTAACAAATTTCTAAATTTCAAGAACAGCTACAGCATTCCAGGATTTCCTAAGAATAAAAAATTTAGTTTATGAAATAGTTGTGTAGAACATACAGAAATGAACATTGTTTTGGTAAAATTAATGTTGCATTGGTCATTCATTTGTTATTTCTTGTTTATAAATTCTCAAAGTTAGAAGAGCGTAAAGTTTGAATGTTCAATGATTCATTATTTAATTATAATACATTATTAAATATTTAAAAAACTAATAGCAATTAAAATAATAAAATTAAGAAAAATTGACTTGCATAAAATGCATTTTTACATTTAGGTAGTACGGACATCTCATTGTAAATGGGACAAAAATGATCTATATGTGACAATGATATATCTTTGCTTCAATTAGAAATAATAATTCCTTTTTTTTTTTTTTTTTTTTCAAAACAAATTAGTTTTGACATAAAAGCATAATCATCAATTCTTTTTTTGTTAAATTTTATAAAATGAGAAATATAACATAAATATGACAAAAGTTATGAGAAATCGCATCGCATTTAAACACAGTAATTGCGTAAGTGTTTAGAGATCAATTATAAAGAATGTAAAGGGGCAACCGTAAAATTATTTCGTATACATATTGTTTAGACCATAAGGATCGAATTACAAAGAGATACACTCTAAAAAATAAATGTGTAAATTAGGTAATTTTACACATATATATGTGTAATTTTCTAAGATTACACACTTGTCATAAAATTTACACATTTGTTTCAAAAATTTATCTATATTTTTATGTGTATTTTGCCTCTAAAACTAACTGCGTAATTTGTTATCACTTGAAAAACACAAATAAATGTGTAAATGTAAAAAAAAAAATTAATTTATACGAATTGATGTCTTATTGTGATTTCCACATAATTTTATATACACAGATAAGCGTGTAAATTTCTAAAATCACCCACTGGTCATAAGAATTACACATTTTGTTCAAAAAATTACCTGTTTTAATGTGTATTAATTTGTGACATTAAGTCTATCAGTTGTTATCGGTTGATAAACTCACATAACTGTGTAAATGTAGAAAAATCTTCTGCTTTGACTCTGAACGCAAAGTAAACTGGCGAACAATTAAAAAAAAAAAAAAAAAAAAAAAAAAAAAAAAATTCTGCTTCTCAAATGATTACAAATGATTCTGTCAAATAATTTTGGCTGCCATTTTTAAGGAGATGCCGGAAGATAAGTCTGTTTTATCAGCCGAAATTCTAAAAAATATATATATTAAGGTGATAATAATAAAAGTTAGCTGGATTATCATGATGAAATATTTTTTATAACAGTGTAATACATAGTTTATATTTTCTGCAACAGGGTCAAAGGTGGTGCATCAGGCTGATTTGGGACGGTGAAATAGGCAAAAAAAAAAGGGGGAATGTTTTGCGTGATTGACTAAAATTTAATGAGCGCTTTTAACACAGAAATATATATATTTTTTTTTGAAGTTACATTTGCTTTTTTTTTTTACATTTACAGTTTGTCTTTGGGGAAAAAATTGAGTGAATGTGGATTATGTTTTACTGTCCAAAGCACCACTTTTGCCCCTGGTACCAGAAACGTAAACTAAATTTTCATTTAAATCTATTCTCAGTGGTCTAAGTAATATGCAGGGTATAATTTATAATAATAATTATAATAATTATTTAATAAAGAGATAAAGGGGAGACTGGGGGGGGGGGGGGTTGACCCATTTTTTACAAAAGGATTTTTTATTTTTTAAATATTGAACCTAGAATAAAGCTTCATATATAATTTTATTCGTTTTTCAATCAGTTATCAAAACAAAACAGCGACATAAGTGTAATATATAAGAAACTTGAAAAATGATTGATTTTAAGCTTGAGAAAGTAATGGGTCAAGGCTCCCCACCTATGGAAGGCTTGGCCCACTTTTATTTTATATTGAAATATTTGTTAAGGGAAATAAAATCAGTTTAAAAAAGGCAGAATAACTTTATGCTACATGATTTAATTATTATTACAAATTATTCGGGAGAATGTGGTGTGTAAAAAAACCTGCTTAGACGGAATTCAAGGCACAAGAGAAAAAAACCATTTTGAACACCCATTTTTGTGACACTCGACCCGGCAACATCGTGGTGAAATTTGTCTACATACCTTCCTATAGTGTTTTGATCAATGTTATGGTCTTTTGCAGAGGCATGAATACTTAACACTTCTTAAGGCTGCTGCTTTCATCCGTTCTAGTCTTTTATATTCTTTCTACACTGTAAAAAAAGGGACTGAAAAACGGAGATTCTACTAGCAATCTAGACGCCAGTGCTATTTCCGTATTTTTATTGAAAATTTTCCCCATAAATTACAGAAAAATTTACGTTTTTCTGTTTAAAAACGGAAAATTTTCTGTAATTTATGGGGGAAATTTTCCGTAAAAATGTGGAAATAGCACTGGCGTCTAGATTGCCAGTAGAATCTCCGTTTTTTAGTCCGTTTTTTTATAGTGTATTTACCTGCTATAGGTACTATATAAATGAAATAATTTTCCTATCAACTTTCCAACTTATATTTCATTAAATGTTTTCCCCACTTTACTGTAGCTAAACAGATTAAATTTACATCATTTTAGAAATATAGCCATTAACCCTTCATTGTGTACAGTGTATACTAAAAAGATTTTTAAAAAATCAATTAAGGAAGCTTTGACCATCTGATCAACCCTCCCTCACATTGATTGGGTCAAGCCTCCCCACATAGCCACTTTTTAAATTATAGTACATAGTTATGTTTAGCCTAATTTACTGCACAATCTTTATGCATGTATTTCTGCATTACTTAAAACCTACTTACTTAAGTTTCTCTGATATATTTTATGCGATAAAATTTTACAAAATGTATCTAAAAAAATACACATTTTACGCTGAAAATTCTTCACAATTGATTTTGCCACACCTGTTTCAATTATCTGCATGAAACAAAGACTATTGTTTGGGCATTTCAGTAGCTTTAGTCGCCACCAATTGGCAAAACTCTGAAATTCTTTTAAATATAAAAACTGAAGGGTAAGTCAAGTATCCCCTATAATCAACCATCCCCAATCTCCCCTATATCAAATGGCTCTCTGCATTCCTTATAATTGAGCTCTAAACAACTCTATAGTTTAATTATGGCCACCCTGTACACACATACATGTTTGTGTCTGCGTGGATAACCAACCATATATGCATAAAATACACACACAGGTATGTTAGTATATGCGTATTATGAACCTTCTATGTTAAAAGAACACGTATCTTACTGCTTTCTTTTAAATTGACGTGAACGAAAACACTTTTTAACATTTAGAATTCGTTTTTTCTTATAATATTTTGTGAAAAAAATCTTCTCTTTTTTGTTAACTAAAATTTACGAGCGAAGACAGAAAATTTTCTTTCTTTTTGAGGAAAGTTGCTCTCAACGTAGAGCCTTAGTATAAATAACTTTCTAACAATAATCTTTGAAACGCATACAGACATATTTTATCTACATCCCCTTACTTCAGACGGTTATCTTATCTTGCTTCCGAAATTGAGTAAGATGTATCAAGACACTTTGCGTTTCTGCACATTTGTAGCGTTTTAAAGAAAGTTTTAAAATAGTTCGAAAGACATACAATTAAAGTTTCTCACTGTAAAATTAATAACAGTTTTTTTACATAACCGCACTGTCTGCAGTGAATGTATTTTTGCATACATTGTAAAATAAAAGGACTAAAATACGGAATTTGTACTGGCAATCGAGACGCCAGTACTATTTCCGTATTTTAACAGAAATTTTCCCCCGTAAATTCCAGAAAAACGGAAATTTTTCTGGAATTTGCGGGGGAAAATTTCCGTTAACATACGGAAATAGTACTGGTGTCTCGATTGCCAATACAATTTCCGTATTTTAGATCGCTTTTTTTTTTTTTTTTTTTTTTTTTTTTTTTTTACAGTGTACATTTTGTACTTTCCACACATAAAGTCTTGGTTTAATGCAGTCGTACAAATCTTAAAAGCATTTAACGAAAGAAAATGTTCCTTTCTAATATTTTTTTTTTTTTTTTTACTGGAGAAAAACATGTGAAAACAGAATTTGCCTATAATGAAATCCTGCCTTAAACGGAAAGATTTTATGTCTTGCTGAAAGAAATACTATAAAATCTACCTGTTAAGGTGAAAACTTCTCTAAAACTTTGTTTTTCGATTACTTGCAATTTCGCCTCTACAGGTTTTACTATAGTATTATGAAAATTTTGATGATTAAGAAAATGCTTCAGATGAACTTATTTTCACGCATTTTCCATACTTTTAAAAGGTAAATAATAAACAGTAAAACTTGTTTAAAGAGGAATCACAAGGGAGCAAAATATTTTTCCGAATTGAACACTTTTCCGCATTACACAAAATGATATACAAAGCTTACTGAAATCGTGAAGAAATTATATTTCTTAACTTCTGATTTATACTATTAATGTCTGTCTGTCTAGATCCGGAAAGAATTGATCATATTGAATTTCGAAGTTATCGGACCGTAACTAGCAAGATATTAATTAAAAGATCATCAGCAATCTACTTTTTTACTCAAAATGGCGCACGCACGCTGTCCGGAGCTTTCCGACGCAGGCCAACAGAGAAGATACGACGTGACGCACAGTGGGATGTTTTGATGATCTAGGTGGACAAAATTCATTTTCCCGATTATCTCGGAATTTGACAAAACCACGTGTACTGGTAGCTAAATGTCTGTATTTTCGAGATCCATGCGTGTTTTGACGGAAAAATCAGAGGTGTCGATTAATTATTACCGTAAAGAAATCATTTGCGCAGTTGGTTTGAGGAAGTTTCAAAAGTTCCATTAGCTTCCTCTAAGTTTGAAAGCACGTCGTGGCTATTCTGTTTTATTTGAAAACACGAGTTTGCTGAACATATGTCACAGGTTTATCAAGGTCAGATTTAACCCATTTTTGTTTGAAAATAAGCCATATTAAAAACGCTTAACCACTTTTTTCAAAGGTTGTAATTCTGGATGATTCTTGATGTTGTTTACAAATTTCATCTTGACTTTTAATATATTATTCAGCATTATTCAGCAGTAGGCATTTTTTAAATCAAAGTGCCATTCCTAAAGTATTGAAAAATTAAACTCTTGCAGATATCTGCAGATCATTAAGTTTTTATTAATAAACAAGCCTCATATTAACTTGCAGTGCATGTATGTATGATTAGTTCAAATATTGCTACTCAAATTTAAACCACTTTTAATTATCCGATTGAGCCGAAACAATGAAAACATGTGTAATTTGAATGACAATACAATATTATTATAATTTAAAGAACGTAGAAGTTTGTTTAGAATACTGTTTCTACAGGGCTTCACAAAAATATAGATTAAAACTTGCAAGTTAATTTTAAACCAATTTCAATTATCTGATTGAGCTGAAACTTTGCTCAGGATATGTAGTCCTGATGACAATGCAACATTATTACAATGTATGGAACGTAGCAGCTACGCTTTTTTACAGGGCCACGGTAAAATATTAGTTCAAATCTTGCAAGACAATTTTAAACTACTTTCAATTATCTTATTGAGCTGAAACTTTGCCTACATGTATTTTTTCGATGACAATTCTATTAAATTATAATTTGACGAACGTAGAAATTATGCATTTATTACAGGGCCACACAAAATATCCCGGAAAGATTGTTGCTAAAAAGCAGAAATTTTAATTAAATTTCAACAAAATTACTATAGATTATTGAGATACACAATAGCATTTTTTAAATTGAAAACAAAGTGCGTAGTAGTTGTATTTCTTTTACAGGGACACATAGAAATTTCGGATACGTTACCGTCTATATGCAGAAATTTTATTTCAAATTGAATTAAATTTATATAGGTTATTTATTCACACAACAGCATTTTTTCAATCGAAAATAATGTTGGTAGCATTTATATGTTTTACTGGGTACCACAAAACATTAAAGATTTTTTAATATGATTACATTTGAAAAAATTTATTTTTCAGGATGACTACACAAATTTTTCGAGCAATACTGAGTAGACAAAAATACTAAAAAGAAATGAATGTTAACTCACATGTGTGCATTGAATTGTGTTTTACTTAATTGCAAAATAAGTATGTTTAACGCATTATTTGTAATGCATTATACAGGGTGCCAACTAAAGTCCTTCCCACGCTCTTAATTGCCGAATGGTTGCAGCTATAGTCATAAAAGTGATGTTTTGGTATAGTAGAGTGGCTATGAGGCCATAATATGAGCAGATGAGACCACTTCCAGCACCACCTGGTGAAAAACAGCTGAGCTAGTATTCCTAGCTAGAAAACGAGATTCATTTAACATTCATGTTCACAAGGTGTCGTCATTCACTTTTAATTTTTCATTCACTTTCATCCTATATTTCGAACCGTTTCGCGATAAGAATGCTAAAACCGCCACTTTGTATCAGGTGGCGCTGTAAGCGGTTTCATCTAGTAGCGCATAGCCTCTTTACTGTACCTCGTTCGGCAGTTAAGAGGGTGGGAACGGACTTTAGTGGGCACCATGTATTTTTATTTGAAGGCATTGTTGTTAAATAACCAAATATTTATCACTGTTTGAGTATTTTATTAATGATGCATTAAAAAAACAGCAAAAACTAATTAAACTTCAACGAAATAGTTTTGTCCACCTAGGTCGTCAAAACGTCCTACTGTGCGACGGTCGAAAAGGGATTTTTTTTTTTTTTTTTTTTTTTTTTTTTTTTGCGCTTTTTGAAGAGCGCATCAGCTCGACCATTAGGAATACGAAAAATGGGGCAACAAACCACATTTATTTACTTCAAGCTTTCTCGTTTAAAAAATACAAAAGTTAACCTTTCAAAAAGAATTAATTTAGAAAAGTCTAATCCGTGCTTTATACCCGTTTTTCAAAGCCCGCATTGGCTTCACTAGCTGAAATGCGGAATAAAGAAAAATACCCTTTTAATCTGTGTACTTTTTCTTTAAGATGACGCTTTAGTTTTGAAAAATATTAAGGTTAACTTTTTCAAAAAAATTAATTTTCGAATTCTATTTCTCGGTTTTCGGTTTTCTATATTGTTTAAAAATCTCCATCGGCTTCGAAAATCGAAATACGAAAAAAAGTAAAATACCAGACTATATCTATGTTTGTTTTTCTTTCGAAAGGTATAATCTGTTTTAAAAAACATTTGTATTAACCCTTTCAAAAAAATTAGTTTACAAAAGTCACTTTAGCGCATTCCGTTTTTCTGCAATGTTTAAAATTCTGCGTCAAAATACGAAAAAAAATTCCAAACCATATCCACGTTCATTTTTCTTTAAAACGGTGTCTTGGGTTTTAAAAAATATTAATATAAATCTTTTGAAAAAAAAAAATAGTCTCCGAAGGTCAATTACGCGAATTTCTTTTTTTTTTCTGAAAAACGCAGAATGCTGTTTAAAAGTCTGCAACGGCTTCGGAAATCATTTTCCTTTAAAACGACGTCTTCGGTTTTAAAAATGTGAATATTAATCCTTTCAAAAAAAATCTTTTACGAAAGACGTTTTTACGAAAGGCACCTATGCGAATTTTGTTTTTTAATTTTTAAAAATCGGCATCCATTTTCCGGTTTGAAAAATAAAGTTCGTAAAAAGAAGGTATTTTTTTTTTTCATGGAAAAAAAATTCTGTTATCTGAAACGGCATATTTCTCTCAGATTCAAGGAATTACTTTTACAAAGGATAATTTTATTACTAATTCAGATTTAATACACAACCGCATTACTAAAACTAAAAGGACTGTTTTAATAAATGTTACCTTTCCATAAGGCTTTGAATTCTTGACAAACTATCCTGTAACCAAGCCCCATATTTAAACAATTGCTGCTCCAATACTCAAAAAGAACCAATTACGTGTGCAGTGTCAGATTTACAACGGTGCAATTTTCATTTCAGATAGATGTAATGGAATCAGGATTTTGCCACATCTTGTTGAATACATTAATAATATTTAAAAAAAAAAAGAGAGAGAGAGATTTGTATTTTCTCTCTGACAAAATTAAATTGGCGATAATTTTTCAATGGTATGTATATTTATTTATTTATTTGGGGTAATTAACTTTACCAATTTTTCAAATTTAAGTAACATTATTTCTCTTTTAACTTGACAAATCTAACACTTTACAAATCTCTCATTTTGAGGATTTTGCCTTTCAGTTTCTTGGGGTGTCTTATATGTTTACTGGGTATCCTATAAATGTCCCGTTCACATTTCAAAAATTCATAAAAATTTAGAGCATCGGAGTATGGTTTTCACCATAAGGTTTGTAAATATATATATATATTTCTTGTGGAAAAAGAAACAAAATTAAAACTTTTATAGGTAAACGGCGTTATTAAAGTTCACAATATTAAAGAACA
Source organism: Maratus speciosus (assembly GCA_963932465.1). Lineage (NCBI taxonomy): Eukaryota > Metazoa > Arthropoda > Arachnida > Araneae > Salticidae > Maratus > Maratus speciosus. Next base: position 519,510,530 of record OZ010796.1, read on the forward strand.
TAAACAAAATATTGAGACTATTTGCATTAGATCAAGTGCAAGTAAACACAATTTATTTGTACTTAACAAAATTCTAACTGCTTTGATAACTCTTATGAGAAAACTGATAAGTTTCGCTTTCACATAGTTTCCTTCTGAGCGCTCTATAATTAGAGCTGCATATAATTCGAAATACTATCTAGAGTGATGTATGACAGTTCAAAGTGTATATAAGATTAAAGACTCTCATTATTAAGATATCATATCATTTTAATCCACTTTAGAACATCGTCATCCGAAAGCACGATATAATACGTTGTTTACAATTGTATTCGAAATCCGTTTACACGTAATGCTAAAGAATCACAAAACTTTTTTGTAGATTTAAAAAGAATTTTTTGAACTAAGAAACTCCAAAATTAAAATTCGGTGATGCTCCGTTTTTGGCTTTCGATCAAAGAAAAATATCAACGGATATCTAACGTACCAATTACAATTCTGTTTCAGTTTTCAACGAGGGATTTGCATAAACAAACTTTCTCAATATTACTACAAATAAAAAAAGGTAAACAATCACGTTTTAAAATTATTTTTAAGAATTTGAAATTGTTTATATTTATTTATTTATAAATAATTGCAACTATTTATATAGAATAGTAATTATTAACAACTATTTATTGTTTATACATTACATATTATTTCGGGAACATTAAACATTTTCTTCATAAACCTGTTTTTTAAAACGGTGTCTTCGTTTAGAGTTTTACAACGATTAACTTAAAAACTTCAGGATATTGTTATCCAATTATACAACACCTTGAGTGTCATTAACGCAATATCTCGTTTTCACAGTAAACGTTATTTTTTACCCGAAAACGAAATATCGCTCGTATTTCGGAAGTTTGGGGTAAGTAAAAGCCAACGAAAAGATATCTCGTTTGGTTAGTGTATAGTGTACGTTATATATAGGCGTTAAAATCTTTCCCTGCTGATGGCGCGAAAATGCACCAGTTTTTTTAAATATTTTTTTCACTATGAAAATAAATTCAACAACAATATTTCTCTTGAAAACTAGGATGTTCGATTTAACGAATTAACATTTTGGTTGCCAGTCGCATTTTTTTATATTTGAAAAAGTGCGAAATTATAGTTTTTTTTTTCTTTTTGAAAAACATGCAACGTGACTATTACATACTAAGCACTTAGAAATATCTCATAAATAATTCAAATTTGAATTTTTGTGTTCTTTTTAATCTTATAAAGAATTCATTTAAGTCACACTTTTGTTTTCCAGTTGTAATATTTTTTATCACATATAATTTTTCGATAATTAATGCTGATGGTGTGTTTTTGCACGAATTTATAATTCTTAAACTAGTAAAGCTAAAGTCTTTCTTTGCAGCTTTTTTTTCATTAGTAGGACCTACTAATCATGAAATAATAGTATGACCCAAAAAATTAAATAAAACATTATTGCGTCAGGCAATGGGTTAAGGAAAAAAAGTTATGGACATTTAATGTCTCATAACTTTTTTAATTTTAATAGTTTTCATAATCCTTACATATTTCTTCTAATTATAACGCATAGAAAATAAATGCATTCTTATTTCTGATCCAGATATAATTATTTCTTCAGAAATTCTGCACATCGATCTGGGCTTGGACGGAAAAAACTACTATGATCACGTTTAAGGTCATAAAATGCTTGAAATTTTCGAAATGTCAATTTTTCCCTTAAAAAAATAAAATATACTCAGACAGCACCAAAAATTATTTATTTATATACTTTCATAATATGAAAATCCCTAATCAAAGCCTTTAAGTTTCTAAACAAGCAATAGTACGATTATATAGAAGAAGCTCGGATATTATGGAATAGCATTTGCATTTTTATTTGTAAGTCAGCATAAAAAAAAATTGAGATACATTAAATGTTAGTAATGAACAAACCTTGATTATTTCTTAACATATTTTTAATGCGTTTAAAGGGGAAGAAAAAATACATATCAATATTTAGCTTTTAAAAAAAGGTACACTTTTCGAGTAATGTCAACCAGTCGGATAATATGGAATAGAGTTATAAGGAATATGGCAAGAAGAAACACGATTTACAAGAATAGCCAAAATTATTTAATAAGTAAAATTAGTACAGCATCTACTAATCATCAGATTCTTTGAAAAGTTGTTTTAATTTTTAGTAAAACACAAATGTACACTGTTAAAAATTTTGCAGCATTCTGGCAGGTCATTCGACCGTTTTTTGAAAAAACGGTTTCATAACCATAATTTAACTATATTCTGACCATAAAATGGCCAATAATATGGTCAGAATAGTGTTAAATTCACGGTTGTGTAACCGTTTTCGGAAAAAAACGGTCGCACTACAGTCCACATGAGCCCACATCAGGCATTATATCTACTCCTCTCTACTTCCACCCTCTGAATATTTTAAATTTCAAAACAGGCACACTGCATCTTCCTCATCTGGTGTACAACCTACACTGTTAAAAATTTGCAGCATTCTGGCAGGTCATTTGACCGTTTTTTCTGAAAACGGTTACACAACCGTGAATTTAACACTATTCTGACCATATTATTGGCCATTTTATGGTCAGAATATAGTTAAATTTTGGTTATGAAACCGTTTTTTTCAAAAAACGTTCAAATGACCTGCCAGAATGCTGCAAAATTTTTAACAGTGAATGATGCGTCGGAGTAGAATGATTTTTTTGTCTTGAAAGAGTTGTCTTGTTGATATTCCATCTTACCCGACATATCATCTTGAAAAATAATATTTTCACTCGTCAACCGGTAGCATAGAGGAAAACTGACTAAAACCGCAATAAATATAACTATAGAACATTATACTGAACTTGGTTAATATCACTGACAATGCGGTTTTATAATTAATACGAATTTTATAAAGTTTACCTGCATAAATCTACAAAAATGGATTATAAGATTTTATTTCATTGCGACGCTCCAACAATAAGAATTCATGGAACTATTAATAAAGAGGAACTGGCGTAACCTTTAAATAGTGAAGCTTCAACTGTAACCGCTTTTGCTGGGATTGATTACCGCTGGAGAAATCTTCCACCAGTAAATTTAAATAGAAATTTTCTCCATATTTAAACGTCTTATTAATGCAAAATTTCAGTGATAAGTAATGGCAGAAACAGATATGCATTTTTACTGGTGGAAACTTACATTAGCGGCAGTTACGCCCTGCGTTTACGCCATATTGTGGCAACCGAGACAACTTCCTGTGAGTGTCAGTGAAAAAGATTATAATACCTGGTCAAACTGACACCAGTAAAAACAAATAGAAATTACTACCATGTTTATAAGAAACTATTTCCAAGAAAAAGGCGCTTAAATAAGAAGAAATTTTCTATTCAAATTTACTAGTGGGAAGAAACTATTTATCAGATGTGAAAATTCAGACGCCATCTTGTGACAACCTCCTCAGTTACTTCACTGGCAACTGGTAGACTCTGCACTATATGTCTCCTCCTCTATATTCATAACTCCATTCAGGAATCCAAACAGAACTGAGCACAGTGCCTCATGGGAGTACTAGAAAGCCGTTTGGCAGTATTACGTTTGGCTACAACACCGTATACGCTAGATATTGAAGTATTCCATATTGTCCGACCATTCCATAATACTCTAACTTCCTCTATATAAATCTTTTTTTTTTTTTTCGATTTTCCGTAGAATCCATTTTTACAACTTAGGTACATATTGTAAAAGCTATTGGATCATTCTCGAGAAAAGATTTTTTTACGGTCACAAACGGATAAATATTAGAAAATGTAGCACATTTGCTAGTATTTTTATTCATATGTACAGTCGTGGAAAAAAAAAGTAAACACCACCTACTAGCTCCTCAACAAATTACAACGATTGGAAATAAAGTCTGCTTTTAAATGATGTATATAAAATTTTCTTAGGGGGCCATCTACATATTAAAACGAATCCAAACTTCATATTTTACAATGGCAATACCCAATTTTAACGCGATATTTCAAATATTCGGTTCAAACTATGCCTAGACACCGAAGTTCAGGTCATTTGAATGATAAGTTTTTGAATTATAAACATTCAAAATTTAGTGCTTGTAATGTTAAATTGCATTTTAATATTTTTATTTATATCTCCTGGAATTATGCTCCTAATGTGCTAATTTTTTTTTTTTTTTTTTTTTTTTTTTTTTTTTTTTTTTTTGTAGCAATAATACTAATATACCCAAACATAAATACGCTGAATTTGTAATTTTTATAATTTTATGATATGAATTATGAAATTAATATTCGAAAAAATTATGAATTGCAACCAACAATTTTTTTGATGGATTTAGATTTATTAAGTCCTGCTTTATGAAAATCCAAAATTTCACATTTTTTTTTCCAAGTAGTTTTAAAGTTATACCTAAAAAACGGCAAAATGATGGTTTACGGGGCCGTCTATGATAGAAATGAGTAGATATTTTGAAATTTATTCTGCTATCCTGTAATCTAACAGGCTTCATTGACTCCGTGAGAGGCGCTTTTTAAAATAAATAATTTCTCGGAAACGTATGGTACGAATTGCATACAAATTTGTTTTGGGGCTAATTCAAGGTTGTAGAGTTTATTTATGCTGTCAGAATTGTGTACTTCTATTGAAAAAAAAAACAAAGTTATGGTTCATTTTAAAATGTAGATGGCCCACAATGCAAATTTTATATACATCATTTAAAAGTAGACTTTATTTCCAATCGTTGTAATTTGTTGAGGAGTTAGTAGGGGGTGTTTACTTTTTTTTTCCACAACTGTACATTTAAGTTTTAAATAAGCTATTAAATACATTTCTGGCAAAATAATTTTAATATTTAACGCTAATACACTGCTCAAAACAATTAAAGGATATTTGAAGTTTTATATAAAATAAAGATATAAACGAAATTTTTTTTGCCGAAAATAGAAGAAGAGAATCAAATTTTTCTGGTTTTCAAACTGTGGAGTATGCAAATTTTGAGTTCGACGTCAAAAACGTCGCTTCAGCGGCAGCGAATGAAATTTGACTTTCAACTGGATAAAAGAGAATGAAGACAAGGATGATCGGCATTCAGTGATTGCTTTGTTTCGATGAGTACGATGTCTCAGCGAAGTCATTTGACAGATTCAGAAGCTTTGAGAATTGTTGGTAGGTTAGAAGGGGGCCAAACTCAAGCCGAAGTAGCGCAAGCCATCGGAGTCATCGGAGTCATCGGAGTCATCGGAGCGCAAGTCACAAAGTGTCATTTCCAGGATCTGGAACCGTTTTTTGGAGAGTGGATGTGCAGGCCGAAGACCAGGGAAAGGTCGAAGACGGGCAACAACGCCCAATGAAGATCGGTATTTAGCGTTAACAGATCGGAGACACCGAACCGTGAACGCTACTCTTCTCCAAGAACACCTTCGCTCGGCTACAGGCACCACGATTTCAACTCAGACTGTCCGAAACCGGCTCCATGCTGTAGGTCTGTATGCTCGCCGACCGATGGTATGTGTTAGATTAACATCAAGGCATCGTCGCGACCGCAGGGAGTGGGCAAACGAGCATGTCAACTGGAGGAGAAATGAATGGAGCAATATTCTGTTTTCTGACGAGTCCCGTTTTTCTGTGCATCCGGATAATAGGCGTATTTTCATCTGGAGGGGCCGTGGCAGTAGGAATAATCCTGCGTTCGTGCACGAAAGTGTCAGATTTGGCGGTGGAGGAGTGTTGGTGTTTGGTGGCATCTCCATTGACGGGCGCACTGACCTCTACATCATTCGAGATGGAGCTCTGACTGGTCGCCGATATAGGGATGATATCCTCAGACCTATTGTAGTCCCTTACGCTGCAGCAATCGGAGATAACTTCATTTTAATGGACGATAACTGCAGGCCACATCGTGCAAACCTGGTGGAGGATTTCCTTTTCGAGGAAGGAATCGTTCGAATGGAATGGCCAGCGTGTTCTCCAGACATGAATCCAATCGAGCACGTTTCGGACGTTCTAGGAAGACGAGTCTCTGGCCGCCAACAACCCCCACAAACTCTCCAAGAACTGGAAAGAGCTCTTCTGGAAGAGTGGGGCAGAATACCCCCAACTCGTCATTAATAGCCTCATTGAGTCCATGCCTCAAAGGTGTTCAACGTTGCTGGCCGCCCGTGGAAACCATACCCCCTACTGAAAATGATTTTCTTTGAAGAAAACACCTTTTCTTATTCTTTTTTTCTCATATGCACAAATTGTGTTTTTTTCCTTTAGTACACAAATGCGCAATAAAATGCATTTTTTTCTGCCAAACATGTGTAATTTATTCTCATATAACCTACTATGTCTGTCGACCATGTATCAATCAGCTAAACAGTTTACCAGATACAAAATCCACCTAAAACTGCAATATCCTTTAATTGTTTTGAGCAGTGTATTTTAATGAATATAAATCGAAATTCCCTTCTTATACGTAAAACACGAAATAATTTTTAATGGCTTTTAAACAATTTAAGTGTTTTACATTTTTTTCACTAATAACTTTTCAAAAGTCCTTAGTTACATTCAAACTTAATATATTTTTTAAAAAATGGGTTTCTTTTTAACTTATGGATATTAACTTATAAACTTTGTCTCAAGCTATAATAGTCTCCCTCCATGGACACTGAAAATAGCTAAAACAAGAAAGAAAAATCATGCGTCAAGCATAGGTTATGAAACACTTTCCAACGCATTCATATAACTGTAGGTCAATTCCATCGTAAATGACATAACATTTGATGACTGATTATTGTTTTCTAAACTGTGTAGAAAATTTACTAATAAAGGTAGAACAATTTTTTATAATTTAAAATATTCCTTATTAAGGACTTAATATCCAAATACATGCAAATTATTTCAGTCTCTATTTTATTCCTAAAAATTGCACTTCAAAATTCTGTAACTGGTGTAACATAAAATTAGACAAACATATTTTCTGCCTTCATTGAAGTGTGAAAATTATCCAAGCTATCCAGTTAAAAAAAAAGGGGATTTTATGTTTTTAACAACAGTAAGTAATGGCAAATTATAATAATAGTTTTTTTAATTAATTTTTGAACAATAAAAAAGAAAAAATGCCGTTTACATATGTAACTGACGTAACATTATAAATTTACAAAGACAATAATGGTACTTATTTGTGAACAGCAATTTACAATGCCTTCTTACTAGGAATTGTTTATAGAACATAAAAATATCTTGTTTTCTAATCATACCTTTAAATTAACTATATTATTAATTTTACTTCCCCCTCCCAAATGATAATTTTCTGTGGAATTGCCCTGTAACAAAACTTCACAGTATTATAGAGTAAAAGAGTATGTCTAAGTAAACAATCTGAAAGTAGACACAGAAGACATCTGAAAATCCAATGGCAGCAAATACCGTCAATAGTTGAAAAAGTATCCGAATTCTTTCGTGTAATACACGATGTTGTGTACACGATCTTTGGATTTTTTATAAATACTACATAGTATTCTAAAATTTACAACAGTTAGGAAAAGAATAGCACAGTTGAAAATTCCCCTACAGCAAATTCCATCAATAAACGGAAATGTACTAAAGATCTTTTGTGCTGCCCTGTATAGGATCTATACAATTTATATACACCAAGTAATGTGAAAAAAATGAGTTAAATTTAAAAACGCATACCACAACTGAAAATGCGGATTCGAGCAATAGTTATTCAATCATTATTGATAGACAGTACTATAACTTAATTGTTTTGTATATCCTTATAAACGAACGATGAATGCTATGACCACCTTATTTTATAGTAAGCATCTTGTAGTGCACTTCAGTAATTAGGATGAGCGAAGCGAATCCTCTACTAGGCTATATAAATTACATTTTGTCGTACACTTTACAAAAAAACTATTCAGCATTTTGACTTGAAATTAAACACAAAAATAAATTATGATCTGTAGATTTGCACAATATTATTTTTTTTACAGAATAACCTTAAAAAATTGTTATTTTAATTAATTTATTTTACATGTTTTTCCATTACGGACGCATTTTTACAAATAAAAAATGAAACACATATTATTTTCAAAAGAAAAAATAAATCATGGAGTTAGTAATTATAGATAGAATCATGATTAATTAAATAAGTAAAATATATTTTCATTATTCCGCCAAAATATCTCAAAAACTGTTTTTTTAATTTAATTAAGGAAAGAAATATTTTTGGACTTGATAGAAATAAAATATGATCTGTATGCAGACGATACTTACGCACTTTAAAAGAATTATATTATGATTTTTTTTCTTTGTAAAATGGCAACAAAAGAATTGTAAACAAATAAAATTAATTGTTCAATTCGTTATATAAAATGTTATTCGAATTCGAAAGTTGAATAATAACAATAATATAATAAGTTACTAATTCGTAGTATCAATGGGAGCAGATTTCAAATGTTTTTCAAGAAAATAGGATTTTGAAGAAGTAACTTTCTTCAAGCTCTCTTCGAATATATTATTCTAAGATTGCTATAAAAGATTATTTGATGTGAATTACAAAGATTGGAAACATATCTATTTGAAAGTATTTGAGAAAACACCAGAGGTTATTGGAAAATGTAAAAACATCTTTAAAAAGCTTTTAGTTGAAAATTTAAAAATATTTTCTAAAATTTTGTTTCGAAAATATTTTTATTTATACCAGCCTTATATAATAAATAAAGAAATCCGAGGAAATTTTTAGTTATTTGGCTGAATTTACATTTCTAAAATTAAAATGCGTCAAAACATAAAATAACGTTTTTTCTTAATAAAGATGCAAAAATAATATAAAACAATCTTGTTACTTTCAAATATTTATCTTATTAAATAATGCTTTGCGAACCCAAAGCATGGCTTTTGCTAGTATATATCAATTTCTATGTATTTGAAACAGTGTAACACTATTAAAGAACACCGCAAATGATTTTCCCCATTGACCATAATGTAATGGAATTCTATTGAGTATCCCTGTAAGGAACTGTAAATGGTACATACTTCATTTCCAATACCGAACAAGCTATAGTAAACATCAGTAGAATATATCAAATGCATGGCTATCCGAGCAGTGGCGTAGCATTAGGTGTGGGGGGGGGGGGGGGGGGTCGATCATTTTGCTGGTAAGCACTATTATACAAAAAATTTGGTTTTATTTAATCATTGATATTTGTGCGATTAGACAAAGGAAAATTTAGCATACAATAATACTGTTAGTAAAATGATCGACCCCCCCCCCCCTCCACTAACGCTACGCCACTGAATCCGAGTATTTTTACACGAGTTAGAGACGGCAGCCATACAGAAGACAGACAAACTTTTACAAACTTTTCAAATATGTTGGAAAATGTTTAAAACAGTACCATAGATGACAGTACATACCAAATAATAATTAGGTAGTTTGGGAGAAAGAAAGCCACACTGTAAAAAAAATACGTTAAAATACGAAAATTGCACTGGCAATAGAGACGTTAGTACTATTTCCGTATTTTAACAGAAATTTTTCCCCGTAAATTCCAGAAAAACAGAATTTTTTCTAGAATTTACGAAAACATTTACGGAAATAGTACCGGCGTCTCGATTGCCTGTACACTTTCCGTATTTTAGCGGATTTTTTTTTTTTTTTTACAGTGCATTTTGTTTTTTAGATATAACTCTTTCTTCTATTTTGTAGTTATTGAATCTTTCCCAATTTGTTAGTTCCATTTGGAGTTTGACAAAGTTCTCAGTGTATAATACTCCGTGGCTATCACAAATAAGATAAGAAAGATCGAATTTATAATTCTAATACAAATTTTAGAAAGCTTTAACTTTGCATTTAATAAAAAGAAATGCGCATTTTAGCAACCTGAAAACCAAAGTATTTAAAAATTCAAAATTCAATTTTAGTCTCCTATATGGAATGTCCATTTTTACTGATATTGTCTAGTTTTTCAGTCATTTATCAAACATTGATTACAAATGTCAAGCATAAAGAAAAATTTGAAAAGTATTGACATCCTGATACTGATTATTGTTCAGAAAATAACGTTCTATAAATTCAAAAGATTGAAACAATTATTTAGCTAATTGTGTCCTTTCTGATGATCTTAATAAAGCTAGTGGATTAAAACTGCACATACTTGTATGTCTAAATATGCTTGTATGTCCTTGTCATATCTATAAAAATTTTGACAATATTGTTAATTGTGAATTCGCTATCCCCCCTTTATCAGATTGTTGGAAATATTAAATAAAATTCTCTTTTTCTTAATTACTGCCAGCATTTTTCACACCTTTGGCTACATTACCTATGTACTATTTTCCTATTAGCTGATATCCTAATTTTCTTTCTTTTCTATTGGTCAATGAACTTCTCACTTGAATCCGCTTCTTTCCTATATAATTGAGCAAGTTTCCGTTATTCTTTGCACTGAGGACGTTATGCTAAATGCTACCAAAACTAGTCTGCTTAAAGTCTACATATTATGGCGTTTTTAACGTTGTTTTATATATATATATATATATGTGTGTGTGTGTGTGTGTGTGTGTGTGTGTGTGTGTGTGTGTGTGTGTGTGTGTGTGTGTGACGTTTTGACGGCAAGTAGTTGGTATTGCCGAAAATAATGAGGGTTTCCATTCATAAACAGCACAGGCGGCAGCCGATTGGGTTATGGTAATAAAGAAAAATGAAGATTCACACAAGGCAGTCGCTTGAAACACTATTTACTTTATTTCCACACTCACGATTGAATCTAGGGAAGATGCTCATTCCTTCAATGGTAAAAAGAATAAAGTCTATTCTCATCACACAATTAGTTTTAAAAACATTCCATCTCTTGAGTGCGTTCTATACATAAATCCGTAAACAACTAACATCTCCGTACCCATTACGATACCGTTTCTTCCTCATTCTACACACATATAAAACAGCATTCATCCACCGTATTTATACCTCCATCGAGCATTCACAGTGTATATCCAGTCTGCCACGACTGCAATCTGACATCGCGTTCACCTCTACATGCTAAAAAACTAAAAAAGCTAAAAGCCTAAAAGCTAAAAAAGCTTCTCTCTGGTTCCCGCCATCCGTATTTATACTCCCCTCAAAAGATTGTTCTAGAAAATTCTTATATCCTTGCCCCAGATGTCTAAAGCAAAAACAAATGTTAAAATCTGTAGCCGAGATTATGCAAAAATAACCCTTTTTTCCCTCTTCAGACGATAAAAGAAATGATATTATGTCTGTGAAAGTTTTAATCTTTTGAAATATTCTAATTACACCTGGATATTTTAAATAAAAGAATAAATTGAAATAAGTAGGTTTTTTTCTTTAAGACAGAATAATATTTTAGCAGTTAAATAAAGATTTAAGGGGAATATGATATACCGGGATTTAATAGTGGAATTTAATAGGAATTTAAATAATAAAAGTTTTATTAAAGAAAGATGAATAGATTGAGCCATTTTTAGATTTACGCAATTTGGAATAAATATCAATTAAAATCTTATAGGGGTTAATAGACTAGGGTTTTCATTTAATAAGCCTGTATAATATACGGAATATTACTGAAAAAGGAAAATTTATATAAAATACTTTAAACTTGGCGCAAAAATTTAAATTTTGTAATATTATCCCCCCTCTCCAAAGACTTTGTATGAAATTTGTGGTTAATTAACTACAATTTCAGACAACAGACTTGTAATAAATTTGGAAGTTGATTTTTGAATATTGAAAATTTTAGAGACGTCAGCGAAGAGATGGAAAAGTAAAATTTTAGCAATGCAAGAAAAAAAAATACTAAGAGCATTTAAATTTAGCTGAGAGCATTTCCCCTGTAAAAGAATACAAATAATGGTTACAACATCACTTATCATTTGTAAGTGCATAGGAAAATATAAACACAATAACAAATAAAGGATAAGTATAAATACAATAAGAAATAAATAATAAGAAATAACAAAACTATAGTAATAAATAACAACAAATTCTTTTATCTTATGGAAATTTAGTGCATTTCCATTTCTCTTATCACAAACATATTTCCAATCAATTAATGTTTAACACTTTATTTACTTCAAGTAGAATTTTAAGTTCTATTGGCTTAATCAGTTCGTAGGTCATAACAGTCCTTTAGCAAATATAGTGGTACAGTCCTTAAGTAAAAAGTTCAGCTGCAATAAATATTTTTTACTAAATTTGTTTCGACTACTCTACCTACTAAATCTCTTTACATTAGGTTTTAATATTATATGTCATCATTAGTAGTTTTTATTTTAATAAACAAATTTCTAGTAGTTATTCAACTACCTTTTAACATTTGTTTATCAACTACTTTTTTGAGCTCTTTTTCCCATTCTAATTGGGACTCATCATCCTTTAAAATCTCTCAACTTTGTCTTAGTCAATATCATAACTTTTCACTTATAAGTTATGTTCTCCTTTTCTTTAATAAATAATAAACCTTTCAATAATATAAATAAATAATATAATACTTTCAATTCATAGTCATAATAATAAAATTCTCAACAGTATACTTGAATAATAACAATAATACTTAATAACAATATTATTTTCTAAGAAAATATCACAGATTGTTTACTTATTGACACGGAAAATAATGGTTGAGGATAAAAATAATACATAGCAATTAATAATTTTCTTATTTTTTACTTATATAAGAAAGTACTTTTGCCAGTCGAAACATACAAAAAAAATAATAATAATAATTCCAAAATCCAAATAAATTTAACTCTAAATATTTAGAAAGTGGACTCTCAACCAGTATTTCCTTACAATAATTTTATCTCTCTGATACTCTTGATGAATAGACGTGCATTTGATAAACTTAGAATGGTAAAATAAAGAAAATAAATGGGAATAAAAGATAATTTGTTTATATACTTAATTTTCTATTGTTACACAATCACTACAAAATCTCATCACAATTATCAATTTCTAGGTTTATATAATTATAATAATATTATCAATTCTTACTATTTTTGTAAACGATTGGTTAAGACAATGGAATAAAGTAAATATAGTTTATTTTGTTATAAACTTGATATAGAATTAAAAATATTTATTTTTATTTTTCAACATCAATCTGAAAACTCCCAAAATCAAATGTACATCCTATGCCTGCATAGATTGTCTACTTAATCTCAAAAACTCCCAAAAACAAGTAATATCCTCGTTGCGCACCAAGGTCATACCTGGTAATGTTGAAAACTATTTGAGGAAGAGAAAAAAATCTACAGAATTAAATTTTATCTATGGTTTTTACTTTAGTTTGAGTTTGTGATTGTAATTGTGGTTGTGATGTTTGTTGTGGTTTTGTTTGTTTTATGCGTTGTTCATGAAACATTCTGAAATCATCTGGTGAAAAATAGGGTCTTAATTTAGAAACGTGTACAATAACTGAATTTAGTCCTGTCTCATAATTAAATTTATCTATTTCATAAGTTACTTCAGACAGTTTATTTATAATTTTATATGGTCCTGAGAAAGTAGGTTCTAATTTTCGAGTGTTAGGATACTTAAATTCTTCATAAATTACAGAATCTTGTATTTTTAATGGGGATGCAACAAAATTTCTATCATATAGTCTTTTACTTTTAAGATGAAATTCATGAGTTCGCGCTTTTGCAATTTTGAGTGCTTTACTTACTGTAGGAGAGTAGTTTTCTTTTAAAGGAGATTGATAGGGTAATTGACCATAAAATAAGTAGGCAGGTGGGAATTTAGTTATGGAATGTGGGGTATTATTGTATTCTTGGATGTCTTGGTCTAATAATCTTGTCCAAGGTATTTTAGAAGAAGTGGAATTGACTTTACATTTAAGCCTGGTAACTATTGTCTGATTAACGCGCTCTACCTTCCCATTGTGTCCCATTGGTCTGTGGATGGTGTGATGATGTAAAACGTTGTTGAACAGGATGTTTTCTTAGGAATTTTTTGAATCTTGGAGACCTAAAAGCTTTATGTCTATCACTGAGTATTTTTTGAGGTGTTTGAACATTAAAAATTTGCTTTAAACAGTTTGTATATGCTTCAGTTGTAACATTTTTAGAAGGAAAAGCCCAAACAAATCTAGTTGCGTGATCTATTATTATGTGTAAGAATTTTTTTGTTGAGTTGTAATAGTTAAATCCACCCACAGTATCTATAGAAAGACATTCAAAAGGTTGATCTGTGGCTGGCATAGCTTGTAACAAGCCAAATCTTTTTTGTTTTGGTTTTTTATTTTTTTGACAGGTGTCGCAATGTTTAACAAATTGTGTTATGTCTATAGTCATATTAGGCCAATAATAGTTAGGGGATATTAAGTTAAGCATTTTTTGGATTCCTAAATGTCCAAAATTATCATGAGCAATATGAAGTAATTTTTTCCTCAATGACATTGGTACAACTATTTTTTTGAATCCCTTTCTCTGAATTATAATAATCCCATTTTCTTTTTTATATTTCTTATCACAGACATTATCCCTGTTTTGCATCTCTATGATTTCTTTTCTTTCCAACAATAAACTTACATGTTGATTGAAGTAAGCAACAGGATTTCGAGACAACATGTCTGCTTCGACATTTGTAGAACCCCTCTCATACTTAATCTCGTAATCAAACATGCTAAGTTTAAGTGACCACCTAAAAAGTCTACCTCTTAAGTTCTTAACGCTTTTTAACCATACTAGAGATGCGTGATCGGTATGGATTGTAAATTTGACTCCATGGAAATAATGATAGAATTTATCAAGAGTATCTATAATTGCTAAAAACTCTAGCTCGGTTATAAAATAGTTTTGTTCATAACTCTTCAAAATTCTAGAATGGTAAGCAATAGGATGCAAGAAATTATCTTTATCAGGTTGTTTTAGAACTGCACCCACCGCTACCTGAGAGGCATTTACAAACATATGGAGGGGCAATTTTGGGTCATAAATTTTGAGGATTGGTTTTGCAATTAAGGCATTTTTTAGTTTTTCAAAAGAGTCCTGACATTCTGAGTTCCATTCCCATATTGTGTTTTTCTAAGTACTTTATTAAGGGGGTATCTAATTTCAGCATATTTGTCTATGAATTTATGGTATACATTAATAGAACCTAAAAATCGTTGTAATTCTTTAACATTAGAGGGGGTATTAATTTTTTTAATGGTCTCAATATTTGCATTAGCGGGAGCTAAAGTCCCATTAGTGACTTCGTATCCTAAGAAATTAATTTTATTTTGGCTTAATTTACATTTAGAAAGTTTAAGTTTAATATTTTCTAATTTACAGATTTCAAAGATTTTAGTTAAGTGATTTAAGTGTTCTTCTAGAGAGGAGGAGAAAATTATAATATCATCAAAATAGTGACACGCGAAATCTATTTTATATTTGTTAAGGATCCTTCTAATAGTTCTATTGAATATTGGGGGGCCTGTCTTTATGCCAAACGGAAGAAGTAGCCATTCGAAGAGGCCAAAGTTGCTAGCAAAAGCTAATTTTTTCTGTATCAGTTGGATGTATTGGTATGTGCCAGTAGCCAGAGGCTAAGTCTAAAGTTGAAAAGTACTGAGCACTACTCAATTTATCTAAAATTTCATCGATACGGGGCAAGGGTTCTGCATCATTTTTAATTATTGAATTTAGTTTCCTATAGTCTATACATAATCGGGTCTTTTTGCCGCCTTCTTTTTTCATAGCTAAAGTGATAGGGGCAGAATATGGGCTATTACTTTCTTTTATGAGTCCAGCCGCTAATAAAGATTGGATTTGACTTTTTATTTCTTTTTCTTCTAAGGGGGAAGTTCTGAAGGGCCTCAAAGATACAGGTAGGTCAGATTTTAGAAAAACGCGTTGTGGCTCAATATTAATCCTACCCACATCATATTTATGTTTTGCAAAATATCCCTAAAATTTTGAACTATCTCCCTTAAATTATCATTTTGAATTAAATTTAAATCCCCAACTAAATCTGAATTAGAATTATTAACATCGCGAAAATTTTGAGAAGTTATGAACTGTCCATAATCAGGTTGCACATTATAATCATTTCTATCATTCTCAAAACAGTCCTGAGTAGTCATATAATTTTCACAACTAGATGGTAATTCGATATCATTCTTACATAAATTCAAAGTTTTAATACTATCATTAGCTGTTATTACACTATCATCATTATATAAATTCAAATTCTCATCATAATCAACTGTTATTAAATCATTCTCTTGTTGTACTTTATTCATATCTACGGTATGAAAATGAAGAGATTTCTCATTATGTATGGATATACTCTATTTATAATTTTCCTTCCTTGTTTTACAGTACAATTTCTACAATCTATAGTTAAATTAAATATAGAGCATTCCCTTAAACCCAAAATAGCATACTCCAAATTAGTATTACACACTAAAAAGTTAATATATTTTGTAATTTTACCCACTTTAAGAGAAATTTTACATTTTTGATTTATTTTTAACACCCCTTTTGCCTGACCAATAGTAATTGTAGGTATAGTTTCAATTTTAGCGTTTAGTTTTTTAACAAATTTTAGGGGTAATATTGCAGTAGTGGATCCAGTGTCCACTATACATGGTAAATTATAACTATTGGTACATCCATACACAGTTAGTTGTCAAATATTAGGAATAGTAGGAGGTGAATTACTAGGAAGAGTATCAGAGGCGGTTGCATCATTCCTAAATAAACACTCTTGTTCCCAATGATATGCATTATTTACACCTTTATTTGTACATATTCTACATAGTTTAGAAGGATATGGTTTCTGAAAGTAATTATTTTGAAAATTTCTAGACCTCTGATTTTGATACTGTCTTTGTGGAATCCAATTCCTATGTGCATTATTGGGACTATTTGGCTGAAAATTAGGTCTACTTGGTTGAGTCCAAGGCCTAGGGGGTTGACATTGTTGAAAATTTTGTCTAACTGGTTGTTGATTTAATGTTTGGCTTGAAATTTGAGGAGTGGAAACTTCAACAAATTGCTTAACAAGCCGGTACCATTCAGTGGTACTATTTGGAGAGTTTACATTAATATTATTTCTATACTCTGGTTTTAATCCATATGTCAACCCTTGTATTAGAAGAGTCTCACAAAGTTGGAGTTTCCTCCCAATTCCTACTTTTTGTGAAAATAATTTTCTAAATTATCTAATTTATCTAATTTTAGAGTTGAGAAATCAGAAAATTTTGGAACATTTAGTTCAATGAATTTTTCTATCAAGATTTTTGAAATCTGTTCATAACTAGTACAATTAAAACAGTCATATATATAGACTTTTAGTGCTTCACCCTTTAAATATTGTGGAATAGATTTAAATTTCCACTCTAAATCTTTATTTTCCCTAGTACTCATATGATCATAATAATTTAACCAAGCCTGGATTTCCATTCCAGTACTAGGATCAAAATTGACTAATTTTAGTTCAGCCATTATATCAGTATTCATTAAAATAAAAGAAGCACTTCTATTCTCTTTAATACACCCTGATCTTAACAACATTTAAATTAATAGAGTTCTATTTTTCATAATAGATTAAGTACTATTTCAGACTTTAATAATAAATAAATAAATAATTCTCATGACTTCATAATAAACTTTACAATAAATAAATAAATACTCTTCACGAAATAATAAATAAATAATTCTCATACTTAATAATAAATAAATCTCAATAAATAACTAACAATAACACAAATAATAACATAAGAAGTGCAAAAATATTGTGAAAAGAACTCACTCCAGTCATCTTGTCTCACAATCACCAGCACTATACTTTGCCATTCACATGGGCGATGTAGATTTTTAAATTTCCAGCAATGATCTTTAGTAAATACCATAAACTATCGTGCATCAGTACTTCTACTTATTTGTAAATTGGAGACATAATCGCTGTTATTGCCGTCACTTCAATATCCTGTCGACTTTTTCTTTTCCCTGTGACGTATTGACGGCAAGTAGTTGGTATTGTCGAAAATAATGAGGGTTTCCATTCATAAACAGCACAGGCGGCAGCCGATTGGGTTACGGTAATAAAGAAAAATGAAGATTCACACAAGGCAGTCGCTTGAAACACTATTCACTTTATTTCCACACTCACGATTGAATCTAGGGAAGATGCTCATTCCTTCAATGGTAAAAAGAATAAAGTCTATTCTCATCACACAATTAGTTTTAAAAACATTCCATCTCTTGACTGCGTTCTATACATGAATCCGTAAACAACTAACATCTCCGTATCCATTGCGATACCGTTTCTTCCTCATTCTACACACATATAAAAGAGTATTCATCCACCGTATTAATACCTCCATCGAGCAGTCACAGTGTATATCCAGTCTGCCACGACTGCAATCTGACATCGCGTTCACCTCTACATGCTAAAAAACTAAAAAAGCTAAAAGCCTAAAAGCTAAAAAAGCTTCTCTCTGGTTCCCGCCATCCGTATTTATACTCCCCTCAAAAGATTGTTCTAGAAAATTCTTATATCCTTGCCCCAGATGTCTAAAGCAAAAACAAATGTTAAAATCTGTAGTCAAGATTATGCAAAAATAACCCTTTTTTCCCTCTTCAGACGATAAAAGAAATGAATTTCTGTCTGCGAAAGTTTTAATCTTTTGAAATATTTTAATTACACCTGGATATTTTAAATAAAAGAATAAATTGAAATAAGTGGGTTTTTTTCTTTAAGACGGAATAATATTTTAGCAGTTAAATAAAGATTTAAGGGGAATATGATATACCGGGATTTAATAGTGGAATTTAATAGGAATTTAAATAATAAAAGTTTTATTAAAGAAAGGTGAATAGATTGAGCCATTTTTAGATTTACGCAATTTGGAATAAATATGAATTAGGATCTTATAGGGGTTAATAGACTAGGGTTTTAATTTAATAAGCCTGTATAATATACGGAATATTACTGAAAAGGAAAATTTATATAAAATACTTTAAACTTGGCGCGAAAATTTAAATTTTGTAATATATATATATATATAACATTTTTCTAACACCAATCAATTTCTTTAAAAATATTAAACATTATGAGTGATCTATAATACTATAGATGATATACTGAAATATATTAGTTTTTCTGCATTTTTTCTGGATGTTTTAGCAATTCTTTCTTAAATTTATTTATGTTTGAGAAAAAGGAAAGACACTTCTTATTTTTATTAAATGACATATTTTTAATATTTATTCATGGTTTAAAGACGTTATTTGCAATTTTTTTTTTTTTTTTTTTTTTTTTTTTTTTTTTGAGAAAAGCATACCTAACACATCTATAAACATATATATTTATATAGAGTTTTGTAAAAATGAATCAGTTCATTTTGTGTGTTATATATAAACTAAAACATATCTATTTTAATCTCTTGAAGGGCGGCGGTTCATTTTTGGACCACTTAATTTTAAATTCTAAATACCCCATTGACACCAGAATTATGACATCAAAATTTTCCATTTATTAAGTGCACGAAGAAAAGCTTTTAATTATTTTGAAATAAATTCGGTCGTAAATTCTGGTGTCAGTCAATCATTTCAGCATTTTACGAGAAGATGTTCTTTGCCCCTGAAAGGGTTAACCAAGGTTTTTTAAAACTTGCATACATCTTTGTAAATAAATTACATGATTATAAACCTTATGATAGATCTGCTTCGTTCACGCTGCCGAGAAGTTATCTGAGCATTTAACAACTCCATACTGCTTTAACGTATTATTTATTATCACTTCTATCTACTGAAATGTAGTATATACAAAGTGGCCATAATTAAACTGACAGTATTCAGGTGTTCTGTAGCGCGATCTAATTGCGAGATTGCCACCAAATTTTGTAAGAAGATTAAACAAGACAGGGGACGAAGGATACCGCGAAAAAAATATTGGTTCCGAAAGTCACCGCTAGGGGAATATGTGGTGCTGTGTTCAAAAAGAGAATTTTTAAAAATGCAGAATCAATACTGAAATAAAATTATCCTTTATTTAGCACATTTAACGATTTTAGTATTCATTCTGCATTTCTAAAAACACTCTTTTCTGTTAAACAGCGCCACATATTCCCTAGCGGTGACTTTTAGAATTATTATTTCTTCACGGAATCCTTCGTCCACCGTCTTGTTTAATCTCCTTACAAAATTTGGCGTCCTTCTCTCAATTAGATCGCGCTACAGAACACTCTGAGTACTGTCAGTTTAATGATAGCCACCTTGTATATATAAATAAAATTTCATTAAATTACAGTAGAGCGCCGATTATCCGAACTCCAATTAACCGGACTTCCAATTATCCGAACAGCCCATTTCTCTTTAAAAAAATTTTTTACCGAACTTTCAGTTATCCGAACAGCCTATTCTCCCCAAAAAAGTTTTAACCAAACTCCGAATAAAATTTTAGATAAAGAAAAAACAGATGCAAGAAAAAACTAGTGGATCAGAAAAGGAGGAATGTAAGACAAGAAAGAAGATGGGAAGAATCTTAAGTTATGAAGAAAATGAAATTAACGAGCGGTTAAATAGTGACGTACATGACCCTGGATATCAGATTTTAAAAGATGATGATATTGTGGATGAGATTCAAGATGAAAAAGAAATTGAAGAAAATGAAAACGAATGCTCTGAAAATGACCCGGGTCCATCACATTACGAAGTCTTTGAATGTATGGAAACAGCTATGAAATGGCTCGAACGGCAGAAGAGCGCTGATCCTATTCAACTAACGTATTTGAGATATGGCAACATTGAAAAGAATGTCTTCGTTGAAGCAAGCGACAATCAAAAGCTTTTTTGCTTAAATTATAATCTCTGGAATTCAGAAAATGATAAATAGAGAGAAAAAAAGTATTTTTAATGATAAAAATGTAAAAAAAAATAAAATAAAATAAAATAAAAAGAAAAAAAAAATAAATAATAAATAAATAATAAATAAACAATTTTTAAACAAGCCCAGCACTAACTGGCGCTGCCAGTCCTAAACTTAGATAACGTGTGGAGGTTTTAGTATAGTGAGAAACATCCCTTAAATTGTCTGTCCATTTATCCGAACTTTTGTTTATCCGAACTAGGGTCTGTCCCGACTTGTTCGGATAATCGGTGCTCTACTGTATATTAGTGTTTGTCACTTTCTACCGAAAAATATCCATAAATAGCCTTTTCTTACATTGTGTGGTCCTACCGTGTAAAGAATTAGCTAAAGAATCTGCGTTTCAAATTTAAATGCTTCTCAGCAGATGGATGAAGAAATCATTTTAAAATAAAGTAAGTTTTTAATAAGATTTAGCATGCTTTCGGTGCGAATTTTAAATTTCAGTAAAGTTTATTTTAAAACTCCTTGTAAGAAATTTTCGCAACTATTAGCCCTTTAGAATTAATCTAAAGTTTATTTTTAAAACTTCGATTTGAAATCTCTGTTTAAACTATAAATACTTTACGAGAAAAAGTAGGGAAGATAGCTGAAAAGGCGGATACAAAATTCATTTGTTTTCATTCTCCTATCCTAACGACTCTGCAGCTTTAAAGTGAGACCCAAAAAAATAACTTTTTCTTTGTTTCCTAGATAGAAATTTCAAGTGAAGTTTTTAAGATAGTTTTCTTTCAGTGTAAGAGATATGCAACTAAATATTAAACAACTTTAAGTCACATTTGTCTTTAAGGAAAAGTATTTCAGTAAGACCCAACATTAAACATTGGTACCGGCCTTGAAGAAAAATTCTACTCTTTTTAACACTTTCCAACAAAGTTGAAAAGTGCTTATGCATTCGGTTTGTCTGTCCGTCTGTCCACGCTCTAACTCTCTTAAATATACTCGTATTTTCATGCAATTGATAAAGGTTATTTAGGGTCACCAAAGCATGTTTGGTATTGTATATGAAGTATGTAGGATTGACAGTTCATTTATGGAGCACTCAAAAGTATTCTATTACATTATGGTATATGGGAAAAAATCGTTTGCAGAGTATTTTAATGATATTACGCTATTTCAAGTGTATTGAAACTGATATAAATCACTGAATTTCACTACGATCGCATTAGAACAGAGCATTCATAGCATTGTTTATTCATTTACAGAGACACACAAAATAAATCCATTACAATAGTAAAAGAAGTTCGTTACAATACTGTCTTTGAGTAATGATTACTGAAGTGTACGGTTTAAAATTCGGCATGCGCTTTTAAATTTAATTAATTTTTTGCATCTTACTCAGTATATATAAATTCTATACCTCATATACAGGGCTGTACAAAGTATTCACGTACCATTCTCCTTATTAGGGGAAATTGCTGAAGGGTAATTTTCAACTGAATTATATGGTATTTCTTAAGTGAACTAAATTTTGGTATGCTTGCAGTTAGTAGATACAAATCTATATATCATATACAGGGCTGCTGAAAAATTTTGGATAATTTTCCGATTGTAGATGGGAGCAGCTGAAATTGGGTTTTGAAATGTGTTATGCGTTTCTATATGGTTGAATTAGACGTAATATTTTAATTTTTTAAACTGTGCAATTTTGCTACATTATTCTGAATGCGTTGGAAAGTGTTTTGTAATCTATGCTTGACGCATGATTTTTTTCTTTCTTGTTCTTTCCTAGTTTCTGAATTCAACTGATGGTGAGAACTACTACTACTATGTTAGCCCCCGATATGCCATTTCTTTCGGGTAGCAATTAAAATGTCGTCCCTAAAAAATAACATTCCGTTACATAAGCCAGCCGTAAAACGAAGCAGATGAATCATTGTACGGTTAAATACTGATAATATCTACTGCAATTTTTTAAACTTCTAAACATTGCACATTTTCAATTTTTACACCGTTGTATACGGAAAAAAGTATTTTTAAATGCAATTTGTTTGAAAACTGCATCTCAATCTATTTTTGAGATATTAATTTTTTTGCAGTTTTTAAAACCATTTCTTTAATGGTGGCGATTGAAGTACTCCATTTCTATAGAAAGTCATGGAGGAAAGAGATGGATGGAGATGCAGTATGACGTAAAAACGGTTTGTAATATGATGCGCATTATCGCTCATATTTAAATGCCCTCATTCCGCCCAAACAAAACAAGCACGTGGAACAGGGACCGAATTCTTTGACATCACCCGTGCATTTTTTCTCTAAATGAAAATTATCTGCCTATATTTAAGCATTCTAATTTAGTATTTCATTGTATTATGAATTAAAAACTGTATTATTAAAAGTTTTCTTCTTTATTTTGCGAAAGGATGTGGTTGTGTTTGGGCCGAACGTAGTGGATTTTAGGGTTACATTTTTGACTCCATTCCCAGTCACCACAATTCCTCTCTATTCTTTCGCTTTATTCTATGGTAGAAAGTAAAGGAAAAATAGTAGATTACTATATCTTTTTGTTGCCATTTTCTCATAAAAACTGAAAAAAAAGTAATTAAAATACGTGCTATGCCAAGAATATCGTCTGCTATACGAATGTATTTAAAGTATATATGTGTGGCTTTTTTTAATCCGCATTTACTAAATTCTTATCAAAAAGCTAAAAGAATGCAGCGTTATTAACCTGTGTATAACAACAGTTTTTGAATTTTGAAAAAATATAAATGAATGATTTCTAATAAAACATGGAGCTATTATAAAATATATTTAATTTTCAGTATCCATATTAGTGTTACTAACAAATGGAGGCTTATGAATTATTAAATACCCAATTTTTTTGTCGAGTTTCTTGAATGACGACATCGATTTTTCCTGCATTTGTGTATTATTCCGGAATAGTGACGTCATTCATACTTTTCTATAAATGTTGTTTAAGACTGGATCGTAAATATGGAATTCTTCAGCGGATGAAATGACGTCATTTTAAAATAAAATAAAAGCGTGTATTTTATGTCTTAAAACAGAAATATGTTTTGTACTATCTGTATTTATACATTTTTTTTCATCGGGGGCGACACTAAATTCTGAAAAAGCAGAATTCCTGTTTTCTAGTTTATTTTTTCTTTTGTTCTTATACAGGGTGGCCCGAAAGATAACAAGTTATTTTTAAATTTAATAATTTTTTACTTTTTTATTTATTTTTCATTCTTTTAAGATTTAGAATTTGGACACTTTGGACTTCTATCATGCTATTACTTTACAAGAAATAATTGCGAAGATAGGGAAAGGGAAAAGATTCAAAATTTATTAGAGATTTTTCATTTCTTTTATTCTCCTAGCTTAACGACACTGTAGTTTTAAAGTGAAACCAAAAATAAAAATAAAATACTTTCTCTTTATTTCAGGGTTGGAAACTTCAAGAAAATTTTCAAGCCTTTCAAGGAAAAAGTACTTCTATTCGTAAAAGGCTTAAATGGCGGAGCGACACAAGAATTTACAAGCAAATTTATTTGGGAATAAGTAAAATCTTTCTTCGCGTACTTAATAAAGGAGAAAAAAAATTACACGCCAAAATTATGGTGTTAATGGGACATTTAGGGTTACAATTAAGTGTTTCAAATAGGAATCACTGCCTTTCAAGGAATTAAGATAGCTTTTTTTCTGTGTAAGAGATATGCAACAAAATATTAAACAACTTCAATCCATAATATTAAAGACTTTACTTTCTATTGTCTAATATTGAAGCAAAATAGGTGTTGCTATCCAACATACACTTATTCACTAATTAAAAGGTGATAAAAATAAACATATGAATAAAATAAATCTCAACGTTTCGGTTTAATCTTTAAAACCATCATCAGGATTAAACTTTTCTAAAATACAAATCGGCAGGAAACAATCTTATATGCGACATCTTAAAAATGCAGAAAACAATCTTACATGCTACAGCTTAAACATCTACATCCTTCGTTTGAATTTAATTTTTAAGATGTAGCATATAAGATTGTTTTCTGCCGATTTGTATTTTAGAAAATTTTATTCCTGATGATGTAAAACCATCATCATTAAAGAATAAACCGAAACGTTGAGATTTATTTTATTCATGCGTTTATTTTTATCACCTTTTAATTAGTGAATAAGTGTACGTTGGACAGAAACACCTATTTTATTTTACCCTCAATCCATCTTTGTCTCTAGGGAAGAGTATTTCAGTGTATATCAGTAAACCCACACAGTACGCCTCGTTTCGGTAAGCATTTATACTAAATCTCGATTCCTATTTATGGTGCCCCACCAGTGGCCGAGAGGTTCTACTCTCAAAGCTGGTAAACGGGAGGTGCTGGGTTTGCACCCAATCGCTCCCGTCGGTCTAATCGTTCGGAGTTTTCTGTGGTTTTCTTCGAACCTTGGATATCCTTGCATAAATAGTGATTAGGTTCCCTTAGAAAGACCTGCACGGTGGCACTCCCCCTTAGGGTCTATATCCCTTGCGTAGATAATCGGCCGTCATAAGCAACACCAACACACATATTTAAGGCTTGAAGAAAAATTTTACTCTTTCTCTTTCGCAGTTTCTGAATTCAACTGATGGTGACCACTACTTCCGTCTTTCTTTTTCTCTAGTTCTGGTATAGACTGGCCCAAAAGTTTCCAAGTGATTTTAAATTTAATAATTTTTGACTTTGTTATTTTTTTACAATCTTTTACAATTTAAGATTTGACACTTTGGATTTCTACCATGCTATTACTTTACAAGGAATAATTGCGATGATAGCGGAAACGGAAAAGATGCAAAATTTATTTCATTTTTTTCATTTTTTTCATTCTCCTAAATGAACGACTCTGTTGTTAAGTAAAACCAAAAATTAAAATCAAATACTTTCTTTTTATTTCAGGAATAGAAAATTCAAGCGAATTTTCAATTCTTTCAGGGGCAAAGAACTTCTGTTCACAAAATGCAACCAGAATTTATAAGCAAATTTATTTGAAAATATGTAAAATCTTTTATTCGCATACTAATAAAAGGAACATTTTCATTCCAAAAGCTCTTACAGCTTTTTTTTTTTTTTTTTTTTAACCTTTAACACTAGAACCGCCGAAAAGTTTACTCAAGTGTTATAAAAATATTTTACACCAGAATTTTTATTAAAAACTATCTAACTTATTTATTTACCTTATTTCTCCGTGGTACGTATTTCACTTATTTTAGATATCGTGGTGTATATCACTTATTTTAGAAAGAAATTTCTGGTTCAATCGAAGTACAGTGGATGATCGGTTAACGAACTTAATCCGTTCCGAAACAGTGTTCGCTAACCGAATTGTTCGTTAACCGATCATTAATTTTGTATTGATTTGTATGGGAATTCAATTAATTTGTTCTTAAAAATTCTTTATAATGCATAAAAAATAATAAAAATATTCTCTTTATAATAGGGTCCATATATGTCTTTATTTAATGTGGACAGATCGCACTTTGATGCTTTGTCCGTGTCGTGGCATATTTAAAAATCCCTGCCGCCCGGCCTACAGGCGGAGGTAGATTTCGAAGTTAACCCATTAACCGCCAAAACTATTACGATAGAAATTTTCAAATTTCTTGTTGAAAGTAGTTTACCACCACAAATTCAGTAAGGTAAATTTTGCTTTACTAAAATAGCAAAATTCCTACCAATAAATAAGAATTTTTTTTAATTCTAAAATAGTGGTGCCAATGTAATTAATTCATTGCATGAGCAATTATTTTGACTGTTGCGTGAACGCAACGTCAGCGGTTAAGGGGTTAAGTATATTAATTGCACCAACAAAAACTAAATCATGATAAATCCACTTTAACAGTTTTATCTGACCGCTTCTGACGAGTTTTTATTTCAATTTTCTATATTAGCTGGTTTTATCAGAATCATGTTAAGGCGGTATTAAAAAAAATACTTTTCCATGCTCAACAATTCGAAATTTTTTGGCCCATTTTCAGATTAATTTTTAATAGAAAAAATACGAAACTTGCTGACTTGATTTTTGAAAAGATTTATAAGTGACATGTGTTTTTATTTTTCTTTCAATTAATTGAAACTTGATTAATAAACAATTATTTTCTCAGTAGGGCAATATTTTTCGTTTCTAACACAATCGCTTCGGGAAATTCTGTTCAAAATGCCCAATTTGACATCATTTTTTGAAATATATTCTGCCTCTATCAAAAAATCGATCATTACGGTACATTCTATAGTATCTGAAGAAGATAATCTATCAATTGGAGGCGTTTGAGAGCAAAAATTAATTTAAAAATGAGTAAGAAAATAAGCAATTTGGATTTGAATACATTCTTAATAAGATGATTTTTTTCTTCAACTCTATGTATTTTTAATTTGTTTTTGCTGTAAGACTTGGTCCTATCAAAAACTTGTCTGCATAAATGTTCAAGACAATATTAAGAAGATATATGATAAGTTCATGGGGATTTTATATCTTGTGAATTGACGGAGTTATGGAAATTTTTCTTCTTCACCCCCCTTTATTTTGTTTTCGTTTTTATTTTATTTTATTTTTTATTTATTTATTATTTTTTTTTTGCAGTACGAATTGGTCCTATCAAAAACTTGTGAATATAAAAGTTGTAGATAATATTAAGGAGATATATAATAAAATTAACTGGATTTGATATCTTGAGAATTGACGAAGTTATGAATTTTTTTTTCCCAAAAACCCTATTTTTTGCGCCCCTAGAGCCCATTTTTAATTTTATCAAAAATCTGTGATACATAAATTTTTGGTCCTATTTTTAGAAATAATAAAAACTTTAAACTGATTTGATATGTACAAAAATTAAGAAGTTATGGGGGGTTTTCGGTTTTCACAAAACCTCTCCCTATTTCCATCCCCTTGGCCCGATTTTGCCCATTAACGAACTTGACCGAGATTTTATGCCCCTTGATTTTATGTATCAGTTTGGAAGAGATTGGTGAAGAATTACGGAAGTTGTCGTGTCCAGAAGAAAGTGATATATATATATATATAAAGTTTTTTACTGAGGGTGGTTTTGGGTTCTAGGGGTCATGATCGGTGTAGATGTGCAAAAATTTTTCAGAAATTCCAACATAAGAACGACGCCAATAGGTGGTATTTCATACGAAATCTACCTACAAAAAATAATATGGAACTTTTAGGATTACATTCATTGTCTAAGGGATTAAATGATATCAATTTGTCCACTTTGATCTTTCAAAAACTCCTTAGTTCTCTAAAAGATCGTATTTACTGCCAATAAAGTTCAAGTGGAGCCTAGAGCCTGTTAATAATATGTGAACTAAATTTCAATTAAAATGATTAATTTGCAATTAAAAATATTTCTTTAAAAAGGGATACAAAATATAAAAATTTATGTTTCTGATTTGTTCATTCTAATTTGGAGTGCCTAAACAGTTCGTTAACCGATCACTCACTGTATTTTTATTTGGTACCGGTCAAAATGACCACTATGGCGGTTCTAGTGTTAAAACTAAATATTCGGAAGCTGGGCATATTAATGGAGTTGTGAATTAAGAGGAGGAAACATATAATGTATTGACATTTGACGTCCGCCGAAGTGGAGAATTTTTTATACCTATATCAACTATAGCTGTCGCCTTGAATGATCCTTATTGTTATACACAGAAACAACCACAAGCCGCAACAATTTTTTGTTTCTTTAGGACGAGATAGCACAAGGAAATTTACAACATCAGGAAATTATACATCCAGGAGCTCCATAAAGAGTGTGCAACGGAGCCAGCGGGAGTTGAACCCGCAGCCCACCTACGCTCTCAAGGAATTAGTGGTGTGGTGCCTTAATCACTCAGCCATGGTGCGCCCAGCGTATTGTCTACCAGTTGCGAGTGAAGTAATTGAGGAGGTTGTCAAAAGACTGACTTTCTAAATTGGATAAAGAGTTTCTGATTACCGTCGAGGCAAACTTCCACCAGTAAATTTGAATAGAAAATTTCGTATTGTTTAAGCGCCTTATTCATGCAACATTTCTCTCTCAAATATGGTAAAAATATCTATTTGTTTTTACTCGTGGCAGTTTACCCAGGTATCATAATCTTTTTTCCTGATACTGACGAGAGTTTGTTTAAGTTGCCGCAATTAGGCGGAAACATAGGGCGTGACTACAGCCGAAATAAACTTCCACCAGTAAAAATCAATGTCTATTTTTGCTTTAATTTATTCAATTTGCTTCAATTCTGCACTAATAAGGCTTTTAACTATAGAGGACATTTCTATTTAAATTTACTCGTGCAAGTTTTCCCCAGTGATAATCAAGCCCTGTGAAAGCGGTTATAGTTGAAGCTTCACTATTTTAAGGATATGTCAGTTCCTCTTTAATCATAATTCAATGGGCGTATTCACTTTTTATTTTTATGGCAAAAAATAATGAACGTGCAACCGTGTTACAAGTACATTTGAATTTAAAGTTAATATTGCTTGTACTTTCCTTGTCAGAGCAATTATACCCATCATACAATGTGATGGAGATAACGATACATTAAATGAAGTGAAATTGGGTTGCTTACAACTTGAGTGAGAATATCAGTTCTTGCAGTATTGAGTTTTTTTTTTTTTTTTTTTTTTTTTTTTTTTTTTTTTTTGTAGCAATGGAGTTATGAATAAAAAAGAGGAGACATACAGTGTACTGTCTAGTGTTGCGGGTGAAGTAACTGAAGAGGTTGTCACAAGATGGCGGCTGCTTTTTTTAAATCGGATCTACAGTTTCAAAATACCACCGGGGTAAATTTCCCACTAGTATAAATGAATAGAAAATTTTGTCTTATTCATGGAAATATTTTCTCACAATTATTTTCTGGCATCAGTTTGACGGGTAAAACAGTAAGATTGCATCACCGGTTGTCACAATATGGCAGAAACGAAGGACCTGACTACCGCAAAAGTAAACTTACACCAGTTAAATTTTAAATATTTTTCTGCCATTATTTATGACTGAAATTTTGCATTAATGAAGCCTTTAAATATAGAGAAAATTTCTATATAAATGTACTGGTGGAAGCTTCGACCGGAGATAATCAGCCCTTGCGAAAGCGGTTACAGTTGAAGCTTCATTATTTTATGGGCATGTCAGTTCCTTTTTATTAATAGTTCCATGGTTGTAACATGTCATTTGATTCTTTATATGAGGTTGGAGTAAGCAATTTTCCTGTTCTGAAAAATAACTCAAAGCACGCATAATGGGTGAAAATTTTTGTTAAATATAATATCATAAATTATTATATGTCTTCACAGCAGGGTTAGGGACAATCCAGTCCTCCAAAATTCCAGATTTCCAAAAAGAAAAGGATATGTCTTTAAAATATACTGTACTCAGGGTTCCACAGTCTTTACTTTCATCAACACTTTTTACCACTATTTTCAAATACTAATCTTCGCCTAACTTAATCTTAGAATAATCAACGAATAAATGAGGCAAATATTAGTATTTGGAAAGAGTGGTAGTAAAGTGGCAAAAGGAAAACCTTGAGAACTCTTGTACTGTTTGTCAACAACCTTATAACACCTTTATCCAATTATGACCAAAATCTAAATGCACTTTCAATAAAATGTAAACCTACGTTGCCGTGTGGCGTGAGATGAAACATGAGTTATATTCAAGTCATTGTGACGTCGCAATGTTTCATTTTGTGACGATTTACAAATAGCTTAAAAAATCGGCCAGTGACTTCACAGTGGCGTTACCACGGTATAACGACCACTTGAGAACCAATCATGTAAAAATTAAAGTTGTCACCATTTTGTAACCATGGTAACTGTGATACTTGTGACCATATGCAAGGACATAGAGGTGTCATATCGTATGACTGTGCTTTTAGGGTGGCTTTCATATGCTGAAATATTTCACCATTTCTGTAGTTCAACATTTCAAAATCGTTATCATAAAGACTCTTATTTAAATTTAAAAGTTTAAGCCTTTTAACAGCGTCATCATGTTAGAAGTACAGCGCCGAAACACAAGAATGCCATTAAAATTGTTACAATTTAGACAAATATTTTAAATATATATTACTTTACGTTATTTTGATTATTTAGGCATTAACACATAAACTCGCGGTAATTTTAGTTTGTAACTTTTAATTTTTTAACAGTATTTTTCACCGTGAGCTTTATTCTTGTATGCTTTACCGATCTAAAAGACATATTTTGCTATTCATCTTTACTTTTTAAGTGAAAGCATATAATCATATTAATAGAATTTTCTGTTTTTATATGCATATGAGGCGTTGCTGATACTAAGGGAGAACTTGCAAAACATAAGTTTCGAGGAACAGCATTTTAAAAGACAAGGGGTGTTTAAATGAAAAGGTACGAAACATCGTAACAACCAAACCGGTTGAAATTTGAATATGCCGCTTTGGGATAACATAGTGAGACATCGAGGGACGCGATTGGAGTATCCAGTGTGGTTGTGCGCATGCAGGGGCCGCCTGCACATGAAGAAGGGGGAGAATCAGGCAGTGTTCTTTCCAATTGCCGCGGCAGTGCGTGTCAAGACATCATGGCTTTCCCATTGCAAAATTTGACGATTGAGGAGCAACGAGGTGTCATCAGATTTCACGCTGCACCATACTTAAATCAGGCATCTTTCTGCTCCACAATCGTCGAATTTTGCAATGGGAAAGCCATGATGTCCTCACACACACTGCCGTGCCAGTTGGACGGAATACACAACTGCTGCTTCTCCCCCTCCTTCGTGCGCGGACGCCAGCGAATGCGCTCAACCACGCCAGACACTCCAATCGCGTCCCTCGATGTCTCACTATATTATCCCCAAGCGTCATATTAAATTTCAACCGATTTGAATGTTACGACATTTCGTACCTTTTCATTTGAACACCCCTAGTACATATTTTTGTTATCATCAGTTTGTCAGTTTCTATTCTAAAGCAAATCTGAGTATTAGAAGCGAACTGGACTCTTTTCAGAGATTGCATTAATTACTAGTCTTCCATGTTATGGGTAAAAGAAATCGAGTTATGTCGAGCTCAGGCCTAATGCCCACAACGCCTCATGTAATCGTTCCTTTGTATTCTTAGCAAAGTTAAATATAGTTATGAATATCGTACATACTTTTTTTAAACCAGGGTTCGTACGGTTGAATTCCTTGAATTTCCAGACTAAGAAATTTTTCGGTACCAGTATTTTCTTAAAGGAAATCTCTGCTTAAATAAGGCGAAATATCGCGCATTTAAACTAGATTCATTTTTCTATAATAAAAAGAAATACTGATATTACACCTTGAA
This sequence comes from Maratus speciosus, assembly GCA_963932465.1. Taxonomy (NCBI): domain Eukaryota; kingdom Metazoa; phylum Arthropoda; class Arachnida; order Araneae; family Salticidae; genus Maratus; species Maratus speciosus. Next base: position 519,542,675 of record OZ010796.1, read on the forward strand.
AATAACGGTACCCGTACGAGCCCTGTGAACTGTGTAACATATATCAAGTAAAGATAGTCCCACGAGTGGAAGCAAAGATGTCAAAGATTCACTAAGAAATATAGCCCACATGTAAAGCCGTGTAGTATTAATCGATTAAGTACGCTTTAAAAAAGTTGCACACATGCTTCCTGATATGGAAGAATTTTTTTGAAAATTCGGTATAACATGGTAATTACACACGATTCCGGTAACCTTTCCCTTATCTTCAGAGCTTTGTAAGACGACACAAACCTTAAAAATTAATAGGATTCCGAAATTAACAGAAATATCTCTTCCAAAATCTGTAGGCCGCAAAGGGACACTTTTATTTCCCAAATATTTTCGCGAATATTGGAACTTTATCTTTATAGATACATGATTGGCCCTTCCCCAAATGGTTTCAGAAGATGATATTAAGATTCACGGAATTGTAGACAACTACAAAGTTACATTTAATTTTCACAAACTTTGAGATGTCACAATAAAAATAAAAATAAGAATACAGGGTAATTTTAATTTATTGAATCAAACTTTAGATATTATAAAGAGAAATTTATTAATTTATGCAACAAAAAACAATTTAAAGAATAACATACTGTTTCTACAAAAATATATTAAGATATAAAACGAATGCGTGTTTTTAAAGTGACCCTTACAGACAATCCATTACGTTAGCTAAAGAACAATCTCAAGTCTTTTATTTCATCTTAAAAATAAATATTCTGAATTAAAAAAGATAAATCTGCACACAGATTGAATATTCTTTTTCCTTTTGCCAGAATAATTTTACTTCAAAATAGTTTTTCACTAAATGATATTTCTTCAATAAGATTATAATTTCGAATGCATGAAGAAATAAACTTAATGCGTAATTTCTTATGTCATTAATCAGAGGCTATTTTTTTCTCAACTTTAGGCTTAATTCTTCGCTATTTAATTTAAACAAAAATAAAATAATTCCAAAAAGCAATTTTCTGTTTAATTAAAATCGGTTTTATGGAGTTATTAGGTTTTTGGTTTATTCCATTATTTTCAAAGTGCTTTTTAATATTTAACAAACGTTGATGTTAAATACTTAACTTAATTTATTATTTATGTTTATACATGATATTTTTAATGATTTATCTGTAAAATAATTTTCTAATGTCTATACGGTGTAAAAAAGAAATTCCTTTACAAACGTATTAGTCTTTAATGTTGAAAATTTTCAAAGAAATGATTTATTCAATAGCTATAAAATTATTGACTTTATAAGGGCAGAGCATCTTATTAAACTTCTAATTTAAAACATGATTAAATTTTCACGTATTATAACATTATTTTTAAAAAACTCCAGTATTTAAAAAATACGTTTACCTTATAATTTTTCATTTACAATGCTGTTAAATGTTATAAAATAAAGTAATGAAAAATGAAGAAAAACTGTAATAAATTATTTCATTATTTACAATTAAGCCATTTACTGTGTTTTTTTCTTCATTAATCCCACTGTATCATCGTATTTTATATGAAATTTACGTAATCAATCTTTTAATTTTACCACTTCCCTGATTATCCCGAGTTATCTCGGGTGCATATATATATTGCGATTAATTACTATCCCGAGTACTCACGGCGTTCACGACTGCCAATGGCTACTATTTTTATTTGTAATTCGCACCACTATTTCTAAAAAATAAACTTTGTAGAATACTTCTGTTGCACATGTTGTCAAGGTATATGTGAAAGATTTTTGTTTTGCGAAAGTAGTGCGTGTAAGAATAAAAAAATAGTCGCTAGTCGGGATAGTAAACTGGTGATAAAACTAAATGCTTTAACACCGGTAAAAAATGTTTTGCTTCATTTCCTTATGTTTAAAAATGGAATAAAAACATGATGATTTTTTGCAGTTTTTTTTTTTTTTTTTTCAAAAAAATTTGTAAGGGTGGCGGTTAAAAACTGAACATTCATAAACTACAGCCATGCTCATGAATTAACCTTTTATCTGCTAATGGTACCTGCTAATAAGTACCATTAAAATAACTTGTCATAAAATTCATTTAATACATCGATTTGTTGTATACAGTTTAGAATCAGTTATAGGTACATTACTTTATCTTGTTCCAAAAGCATTAAATATTTTTAAAAGGATGATTTATTTTGCCTTTGCCTTTTTTTTCAGCTTTCTTGGTGTTGAGGTGAGTGTGTGTGTGTGTGTGTGTGTTTTTTTTTTGGGGGGGGGGAGGGGGGTATTTTTCAATTCGGAAATATTTCTATATTTCTATTGTAAGAACATTATATTTGCACATTTCCTAATTCTACAAAATACTAAAAAAATATTTAAAACAGATTTGAGTGGAGTTATAAATATTGCACAAAATCCCTATAAATTTAAATTTAATTAATCCTTCTAAATCCTTGAATCCTTCTAAAATTTATTAAATGATTATGTAAATCTTCTAATGTAGTTTAAACAATTCACGAAAAATGCTTTAGAAGGTAAAAATCTTCATAAATTCAAAATTTAGTAAATAAAGGGTTAAACATAATGACCGGGCACTTTTGATTTTAGACGGTTTGTCGAATATTTACAGAAATGCTTGACGAATCGATCTTGAACTTCGGAAATGTAAAGAACATGTTCACTGAAGATTTAGTCGCGAGGATAATTGCAACAATAAATAGAATTAAAAAATATATATTTTAGATCACACTGTAACATAAAAAGAAAATGATCTGTCACTCTAGCAAGGGACTTTGTGAAACCTGTACAATGTTTGGATGCATTTATGTAACAATAGCAATTTCTGTGAAAATATAAATGTTTCTGTAAAAATTCAAAAGTTTTTTATTTATAACATGTAGAGTTTTTTAAGCGCATAACGCCCTTTTTCCAAAAACTTGAAAAACTACAGTAAAAAGATTAAACAGCAGTTAAAAAATGAGTATATTGAATATTTGATCAGATATAGGCATTTGTATGAATACTCATTAACGTCACATACGCGAACCAAATGGAATATCGTGAAAATATTGGCGATATAGTGAGTTGAATTTTAGCTGCTTTTTAAACGAAGCTGGATGATAAGTATTTTCCGAAATCTTTCTGAATTTTCAAAATCTACTAACCATTTATATACGTTCCCCTATTTCCTTGTTTACTAAATTTTGAAAATATACATATCATTCGCACATGCGCGGTTAAAAATCCGTTCCTATAAATGCTCATACAGGGCTGCCACAGGCGGCTATTTTTTAATTCTACCTCACACCACTTTTTCAAAACTAAAATCTTTGATACACGCAGTTTGACAACATTTGCAAGAGAAATATACTACAAAATTTATTTATTTTTCAAATAGTGGTGCCAATAGAATAGAAATATAGTCGCCTGTGGCAGCCCTGTTCATATCTCATGAAATATTCCATATATTCATTTTTTAATTGCATTATAATATTTTTACAGCACTTTTTCAAGTTTTAGGGAAATGGTGCTAAGTTTGACACTACATGCTATAAATAAAAGACATTTATTTATTTATTTTTATTTATTATTTTTTTTTTTCAGAAACGTTTATATTTTCACGAAAATGCGTGCTATTCTTACGCAAATGCATACAAATGTTTTAAAGGGCCCACATAGTGATTTTCTACAGTGACAAACCATTTGGCGCATTTATGTCGCATATAGTCGTATATGTGATCGTAAATAATAAAATTTACTGTTGGTCCTTTAATTTAACTTTAAATTCAGTTCATAAGATAAGTAAAAGCAAAAGCAAAATAATCAAATAATTTGGCCAAACCAAAAATTAAATAAATATCAAATATTAAAAAGATAATTCGGAAATATTTTTATAAAATGTTTAAGTCATTTAAGAGTGGGAAAGTATGTAAAACAATTTATAGTTAAATGGAAGGTAATTTTGAATAGTAAATATTCAAAAAAACTCCTTAATATTCAGTGGTCTGTCATATAACTAAGTGATCGACGAACTCGAAATCATTTTATAAAGTTTGTGCATTAATCATTTTCAAAAGTATGAACATTGTAGAAGACGTTTAAAATAAATGTTAAATAATTTTTCTAAATTTTACATATTTTTTGAAAAATTAAACATGTGACTCACATGAAATTTTCTTATTTTTTCATAAAGCTCTTTTAACCCCTTCGGGACGAGCATCTTTTACAAAATTTTTAATCTTTAATCACCGGTTTTTTAAAACAGAAATTTTTGCTTAATTGAATCGGGAAAATGTTCGGATTAAATAAGGCAAAATTTTCAATAAAAATTTACTGGTGAGAATAATCCCCGATTCTGGGCAGCTTGCGCGGCACAAATATCAGTCGCTCGTCCCCAAGGGGTTAATGATATCATGCTTGCTTTAGACATCTGTTGTTAACCCATTAACGCCGGTTGGTACGAAAATCTGCCATTTAAGTAATACGAAAATTTTAAATATGTAAACCAGTATTTTAGTAAGGAAGTTTTCATATTACTTAATCTCAAACCTTGCGATATCAAATAACTTAAAATTACAATATGGGAAAATTGGTGTCAACTGGTACCTAGGTATTAAAAATGTGTAAAAGAATCTCGGCATTAATGGGTTAAAGGTGGTTACTTAAAAATTACAGATGTACTCATTTTTAATACTTTCCAAAATAGTTGAAAAGCGTTTATAAATTCGCTTTGTCTGGACGTCGGACTGCCTGTCCGTGCTCTAACTCGCCTAAATTCACTAGGATTGTCATGTAACTTATACATTTTATTGAGGTTTACCATGGTATTTTCGGGATTAAAAATTAAGTGTGTAACATTTATATTTCGTTTAAGGGGACTCTCAAAAAATTTCGTTACATTATTGTATATGGACAAAAATCGTTTGTAGTGTATTTCAGTGATGTTACACTATTTCAAATATATTGAAGCTGATATAAATCACAAATGCGAACTGCAGTATGCTATGCTTACTATAAAATAAGCTATAATGTTCAGTGCATAGCATTTATCGTTCATTTACAGGGACACAGTAAAGCTCTCTTAACAGTGCTGTCTATGAGCAATAATTGCTGAAACTGCGTTTTAAGTTGTGATATGCGTTTTTAAACTTAATTAATTTTTTGCATATTTCTCGGTGTGCATATATTCTATAGATTACATACAGGGTTGCACAAAAGAATGATTACATTTATGTTTATTGACGGAAACTGCTGAAGGGCAATTATTAATTGTGTTAATGTTTCCTAACTGAACTTAATTTTTACATCCTGTGTAATACATGTACAAATATATACACTGTAAAAAAAGGATTAAAATCAGGAAACTGTACTGGCAATCGAGACGCCAGTACTATTTCCGTATTTAACGGAAATTTCCCCCCTTAAATCCAGGAAAAATTCCGTTTTTCTGGAATTTACGAGGGAAAAATTTCCGTTAAATACGGAAATAGTACTGGCGTTTTACCAGTACAATTTCCGGATTTTAGTCCGTTTTTTTTTACAGTGTAGAGTATTATTACATATTTAGATGCATAAGCCTTCTATATCGGTGATATTTGCAACTAAAATAGAAATGTATTAAAAATTTCATGTATTATACTTTTGAAAGTATAACTTCAATAACGTCTCGTCTTATTGAATTTTAAATAACTCCAGTCCTTTTAATGCACTTTGCACATGTTTCCAAGCTAGTTTACAGTCCGATAGCAACAAAAATAGAAATTAGTATTAGCCTATTTTCAAGAATGCAAGCAATCAGCTTTTATTTATTTCTTCCTTTTTATTTTTCAGATTTTAATATAAATTCAAGTAGATTAATTCCATGTTCTTTTTGCATGATATATACAACTTTCATGGAATAAGATTCAATCATGAAAATAATTTACGCTATCGGAATATCTGAAGCTTTAACATTTGTTTCAATACGTTCGAGAACTAATACTGGGCGAATCGGAAAAGGAGAAATTGCATTATGAAATTAGAAGTAACATATTTGCCCACGCAATTTTAGATAAAAGAAGGCATGATTATTCAATATTTTTAAGAAGCCAACTTATATATACGTATTATTTTTTTATTTTTAGATCTTGATGGAAACGCATGTGGTGTAAATTTCATATTGCTTTTCATTCTTTTATCATTATAAGCAATTATATGTTTGCATGAATATGTGGCATACACTGTAAAAAACTGCTGCAGTAATATTACTGTAGAAGAGATTACCGGCAAAGGCTCATACAAAAATGGGCTTTGCACCTATAAACGGATTTTAAGCGCAAAACATGAAATATATGGCATATGAGCTGTAAGAAATGGCAGTTTCCGTAAATTTACGGGAGGTAAAATACCCATACATTTACAGATTTTTATTTTTATCATTATTTATTTTATTTTATTTTATTTTTTTTACAGTGTAGATGCCAATGTTTCGGCATTCCTCTGGAGTCTGATTTAATTCAAACATGTTTTGAACAGGAAATTTTAAATTAAAATTTAATAAGTATCACACAGAAATAAAATACATTTTCTGGGTCTAAACATGTACCGAAAAGTTGGCATATGTGATGTAATATTCAAGGCTCGAAAAATATAGAAAAAAAATTTATGGTTCCCCTCACGATTTTGAAACAAATATCTTCATGATATACTTTTATTGCATGTGTTAAAGAAATTTATCTCAATGATTATTTATTGGAGATGCTGCACTGTTAAATTAGACAGATGTTTCTTAATTTCGGAAAATATGACGCAACCACGAGCGAAAACATACAAAAACCACTTCCGAATTACCCACAATTCCGAAAAGCATTATTAATGTTTAGAAACAACAGAAAATATATTTTTGAGATTTATATAGTAATTTATTAAGAAAAAGTTTCTTTTGCTGCCACGGAATTTCGGAAACGATTCCGAGTAGTTTTTATTGCGTATTCATCAGTTTTCTCAAACCGAAATGTAGATTTTTCGGATTCTATTTAACAGTCTATAAACATTTTCATGTTCCAGAGACATATTTTACCGATAAATTTTGCAGGATTTGTGGCTAATAAATATGGTAAATTAACAGCATTAACATTAACATTTTTTTTTTGTTACTCTTGCATCGATTACGCATCTGTAAAAGTTTAATTGAGAATTAATGTTATTCTAAAAGCCGACATTCGGTTGAGCTGTAAAAATTGACAAATGTTTCTTAATCTACTAAAATATAATCTAACCACGAACCATCTAATCAAACCAGGGTTTGTGGATAACAAATACGATAAACTAACAGCATTAACATTAACATTTTTTTGTTACTCTTGCATCGATTACACATCTGAAAAAGTTCAATTGAGAACTAATATTATTCTAAAAACCGGCATTCGGTTGAGCTGTAAAAATTGACAAATGTTTCTTAATCTACTAAAATATAATCTAACCACGACACGAACCATCTAATCAAACCAGGGTTTGTGGATAACAAATATGATAAACTAACAGCATTAACATTAACATTTTTTTTCGTTATTCTTGTATTGATTACACATCTGAAAAAGTTTAATTGAGAATTAATATTATTCTAAAAACCGACATTCCGGTTGAGCTGTAAAAATTGACAAATGTTTCTTAATTTACTAAAATATAATTTAACCACGAACCATCTAATCAAACCAGGGTTTGTGGACAACAAATATGATAAACTAACAGCATTAAGATTAACATTTTTTTTTTTAATTTGTTGTTGTTACTCTTGCATCGATTACACATCTGAAAAAGTTTAATTGAGAATTAATATTATTCTAAAAACTGACATTCCGGTTGAGCTGTAAAAATAAACAAATGTTTCTTAATCTACTAAAATATAATCTAACCACGAACCATCTAATCAAACCAGGGTTTGTGGATAACAAATATGATAAACTAACAGCATTAACATTAAATTTTATTTTTTTTTTTTTTTTACTCTTGCATCGATTACACATCTGAAAAAGTTTAATTGAGAATTAATATTATTCTAAAAACCGACATTCCGGTTGAGCTGTAAAAATTGTCAAATGTTTCTTAATCTACTAAATTATAATCTAACCACGAACAAAGTACGCAATAATCTCGCCCGCGTTACCCATGATTCGAACAGCGTTCTTTATCTTTAGAAATCTCAGAAACCAATATATTTTCGAGATTTGAAAGACTTTCATAAAAAAAGTTTTTTTTTCCTCCCCACTGATTTACGGAAACGTCTACAAGAAGTTTTTACATTGTATTAATCATTTTTCTTAAGGCTGTTCTTAACTACTCTGCTCAACAAGTGCAAAATATTTTGACTCATTTACAAATTCATTTTTTAACGGAAAGGTATAAAATTGGAAAGCCTGGCCATGGAAGCGATTTGGAATTAAACTTTTTTTTTTCCATTTTTTGATCAATCAATTACCTATTGAGTTATAAGCAATTTTGATCACGTGACAAACACGTTTTTTGCCCGCTCTTCAGTGCTTTTTCTTCTTTCGCGTGGAAATTCGGTTCAAAACACCCACTTTGACACTATTTTCTGAAAGATCTATTGCGTTTGCAAAAAAAAGGAAAAACAGCTCAATTACATAGTTTCTGAACAACAACACCAGCTAGTTTCATGCATTTTCGAACAAAAATAAATTAAAACTTATGTCAGATTTTGCCCTTTTCGATTTGAGAACACCCTTAAGCCAGAATTAGAATATTGGTTTTTCGGATGCTATCCATTCTCAAGTAAATATTTCATGTTCCACAAACATATTTTACAGAGAAACATGAGAAGTTAACAGCATTAACATTAGCATTAACATTAATATTATTTTGTTGCTCTTACATATATAAATTCGATTACACAGCTGAAAATGTTTAATTGAGAATTAATAGTATCCTAAAAACCGATATTCCGGTTTGAGAAAATAGATTACTAAATTATAAAAACTAGTAGGTAATGTTGCCGAAAATCAGTGGTAGCAAGAAAAACGTTATTGTTATAAATTGTTCTTTAAATTTTTTAAAATATGTTGTTTCTGGGGCTTCCGTGGTAAAGTACACTTTTCGGAATCATGGGTATCTCAGAAGAGGATATTGTATATTTTCGTTCGTGGGTTATATTATATTTTTGGAGATTATAAAACATAAAAACTTTTTTAATACTTTCCAACATTGTTGAAAAATGTTTATGAATTCCGTTTGTCTGTCTGTCTGTCTGACCGTACTCTAACTCGCGTAAATATAGTCAGATTGCCATGAAATTGATATATGTTATTCGTTGAAATTGAATAAATCTATATATATCTTGGAAATTTTTCTGTCGAAAATTTCTGACGCCTTGCATTCAATAATTTTTCAAATTTTAGTTGCTTAAAAGGTGTATAGCCAACAGCGTGAAAAAGAATCCAAGCCGGGAATCGGTACAGCGCACCGACGTTCTACCAACTGAACGACTTGGAACGATAACCAGCCTGGTACTTCTCAATATCAAATGTTGGCAAGGCTGCAACCGCAGCACAAGATGGAAAATTTTTCCGTGAGCCACCAACTCTGGGTTAAACACGAAACTATAGAGAATCCAGCATCGATGAAATTCAATAACTTTATAGATATCTTGGAAATTTTTCAACAGAAAATTTCTCATGCTTTGCATTCAATAGTATTTCAAATTTTAGTTGCTTAAAAGGTGTATAGCCAACAGAGTGAAAAAGTATCCAAGCCGGGAATCGGTACAGCGCACCGACGTTCTACCAACTGAACGACTTGGAACGATAACCAGCCTGGTACTTCTGATTATCATATGTTGGCAAGGCTGCAACCGCAGCTCAAGATGGGATATTTTTCCGTGAGCCACCAACTCTGGGGTAAACACGAAACTATAGAGAATCCAGCATCGATGAAATTCAATAACTGTATAGATATCTTGGAAATTTTTCAACAGAAAATTTTTCATGCCTTGCATTCAATAATATTTCAAATTTTAGTTGCTTAAAAGGTGTATAGCCAACAGCGTGAAAAAGTATCCAAGCCGGGAATCGGTACAGCGCACCGACGTTCTACCAACTGAACGACTTGGAATGATAACCAGCCTGGTACTTCTCATTATCATATGTTGACAAGGCTGCAACCGCAGCACAAAATGGAATATTTTTCCGTGAGCCACCAACTCTGGGGTAAACACGAAACTATAGAGAATCCAGCATCGATGAAATTCAATAAATCTATAGATATCGTGGAAATTTTTCAACAGAAAATTTCTCATGCCTTGCATTCAATAATATTTCAAATTTTAGTTGCTTAAAAGGTGTATAGCCAACAAAGTGAAAAAGTATCCAAGCCGGGAATCGGTACAGCGCACCGACGTTCTACCAACTGTACGACTTGGAACGATAACCAGCCTGGTACTTCTCATTATCATATGTTGGCAAGGCTACAACCGCAGCACAAGATGGAATATTTTTCCGTGAGCCACCAAATCTGGGGCAAACACGAAACTATAGAGAATGCAGCATTGATGAAATTGAATAAATCTATATACATCTTGGAAATTTTTCTGTAGAAAATTTCTCATGCCTTGCATTAATAATATTTCAAATTTTAGTTGCTTAAAAGGCGTATAGCCAACAGTATACTTTTTCACTCTGTTGGCTATACGCCTTTTAAGCAACTAAAATTTTAAATATTATGTTATTCGTGTTTACTGTGGCATGTTCGGTATATAAAATATGTGTGTAGCATAAACGGTCATTTACAAGGGCACTCAAAAAACTTCCATTACATTGCGGCATAGGGGGGGAAATCGTTTGCTGTGTATTTTAATGATATTACACTATTTCAAATACATCGAGATTTGTATACATCACTGAGGTGTACTGCAGAACGCGTACTGTAAAATATGGTGTGTATATAATTTATCGTTCATTTACAGGGATACACTAAAGTATTTTACAACAGTACTGCCTATGAAGAATAATTTTTGGAAGTGCGTTTTCAAATGCGAGACGTGCTTTAAAATTTCATTTTTTTTTTTTTTTTTTTTTTTTTTTTTTGCTTATTACTTGGTGTTTATAAATTCTACAGATCATATACAGAGCTATACAAAATATCTGAAGTGCATTTCCGTTGCTGAATGGGAAATTTCAACTGTGATATGCGGTTAATTGAACTAACTTTCACTGTAAAAAAAAACGGATTAGAAAACGGAAATACAACTGGCAATCTAGACGCCAATGGGTACACGACATTTCGGTCCCGCCATTTCGGTCCCTGGCCATTTCGGTCCCGAGACATTTCGGTCCCGAGACATCTCGGTCCCTAGCCATTTCGGTCCCGAGACATTTCGGTCCCGAGACATTTCGGTCCCTGGCAATTTTGGTCCCTGGCAATTTCGGTCCCGAGACTTTTCGGTCCCTGGCCATTTCGGTCCCGAGACATTTTGGTCCCTGGCAATTTCGGTCCCGAGACATTTCGGTCCCTGGCCATTTTGGTCCCTGGCCATTTCGGCCCCTTGCAATTTTGGTACTCCCCACCTTATAACTCGGATTCTAATTGTCGTGGGTCCGCCAAACGCTGCAATTTGAACATTATTTGGGCCCTTTTAAAAAATATCCCCCTTCCCCTCAAATTTTATAAAAAGCTGAATATAACAGTCCGATAAATTTAAACTTTTATAACTCGTGATTATGAAATCACAGCGAGCTGAAACTTTGTTTGTTTGAACAACGTGATATAATTTTAAAGGGAACATTGTCTTTTTTTTTTTTAACTACGATTATTTAACAGAATGGATTTTTTAAGTTTTATTATTTATTACTACTATTAGGTATTTTATATATACTATAAACTGCCGTACAATGTTTTTTTGTTGTTTTCATACATTTTTAGAACGTTTAAATTATCATTAATTAAATAATTAAACTGTGCTTATTTTTTTCTTTTTCCAATTAGATTAATCATAAATGTCTTCAATAATTCAATTAGCACTTATAAGCTATTATATGCAAATATTCCCTCAAATCAACCCTCTACACCCTCTCCTTTAATAATTCAGAAATAAGATATATTTATTGAAGCACAAATTTAATTTTTCTTATTATTTTTATAATACAAAGTTGCATCGTATAAATTTGTTTTCGTAAGTTAATTTACCATTATAAACATTGAGAAAACAATAGTGATTTGGTAATTAGACGTGCTATGAAAAATATTTTGTTTTCAGAAAACTCCACCCACCACTTCATTTTTTTTTTTTTTTTTTTTTTTTTTTTTTTTTTTTTTTTTAATAATTATTGCAATTTTTTAAGTCTTCTCACCCTTTGAAGACGATTTTTGTGAGCTAACTTTATTGAATCTGGGCCTATTTCTTTGTAATAAGATTATTATTTTTAATTTTATATAATAATGTAACTATTATTTTAATTAATTTTATTTGTAAATTTTAACTGACAAAACTAAGCTTTTTTATATTTGTCTTTTATTTATTTTTTTTTATACTACCCTTTTCCTCCCACTTTCCCAGAAAAATAATAATATATTTTTATTTTACTTTTATTAATAATTATATTAATAGTTTTACATTTCGGTAACTTTAAATATAAAAATAAACAGGTAAAGGATAAATTTCAGTTTATAACTACTATAAAATATAATGATAAATTGAATATAAAATATATTATGTATCGATTTTATTTTAAAGTAGAAATTTGTAATGTATATTAATAATGTTATTAATTTAATAAATTAAGGATACATTAAATTAAAAAATATATATTTAATAAAATATTAATTTAATTTTTATACTAAAATTACTAACTGTTTTGAGAATTAATTAATAGCAATTATTCACCACTTAAAGTTTTCATTCAAAATTTTTGATTTATTATTTTCAAAAAAATAAAATAGAAATTTTTTGAAAAATCAGTCAAAAACATAAAGTCGAAGTAATAATTAATTAATTAAACATAATAATAATGCAATATTGTACAAATACATAAAAATAATTTTTAACAGTGTTAAGTGGCATTATTGTCCAGATGCAGATTTTAATTTTTAAGCACAGTTATAGTTTACAATTCGCAAAAAGCAAGATATGAATTAATTTTAATTAAAAGAGAAAGAAAAATATTTTAAATTAACTAATAAATAAACAACATATTTATCTTCAGAATCCTTATCATTTTTATATATCCCAATGAAGTTAATAACATTATAATAACCGAAAATTAAAAAAATATATTTGCATTTACCCTAAAATAACTATTATATAGTTCATGTAATAGTTTTTAAACAAGTAATTGATAAATTAATTATATAAACAATTAATAATTTAAGTTATTTTGAATTGTTATTAATAAATACCTTTAATTAAAACAAATTTAATTTTTGAGAATTTTTTTATTTAACAACTTAACTATGAATGTTTTCAATTTTTCTAAGATGATATTAATCAGTTAATAAAATACAGTTAAAACATAATGTTTTAATTTATCAGGAGCTTATACTTATAATACATTAAAATATAGAAAATGTCAATCCTCCCCCCCCCCCTACTTTTTAAAATGATTACCATGCGAAATTTGTTTGAGCTGTTACTAAAATTTTAAGGCCTTTATTTAAAAAACTCTACATTGTCCCCTATTAAATTATGTGACCCATTTCAAATGCACAAAATTTCAGCTTCCTGGAGAAGGGACCGAAATGGCTAGGGACCGAAACGACTCGGGACCGAAATGGCCAGGGACCGAAATGTCTCGGGACCGAAATGTATCGAGACAGAAATGTCTCGGGACCGAAATGTCTCGGGACCGAAATGTCTCGCGACCGAAATGTCTTGGGTCCGAAATGTCTCGGGACCGAAATGTCTTGGGACCGAAGTGTCTCGGGACCGAAATGTCTTGGGAGCGAAATGTCTCAGGACCGAAATGTCTTGGGAGCGAAATGTCTCGGGACCGAAATGTCTTGGGACCGAAACGGCGGGACCGAAATGGCGGGACCGAAGTGTCGGGACCGAAATGTCCTGCTTCCGACGCCAGTACTATTTCAGTTTTTTTACGGGAATTTTTGTCCATAAATAACAGAAAATTTTCCGTTTTTCTGATTAAAAACGGAAATTTTTCTGTAATTTATGGGTAAAAATTCCCGTAAAAAACGGAAATAGTACTGGCGTCTAGATTGTCAGTAGTATTTCCGTTTTTTAGTCCGTTGAATCTATGGATCATACACAGGATTGGACAAAATAAATCGGATACTTTTCGTACTATTCATGGTAATTGTAGAAATTGGGTTTTCAAATGCGTCATGCATTTTCTAAATTGTTTATTTAGACGTCTTTCACCTTCATAAATTGTTAAGTTTTGTTACAGTATTCTGAATGCGTTAGAAAGGGTTTCATATTCTATGCTGGACGCATGATTTTTCCTTCTTGTTTTACAGTGTTGTAGGAACAACAAAATTTCTCGTATATGCTTCAAACCCTACGCTGTAAAAAAAGACAAATGTTTCTTAACGTACGCAAATGTAATGTAAACACGAACGTAAACATACAATAACCTCTTCCGAGTCACAAACGCTTCCGAATAGCGTCCCTTTATCTTTACAATCCTCATAAACCAATATACACTGGTCACCAAAATTAAAGGATAATGAGTAAAATTAGACTCACTCAGTTAATGTTGCAACCAATGCCTAATAATGCAATTATTTATGTTAATTAAATATTAATGAATACAAAATTGCACTTCCGCGCATACCTTAGCGTCAGAAATATGCAAATTAGGTGATTGTCAATATGATGCGCAATGGACGTGTGTTGGATTTCTGGTCTGCAGTGTTGTTTAAAGAGAATGCGGTGTCTGAGAGCGATCAGTATTCATTATTTATGGCTCAAAGGCATCATTGAAATGAAGGTCAAAAGTAGCGAATAATTGGTAGACTCGAGGGAGGTCAAATACAAATGAAGGTCGCCCAAGATTTGAATATCCCTCAAAGTGTCCCATCAACAGCTTTGAGCCGCTTTTTAAGCACTGGATCCGTTGATAGACAGCCTGGTCAAGGGAGACCAAGAGCAACAACTGCATCCGAAGGCCGTTTTCAGTCATTGTCGGCTCGAAGAAACCGCGAAGCGACTACAAGAGATTTGGTTTCAGACTTTCAGGCTGAAGCAGGAACTCGAATTAGCCGTTCTATTCCTGCACGAAAGCTTAACTAAGGTGAACTGTATGCGAGAAAACCAATAGTTTGTGTCCCATTCACTCCATCTTCCAAAGGGACCCGTTTAAATTGTTGCCGTCGTCATGTTCAATGGAGACAAGAAAACTGGGCTCAAACGGGATATTTCACGGACAAGGGAGTGCAAGTTGCGTGTTCCTTCCTCTATCCAGATCAAAACACGTCTAGAATCAGTATTCAAACTATATGTGGACTCGTCAGTAAACAATTCTCGAGCCCAGTCTTCTTGGCTCCATTGAACATGACGACGGCAACAGTTTAAATGGGCCCCTATGGAAGCTGGAGTGAGTGGAACACAAACTATTGGTCTTCTGGCATACAGTCCACTCTTCTTAAACATTCGTACAGCAATAGAACGGCTAATTCGAGTTCTCGTGTCCGCCTGAAGGTCTGAAATTAAATTTCTTGTAGTCGCTTCGCGGTTTCTGTGAGCCGACAATGACAGAAAACGATCTACGGTTGCAGTTGTTTCTCTTGGTCTTCCTTAATCAGGCGGTCTATCAGCGGATCCAGTGCTTAAAAAACGACTCGAAGGTCTTGATATGTCACTTTGACGGATATTGAAATCTTGGACGACCTCCATTTGTGTTTGACCTCCCTCGATTCTACCAATTATTCGCCACTTTTGACTTTCACTTAAATGATGACTTTGAGCCATAACTAATTAATACTGATCACTTTCAGACACCACATTCACTTTAAACAAAACACTACAGACCAGAATTCCAACATACGTCCATTGCGCACCACATTGTCAATCACCTAATTTGCATATTTCCGGCGCTAACTTATGCGCAGAAGTGCAATGTTGTATTCAATAGTATTTAATTAACATAAATAATTGCAGATTTGGGGATTGGTTGCAGCATTAACTTAGTGAGCATATTTTTTCTCATTATCCTTTAATTTTGATTACCAGGGTATTTTTGAGATGTAAAGAGGCCTTTATAAAAACTAGTTTTTCTGCCCGTAATTTTCGGAAACGTTTTCGAGTACCTTTAAAATATGCATTTATTAGTTCTCTCTATCCGGTATATCGTTTTTTTGTATGCTATCCATTCTCAAGTAAACATTTTCATCTCCGTCACTGAATTTATACATCCAAGAGTAACAAAATAATAATAATTTTAATGTTAATGCTGTTAATTTTGTATGTTTGTCTCTTAAACATGTATTCTGAACATGGAAAAATTAACTTGAGAAGGGATAGCATCCGAAAAAGCGATATTCCTGTTTGACAAAACTGTTTATTTACACAGTAAAAGCAACGCGGAAATGTTTCTGGAAATTACGGGCAGAAAAAAAAATTTTGTTTTTTATAAATGCTCCTTATATTTCGAAAATCTATTAGTTTCTGAAGTTTCTGGAAACAAAGAAACGCTTTCCGTAATCGTGGATGACTGGGAAGAGATTATATTATGTTTTCATTTGTGATTTTTTTCTTTTTAGATTGAGAAACATTTTTTTTTAAGAAGCCTTTATAAAATCTTTTTTCTGCCGTAATTTTCGGAAACATTTCCGAATAGCTACGGATGCTATCCATTCTCAAGTAAATATTTTCAGCTGCGTAACTGAATTTATACATACAAAAGTTAATGTTAATGTTAATGCTTTTAATTTTGTATGTTTGTCTGTTAATCATGTTTGCTGAACAAGAAAATATTAAATTGAGAATGGATAGCTTCCGAAAAAGCGATATTTCTATTGATAAAACTGATTAATGCACAGTAAAAGTTACTTGGAAACGTTTCTGAAAATTACTGGCAGAAAAAAAACATTGTTTTTATAAATGATTGTTTAAATTTCGAAAATCTATCAGCTTCTGAAATTTGTAGGAATAAAGAAATGTTTTTCGAGAACGTGGGTGGCTGGGAAGAGGTTGTATTATTTAATCATTCGTGATTTTTTTTTCTTTTTTTGTAGATTAAGAAACTTTTTTTACAGTGTATATGATATTAATTGTAATGTTTGTGTGACAATTCGGACTATGAAAATCTATCTAAATTTTATCACATGCTGCATAAGATTTCTTTGCTGTAGCTATATTTGATCATATTGCATAACAAATAAATAACAGCAAAACTTTTTGATAAGATTTATTAAGAATAAAACATGTTTTCTGAACGCTGTTTTAGAATATGATACTGATAAAACACACACGCGCGTAACCTTTCGCCTACTTTTAGAAATATAAGCAGTCAATTTCGTTTAAGTCTTCTTTTTGCAAGATTTTGATGAAAAGGCATGCGATACTAATATAATTTTACCTTTTTTTTTTTTTTTTTTTTTTTTTTTAACCTTCTGATTACGAGAGAGGATTTTTATATTCAAATGCATCACAATTTAAAAACAAATTCCTTCAGGCATATTTCTCTTTACTATATCGTTGTATTACGTATATAGCAGAGATTATTTTCAAAAAGTGGTACGAATAAAATAAGAACAAGTCGAAATTGTACGTCAAACTTGGCAAATGATCGTACTTATAACTAGTTTTATAAATATTCAGATCTTGGCGCAATAGTTGTTGCAGTCTTATGCAGAAATACATAAATACAAAACTTATCACCATTATATACATTAAATTCAGTAATACGGAAATAATAGGATTCCATCTTAAATAGGACGTCATTACCATGGCAATCAAGAATCATTACCTATCATGGGATGCCATTGAATTAATTACGTTTGATAGGATTTAATAGAATGAAGAAAACTTCATTAATATCTTTTCAAGTTTTGATGCGATTTTCATAAAATTTCAAATAACTCGACAAAATTCTGCAACGATTATATATATTAAATTTCAAACCATTCGGTTTGGTTTTTTGTGCCCTGTTATATGCGGACAGACGGACAGACAGACAGACGACGACTATAGTTGCTACGTATTTATATAATTACGAACGTACCTAAAAATAGTCGCTGGGACGTCCGGTCTCTCAAAAACGTAATCAAAATGCTAATAATATTTCTTCGGAATATATGGAGAAAAGGGAAAAAATGTCTATGAACACGGGTCATGTAAATGTTATGATGTTATGTGATTTTTTTTTTTTTTTTCAGCATTTCTTGTACAAAGTTAATGTTTGGAAAAATTTTTAAAATAAATTAATTTTAATTTTAATAAATTAAATGCATTTCAGGTCAGTCAGCATGTTATTTTACCGCACTTTCCATATAAATATAATCTGCATAGCTTTGGGTACGCTTTTAATATTTAGAAATAACGAAATTCAAAATTATTTTACATTAGCTGTAATAAAATTAAAGGAAAATAAAAGAAATGCATGCTGTCATTATCCATGTAGTATAAATAAATAAATATTTTTCCTACTATAAAATCTAATTTCTATGTTACGGCTCTTTATTCCAGTACTGCATTAAAACCATTCTAAAGCATATTAATTATAAGAATTTTTGTTAACATTCTTCATAAATATTAGCCAAGAAAATATTTCATATTTGAACCTTATATAAAATGAACCCCAATTCACTATATAAAACGGTTTAATTAAAATTGGGTTCATTTAACTACTACCTGAATCTCTCTTATGGATATATATTCATATATAAAACACACATATACTGTATTCGTACGGGTACCGTTATTTTCAAGGCAAAATATCAGTAATTTTTTAATTGAAAAATAAATCTAGTTTAAAAGCGCAAAATCTCACCTGATTTAAGGAGAGATTTGCTATGAGAAAATACTGGTACCGAAGAATTCCTAAGTCTGGAAATTCAAGGACCCGTGCGAACCCTGATATTATATTTCCTTATTTTGTGGAATATTGCACATGATATCATGTTTCACAATACAATATTCCGTTTTCTTATTGCATTGTTCTTTTCGTATGTTTTTAGATTTTTATGTCACATTGCATTTAACGGTCTCGAAAGGAATTTATTTTCTGAGGTAATCTAATACTTAGTGAATTTTTCTAGTGACGATTTTATCTTCAAATTTAATAGCCATTTTATTTACAAAAAGTTTATTTAAAATTTAGAACGGGAGTTTCAAAACCCGCCTAATCCAAAAAAAAAATTAAATCAAGTTTTTTTATCAACGTATTCTATTGGTGAACTTGCATAGAAAAAACACGACGGTCTGCAAAAAACAAGTTTAATCATGTATTTCTGTCATTGTAAAATCTTGGTTTACAATGAAAACATATAGACGCAGTCAGAGGTTTTTCGCGATTTCGCAAAGTTTGATTTTCTGGATAAGGCGAGTTTTGAAACACACGTCCTCATTTAAACTATATACGTTTCCGACATTTTTAAGAATCTCAGAAAAAAATCGGATATCCAGGGGCTTAAACATGAACAGGGAAATCGTTGCGAGCAGTTTTGCGGTTCCCGAAGCTCAAAAGGGTCCCATAAGGGATTAATAGGAATTTCATGTACGAGTATAATCTTGCTTCTTGTGAAATATTTTGCAACCTTCTCTCGCGGGTCTCTCTTAGCCAGGCGGGCGCCGCGAAAGATCACGTGACCTTCGAGAGAATTGATATTTGAAAACATTTTTTACTCTTTCTTTTTTTAGTTTAGTTTTGTTGTGGATATGAATCTCGAAAGCAGCATGCTGGCTGTGTATTTCTTGATCTTCCGAAAAGGGAGAAATAAATATTCTTGAACATATAAAAGAAATTATCTTGAATTCCTAGTGAGGAATAACAAATATTATCCAAATGTTTTCGTTGTATATACTGTATATATTTATAAGTGTAAATATAGAATTAACAAAGTTTTTAATCATCCTGTGCTTGACTTGGACTTATACTGAACAACACCAGCGCCATTTTTAGTTGTGAAATATGTTTTATTATTTTAATGTGATTTTACATGAATCGTGAAGTTTTCATGTAATAAGTTCTCCCAAATATGATTTAAAACGAACCGTGAAGTCTATAACTAAGCTCTCCCAACCTTGGATTTAAATTGTGATAACGTGAAATTTCGTGGAATACATGAAGATTATTTTTCATTTTTTTGGTGCCGAAACCCGGGAAAAAAAGGTAAGAAATACCTTTATTATTCTGCATGACTGTTGATTTCTTGAAAATATACATTTTTCATGATAATTTATTTTGAAAATTGAATTTAATTTTAAACATGGATAAGCCTGATAAGCTTAAAAGTAAAACAGCTACTGTTCGTGCAGCCATTACGAAATTAATCACAAAATGTGATACATTATTATCTGTTGATATTGATAAGACTGATTGCGACTCATTAATGGAATCATTAGAGCTCGTAAATGAAAAGGAAGCTCTACTTAAGGAATTAGATTCTGAAATAGATGAGCTAATTCAGAAAAAAACTGAATATGAAAAAGAACTAAAATCGGTAGAAGAATATTCTGAAAAAATATCAAGTTTGAAATTTAAAATTAAGATGAGGCTTAAAAAATGTAAAATCGAAACGGAACCAAAAGTTTTACTAGAATCAAGTAACGGTTCAAAAATCGGAAGTAAACCAGTTTCGGCAGTGAAGCTTCCTAAACTTAACATAGAAAAATTTTCTGGTGATGCAAGCCAGTTCTTAGAATTTTTTAATTTATTTAATAGTGCGATAGATTCAAACGAATCGTTATCAAAAATTGAAAAATTCCAATATCTGAAATCTTTGTTGTCTGGTCCTGCATATAATATTGTATCTGGTTTTGAACTGACAGATCAAAATTATTCTACTTGTTTAAAATTGTTAGAAGAAAGGTATGGGAAGCGGGAAAATATAATCAACTGTTATAGGAATAAAATCCTGAATCTTGAGCCAGTAAAATCTTCTAACAATGTTACTTCTTTAAGGAAGCTGTACGATAATATTGAAACTAGTATGAGAAATCTTGATGCGTTAGGAGTAACATCAGGCTCTTACGGCCATTTATTACTACCCATTTTATTAAGGTTATTACCAGAAAATTTGATACTAGATTTCCATCGAAAACGTGACCCCGATAAGGACTGTGACGTCACCGATTTAATAAATTTTATTAAAACGGAACTAAGATGCCGGGAAGCTACTAATTTAGTAAATAATTCCCAAAGCAAGGCTTATGAAAATTCTAAAACCAAATATGAAAATTCTTCAAGTAAATATCAAAATTTTCTTCAAAAGAAAAATATACCTTCATCTGCTGCTTTAAATACAGCTAGAAAACAGTTTTGCATATTTTGCAAGTCTGTCATGTAGGACTAAACTGTTCGAAATTCACTGATGAACAAAAACGATATAAATTAAAGAAAGAAGGTCGCTGTTACAAATGCTTTTACAAGTCCCATTTATCAATTAATTGTAGAACAAAAATTAACCCTTGTTCCAAATGTGATAACACAACCCATAGTCATTTGTCTTGTTTTAAAGAAACAGCAAAAGAAAATCCTGAAAAAGAAAAGAAAGGTGCAATTGTATCTATGATGTCGGAACAAAAATATAAACAAAATAAAGCAACATTATTGCAGACTTGTACAGTTTCTGTGTCTGCTGGTAAACAATGCTTGTTGGCTCACGTTTTATGTGATAGTGGTTCAGAAAAATGCTTCGTGAAGAGATCTCTAGTACAAAAATTAAAATTGAAGCCATTGCGAAGAGAAAATTTATTAGTTTATCCTTTTGGGCGGAGACGCCCTTATGAATCTTGTTATAAAGTTGTTGCTCTTGAATTATCCAGTGTTGTGCAACCTATTAACTCGATAAATATCGAAGCACTTGTGGTTGATAATATAACTGGAGCTTCTGTGAAAACCCTAGAACCAGAACTTCTAGACATAATGAGAACAAGAGGCTTTAAGACTGCTGATACAGGTCTTGAACAGGAAATAAATATTTTGCTAGGGTCTGACTTTTTGTGGAAAATATTAAAGGGAATCGAGGGAAAATTGACAAAAGAATTATACGTTGCAGAAACTATTTTCGGTCATACGGTGCAAGGGCAAATAGAGTCTAATAAAAAAGAAGTAGCTTGTTTGCGTGTTTCAGTTGAAAATATAAATACCCAACTGAAAGCATTTTGGGATCTTGAATCAATTGGCATTGCTGAAAGCAATGAAAAGAACATTACCGATCATGAGGTAATAAAAGAATTTAAAGAAAATCTAAAATTTGTAAATGGGCGTTATGAAGCAAAATTATTCTGGAAAGATTCTCGCGAATTACTTAGAAATAATCTTGAAGTAGCAAAGAAGCGGTTTTCTAGTTTAGAAAATAAATTCTTGAAAAACGATTCTTTATTTAAAGAATATAACTCCATTTTGCTAGAGCAGTTTAATGAGGGTGTAATAGAATTGTGCACCGAGAAAGATTCTAATAATTCCTATTACATGCCACACAGACCTGTTATCCGTGACGACAAAACTACAACAAAAATGCGCATAGTCTATGATGCTTCTTCCAAATATGGTGATTCTCTATCATTAAACAAATGTTTGAATCACGGCCCTAACTTAAATCCTAATGTTTTAGACATAATTTTGAAATTCCGTTTACATAAAATTGCCTTTTCGGCTGATATTGAAAAAGCTTTTCTGCAAATATCTGTAGCCGAGGAAGATCGCGATTATCTTAGATTCTTATATTATGAAGATTTTGATAAGAATAAAAACATAGTACCTTATAGAATGACCAGAGGTACTTTTGGTGTCACCTGCAGTCCGTTTATCCTCGCTTGTACTATTAAGCACCATATTAATAAATATAAAAACTCTCATAATAAAACATTTGAAATCTTAAATTCTTCTTTTTATGTTGATGATTTGTTTTCAGGAGAAATCGATGTTCTAAAAGCCTTTAATTTAACTAAAGAAGGTGTTGATATTTTGAAATAAGGGGGGATGAAGTTAAGAAAATTTGAAAGCAATTCTCAGGAACTTAGGAAAAAATGGGTTGACGAAAACATTCCTGTTTCTACTCCCGAACCCCCAAATACTTCCTTTAAAATTTTAGGATTGATCTGGAACAATACTGAAGATAAATTAGGACTAGAATTACGACCCTTGTTAGAAAAATTAAATAGTGATTCTTCTACTAAACGAAATGTTTTGAAAATTGCAACTATGTTCCTTGATTCAGCCGGATTTATTGCCCCTTTTGTTTCTGGTGAACTAGAAAATGATTGGCAAAATTGGCTTTCAGAAATCCCGGCTCTCACTCACTTGAAAATTCCCTGGCAGTACTTTAGCAACCTGATCATGGAAAATGAGCATCTCCAGTTGCATATTTTTCCTGGTGCTAACCCTAAAGTGTATGTTCCTGAATTTCTTTCCTTGCCTGAAAATCAGTGGCCTAGTGTTACAATTGCTGCATCTCGATTACCTGATGTTTCTGAAGAGAAGTATAAAAAAGCAGCCACCATCTCTTGTGTTGTTCAAACAAATAAATCTGATGAAATTCCCATTTTTAATCTTGAAAAGTATAGCTCCCTAAAGAAATTATATCGAGTAACTGCATGGCTATTTAGATTTATTTCTAATATAAAATTAAAGGTAGAAAAAACAAATTTTTCAGAATTATCAGCTGTGTTACATGCTGAAAATTTTTGGTTAAAGCTAGTGCAGAAAGAAAGTTTTCCTGAAGTTACAAAATACTTGAAATGTAACAAGAGTATCCCTAAAGAATCGAATTTTCTACAGATAAATCCTATGTTGTCAGATAAATCCTATGTTGTCAGATAAATCCTATGTTGTCAGATGAAGTTTTGCTGTTGGTACGAGGACGGTTACAAAAGTCGGATTCCTCATTTTATGAAAATCATCCTGTTGTGATTCCTGCAAAACACAAACTTACTGAAATAATCGTGAAAGATGCACATGGAAAAGTTTTTCATTCAGGAGTGTCCAGTACATTGATACAAACTAGTGAAAAGTTTTGGATTTTAAAATCTAGACAGTGCATAAAATCAGTCCTAAACAAACGTGCAATCTCCAAGAAATTTAGCGTTCACCCTGGTCAACTAGTTATAGCAACTCTAAAGCATATCTTGTGTTTATCTGCAACCAAGGAATCCTTAGTGAAAAGCTTCCGTTTGCGCGAGACTCTTCTGAATCATTTTTGGAAGCGCTTGAAAAATTAGTATCTTCTCAACTTACAATCTGCTCACTACACGGACCAGAATAAAACTTCTGACTTTGAAATATATGATGTGATTCTTATGCCTATATGAACATGTATCAAGAACTTTCTGGAAGTTGAGTATTTGTGGACAGAGATTTAAAAAAAAAAAAAAACAGGGTCTTATGAACTGAAGACAAATAATCCCACCATTAAAAGACCTATAAATCTATTGTACAATCTTGAACTCGGAGTCTAAAAAAAAAAAAAAACTTTCATTTCATTAAGAGACTCAATAAAACTCTCATGGACATGACTTTTAAAACAAATCTTGAACTGTCTTTGCTATTGACTTTAAAAAGATTTTTATTTTTTTTTTCACTTAAAAAAAAATGTTTCTTGTTTGATAATATTTCTAATTTTTAGTTTATTTTTTTTGTATTGAATATTCTAGAAAATGTTGTATAGATTTAAACTGTTCTTTCTATTTTTAGTAGCAGAAACTTGTTCTCAAATTTTTTAAATTGTTTTATTTTATTGAAGTCCAGTATGTAAGTATATATTTTGATTTTGTATTGTATTTATGTATAGTGTAACTGATGATTTTTCAGAATAACTTTTATTTCTACTTTAATTATTTGAATCCCCATTTTGATGAACCCTTGTTCATCGGGGGGGGAGTTTGTGAAATATTTTGCAACCTTCTCTCGCGGGTCTCTCTTAGCCAGGCGGGCGCCGCGAAAGATCACGTGACCTTCGAGAGAATTGATATTTGAAAACATTTTTTACTCTTTCTTTTTTTAGTTTAGTTTTGTTGTGGATGTGAATCTCGAAAGCAGCATGCTGGCTGTGTATTTCTTGATCTTCCGAAAAGGGAGAAATAAATATTCTTGAACATATAAAAGAAATTATCTTGAATTCCTAGTGAGGAATAACAAATATTATCCAAATGTTTTCGTTGTATATACTGTATATATTTATAAGTGTAAATATAGAATTAACAAAGTTTTTAATCAGCCTGTGCTTGACTTGGACTTATACTGAACAACACCAGCGCCATTTTCAGTTGTGAAATATGTTTTATTATTTTAATGTGATTTTACATGAATCGTGAAGTTTTCATCTAATAAGCTCTCCCAAATATGATTTAAAACGAATCGTGAAGTCTATAACTAAGCTCTCCCAACCTTGGATTTAAATTGTGATAACGTGAAATTTCGTGGAATACATGAAGATTATTTTTCACTTCTTGGAGTATGTGAAGATGGTGTCTATAAGTAATGTAATATCACTAGATCTTAAAACCGCTCTCAACTGTCTGGATTCTTGTTCTGGCTATTAAGAATCGAATAAGCTTTCTCATATGCTTGTAAAATTCAATTCAATTTTCTAGCCATGATAATCACGAAAAGGCAGAAAATTATGTAGCAATCAATCTGTTACGATGTTAAAGATTTAGCACAATTTTTTTAAAATGAAAATGCTTTATAGCATATAAACATCATATAACAGTCAGAAATACAACAACAGACGGCAAGGCCAATCTCTTTTCAAATATTCAATTAGAAAAGCCACCATTTACAAATTTGTTTCTGCTCTGCATTTGAGAAGATTTTTTCCAAAGAATTTCGGCTTCTGGTTCTAAATAAGAACATGACCAAAAACTTTTTTTACATTATTTATATCCATCAAAAGTTTAAATCATCACAGAAAGTTATTTAATAACTATTAATGTATATATATATACTCTCTCTCTCTGTATATATATATATACATGTAATAATAAAAAAATTTCGCCCTTTTATCTTAGTAAAACTATTTCAAATTCTTAATATCTACCCTTTTTTACCATTCTTTAATAATATCTTAAATATCTTTTGTCTTTTATGTCATGCCTTTAAACCTGCGTATTCTTTAATTATTATTCTAAAAACCTTAATCCATTCGTAACTTACTTCTTATAAAACCACTAAATTACTTTCTTTCATTTTATTCTGAGACTAAATTCTTTTCTTTCAAATGTTTTTAATATTTTGTTCTATTGTGTTCCATATTCATAATTCCTTGCAAGCTTCCCGCCAGCATTCTGTTTACGTTATAAATCTAACGCCGAGCATATTAAGTTCATTCATACGTCACGCGTACTCGTCCCTCTTCCCAGAGCTAAATCCTAAAGTAGCCTGTTCTGCCGCCCCGTCCTTCCGGCTCTTTCGACGGAATTGGTTCTTCACTTGTAATGTAACCGTTCGCGGCCTTTTCTTTTTAGTATTTATACTATTACATTGGCTGGGAGCCCAGATTTTTTACGTTTATCGTTTGTTTAATAACAAGCCATCACTTGGGGTGTATGACTTTTAATTTGTGAGATTCTAATACTATTTAACATCATATAGTTTATTATGAAGCGACACAGCTGTATTTAGAGAGCCGATGGTTAGAGTCTACTGGAAGTGTCATAATGTGTGTCTGCCAAATAAACGACGTTTAAGTTTACGATGCCTCTTTCATATATTGAACGGGAAATTCTTCCAATGTTTCTTGAGTCTGCCTTTATTTGGCACCACGACTGCGCTCTAGTTGTTCTCATGAATAACGGAGGGTTGGCAAAGTTTTTAGCATGGATTACTATACTACTTTTACGTAGTACAGTATATACAGGAGTGTCCCCGGAATTTCACATACATATAAACCATTATAAATCAACACAAATTATCAACAACAAATGTGAATGCATAAATTATAAAGGAATTGATTCAAATTAAAAATTATGTATAAACCACAATAAAACTCTATGAAACAGAACCCCATAACAAGAGCAACATATATATATATATATATATATATGTTGCTCTTGTTATGGGGCTCTTGTGTATATATATATATATATATATTATGTTGTAAGTTCAACAAGTTATGTTTATAGTTGTTTAAAATGTTTATTTTTATCTTGTATTTTCGGCCTGCTTTCGTTGTCTCCCGTGTTGCAAATTGTAGATTTGGAATGGACATTTTGGTGGAAATGGCGCTGTACGGTTATTGCTATTGTATTGCTTGATATAAAGCGTTTGTAGGTAATGGGTGTGAAGTTTCATGGTTAAAAACATTTTTTTCACGAATTTAAAAACATTATGAAGATGAAAAATATTAATGAAAATGGTACCGGCAAGATATGGTTTTATAAAAAAGACCGTAGTGCCCGGTCGGCTCCCAATTGTATGGTAGGGGGTGGATCGTTAGACTGCGACCATGACTTAGGCTATAATGTTGGTTATAGTGGCGAAGAGTGTAATGATGATTGTTGTTGCTACGGGGAGACACGAAGTAAGGTTAATGTTTATATAAATAAAAAAATAAATAAAAATTTTAAGATAGGTGAAAAATATATTAAAAAATTTATGTTGAATTGTTCTTTGAAAAAATGATAGTGCCAATTACACTGACTATGGAAGTTTGAGATATAAAACAAGGATTTTCTATAACAGTAACGTGGCCCAAAATTTAAAAAATGGTGGTAGAGGTGAGAAGAACATAGTCAAATATAAAACCAAATGTTATTATAACAAAAAACTAAAGGGTGAAGATGGTCTGGGCGAACTGAATTTAAAAACTTGTACAGATAAACGTTGTAAAGTGTGTGTATGTGCCGGGGGTATAGTAGAGGTTAATGATAATGGAGAGTATTTAAAATTCTGCAAGGTTTATAATTGTGTCTACAGACTGAGATGTAGAGTTTGTAATATGTCGTACATAGGACAAACTTCAACTCCTTTGAATATAAGAATTAACAACCATAAGACAGACATAAGAAAACAAAAAAGTGGTAAGGAGGAACAAGAAATTGAGATTACACATTTTGATAGGCATGGAATTGATAATATTGAGATTTCTATTTTGAAAATTGTTCCTAATAAAACTGAAAGATTAATCAGTGAAAGAAATATGATGGTAAAGTATGGTACGGTATACCCATATGGAATGAATGTAAAGTTCGATCAAAGTAATGTAATAAGGAATTTTAGAGAAAAATTATTGGATGTCTCAATCTACGAAAGGACAAAACATATAATGGATTATGACAGGGATAAAAATCATAGGACAAACGTTGAATTAAAGAAATTAAAATGTTGCAAGGATGTCGAAAAAGTTATCGAAAATTACAACTCAAACGATAACGAATCAGTAATTAAAAACATTATATTTAATGTCAAAAAGAAAATGATACCAGAACTTTTGAGGAATTTGCATGAAAAAACGGGTAACAACAATATTGACATGGCTCTAGATCTATTGAGATTTAGAATAAGAAAACAAAATTTAGATAGTTATGTAAAGAGCATGTATAAAAAAGATGCCGAAAATAACAAAATATACTGTGTCTTGGAGTACATGGGGTCACATCTAAAAGGGGTTAACATTAATAAAGTTTTAAATAAGTATAATAGACTGCTGCCGGATAAAAATATAGAGATTTTTAAGGCTTTTAAATATGTTAAACCGATGGGCAGACTCATATATAATTATAACGACTATGCAAAGGATTTGGAAAAAAGTATCGATAATAGTGTTTGCTATTGTCACGAAGTAAAATTCAACGAATATATAAATCCAACATACGGACACGTATTAACGGGTAGTTTGGATATTGTACATAATAAGAATTTGAGTGAAATCATGAGATACGGGACGAGATACAGGATTAAGAGAGTATTAACAAGAAATATGGCAAAAAAACGCTTGAATATGAATTTAGATATTTTTATTCAAAAATTAGTTTATAAATACAATTTTCCTGCTAGCGTTTTCGAGGAATGGAAGTATTATATTTTAAAAGATTTGTGTAGAAATTTTGAGAGTAACTCTGAGGGGGTTTCGGTAAAGTATTATAAGGATTTGAAAGAATCTATAACAGAATTGCAGAATAAATTTATAATTACGTATATAGATAAAGCTAACACAAATTACGCAATTATTTGTAAAACATTATATAGTAAATTACTCAGGGAGGCTTATGGTAATGAAATAAACTATGAAATTGTCAAATCAAATAAACAAGTTATTAGTAATAGAGTAAAAGCATATTATAAAAAAATTAAAATAAAGCAAAATAGTACTAGTTTTCCATATTTGGTAATGGTTCCAAAGTTTCATAAAGATCCGGTTGTTTTTAGAGCTATTACATGTGGTTTCGGTTCATATTTGGAAAATTGTAATAAAAAATTGTTGAAATTATTAAAAGAGATTTTTGATGAAGTATTGAAAGATAAACCGGCTTGTATAATAAAAAACAGCTTTGAGTTAATTAAACATTTAAATCTAATGAAAAACATTTCAAGTTTAACAGCGTATGATTTTGAAGATTTGTATAATAGTATAGATTTGGACAATCTTAAAATAAAAATTATGGAGTTTTTTAGTAAATATAATTCCTCTACTATCGGACAGGATTGGTTTACTAATTTGTTTAACTTTGTAGTGAGTGAGAACTACTTATATGACGGGAAAATTGTTTACAAACAAGTTAGAGGTATTCCAATGGGGGGATGTTGTAGTTCGATTTTAGCCGATATCTACTTATATATGTACGAGGAACAAATTGATATAAATGAGGATATGAGGTGCTTTCGTTACATTGATGACGTTTTAATAATCAGATGCAATGATGTGAAAAAAGAAAAATTTGATTGCTGTCCTAAAGGTTTAAATTTGAAATTGGAGTCAAAAAGTAAAAACATGGTCAATTATTTAGACATTAATATCGAGATAAAAAATGGTGAGATAAAAACAGATATATATGATAAACGAAAAAGTTTTAACTTTGAAACTATAAAAATTTTAAATTTTGGATCAAATGTGCATATCTCAATATATAGAAATATTTTTATTAACGGGTTAAACCGTATAGATAGATTGACATCAAATACTGGGGGAAAAATTGAAGAACTTTACAAATAGTATATTCTGGCATTGCACCACGGCTATCCTGAGATATTTTTGAAGAGTCTGCTGCGAAATTTCGTAAAGTGTAAGACTTATCGCAGAGATTTAGAAGTAATGTGGATGCGAAGAGAGGAGTAACTGTGGCTTTGACTGTTCAGGGTTTGCGTGCACGATTGTTTGGGGTTTCATGTTCAGTTGTTGGTTTTCGATGGGTCTAGGCAGCTCATTCGATTTGTTAGTTTTTTCTTTTTGGTCTTGACAGGTTGTTTGGGGAGCGTTGTGCACATAAAAACTGGTTTTAACCCCGCAGTTGCATGTCGCAAGTGCATGCCGCCTGTCTCCATGGATTCAATTTTTTCTGGTTTTAGTTTGAATGTTTTTAAAGTTTGCCGTTTTTAAAGTATGTTGTTTTTGAAGTTAGTTGTTTTTAGTTATTTTGTTGTTGTCATTTGGTTTAGTTTATTTATTGTTGGATCAGTTCCGTAGTTTCGAATTTTTGGTTTGGTTTTTGGATATATATATATATATATATATATATATACAGGGTATTTCACTGCCAGACCAACAAACTTGCAGGAGGTGTAGGGGGCACAGTGACGACACGGACTCATATAGCAATACAGGGTCGAAAATGCCGTATTTGCGAGCTATGGTGCAGAGAAACAGCGGAAAAGAACACAAACAGCAACACATTAATGGGGCGGAAAACATTTTATTGAAAGGTTGTACTACAGAAGGTGTTCGAAATTATGACCAGAAGTCGTGAGGTAGGCTAGACATCGGCGCCACATGGAATTACTTACATTCTGGAAGATTCCTGACGTGTCTCGTATCCTCCCGGAAGCTGCAGATATTCGAGTGGCGAGGTCTTCAACTGAAGGAACAGGGGGGCAATGTCAAGCCTGCCTGACGATATCTGGTCGTAATTTTGAACACCCTTTGTAGCACAATCTTTCAGTAAAATGTTTTCTGTCCCATTGATGAGTCGCTATTTCTGTTCTTTTTCGCTGCTTTTTTTAATCATAGCTCGCAACTACGGCATTTTCGACCCTGCATTC
Source organism: Maratus speciosus (assembly GCA_963932465.1). Classification (NCBI taxonomy): domain Eukaryota; kingdom Metazoa; phylum Arthropoda; class Arachnida; order Araneae; family Salticidae; genus Maratus; species Maratus speciosus. Next base: position 519,573,938 of record OZ010796.1, read on the forward strand.
CTATGTGATTCCGAGTCGTCTCTGTGCCACCTACACCTCCTGCAAGTTTGTCGGTCGGGTAGTGAAACACCCTTTATATAATATTTGGCCCAAAAAGCATGAAATTCAATGAAAAGTGGGTGTAAAAAGAAGAAAAACAACATTTAAAAATCATTAAACATGAGAAGCGAGAACTAAAAACACAACTCACAAAAAGCACACAGCTCGGAACTCGTCGCAAGGTAAGTGGAGCAAAGAAGTATAAAAAATATATGTAGCCTAACAGGCTTTGCAAGGTATGACAATCTCTCATACTCCAAATGTGTGACAAATTTAAATTAGAATTAAAAGAACAAAACAGAAAATTTATGAAAAACAAAATTCAAAAACTGAATAATTAAAATGAATAAATCAGCAAAATTGAAGCAAAAACAATTACAGAGATTACTTGAAAATATAACCAAATCCAATCAAATTTAAATTTTATACTCCCTCAAAATTAATAAAATATGAACATACAAGCCGCCGTAACCCCCCCCCCCCCCTTGACCTGTGAAGACTTGCAAAACGGGCACTTCAAAGATGTAAATATCTAATTGCTAATTCTTTTTCCGGCCGTGCGAAAAATCAAACTTTCGGATTACTTCGAAAGAATTCTAAATCTTCCTGTAGATTATCTACTACCATAAATATTTGGATCCTGTAAGAAATTAAAAATGACTGTCTTCAAACGTTTAATTTTGTCATCAATTTTTTGAAGTGAGATTTCTATGTTGTTAGAAGCTAGAATTTTGCCTCGTTCGAAGTCAGAACGCATTTTTCCTCTACTCGTCGTCAAAAATTCGTGCGAACAAAACAAATGCCCGCCATTTTCTTAGCAGGAGCATAATAGGCTTATGTTGTTTGTTTAGCCAGCATCAAAAATTACTTGACTTGTCGTTCCCTATTTCAATTGCACAAATAACTTTCCAGTCTGCTGGAGTCTCATCTTGAATATCCCACAATATACGGGAGACTGGGGATGAAAGGGACACGCAAAATTTCAGGAAGAAAATAAAATGTACAAAGTTTCAGCTTTGCCTCAATCGATGGCGATACTTGTTCTGTCTTAATAATCCTTATGACTAACATCAGCAATTGTAGCGTTGTAGGTGATGAAAGCAAAACCTGTTTTTGATATAAAAAAGTAAATTTTGATATTGCTTTTTTTTTTCTCTAAAAAAGTAATATTGTGTTTAGCATTATAATATTTATGTTATTTCGCACTGCAAATTATGCATTTTATGTGAATATGAGTATATCTTGTTAGCTAAACTACCCTCATGCATGAATACATTTTTAATTTCGCTAGATGGGTATGGGGTTGAAAGGGACAGAAACTGAGAGGTTGAAAGGGACATGTCCCTTTCAACCCCTCAGGTGACCCCCAGGTTGTTCCTATCAAGCTTCCTTTAATTAAGCTCAATAAAAAGAGTTCGCTTCATATTTGCTCCAAGCATCTAATTTCAACTATGGTTTGACAGCTGTACATAGAGTATTCAATTGCTTTGAACCCTCTAAATATGTCCCTATCTTGGTAAACAAAGAAGCAAGCTGGAATTGATTGGTTCCAAGATTTTATGCAACGAAATTCATTACTTTCTCTAACAAGGAGAGGGCCAACCTTGTTAATCACAGATTTTGATTATTTTAATATATGTTGTAGGGTATAGACCCCTTAGTCTCAGGTTCAACGGATTTTATACAACGCTGGTTAGTTCTTGAGAAACCGGGGGTCTAATATTAGTATATGATTTAAATATTTACTTTGTAACAATAAGGATAGGTTGGGCGTAGCTCAGTTGGTACGGCGTTTGCTGGCTGATTTGCAGGCTCGGGTTCGATTCCCGAAAGCTCTAAATTTGTTTTTCTTATATTTTGTTTTATAAATATACTTGTAATTATAACTTAATAATCGCATTGTCAATTAAAATGTATACTATTATATTTCACTTATAATTTTAACCTATTTAATTTTTTTATTTTTAACTAAATAGTTGTATAAAACATCATAAAACTAATAATTTTTTAAAAATCACTTTTTAAAATGTATTTCATATATTCAGTATGTATGCAATGATATTGAACAATTGTGTCAATTCGTGATTTTAAAGAAATATCATTTATTCGTTGCTTTAACAAGGGAAATCAATACGATGATACTATTATTCTGTTTTTAAAGTAACAAACATAATTATATTAAAAATTAGCATCGGAATTAAATTACAACGGATTTTTTGCATATTAAAGATTTTTAAATTTGTAATATGTATGCTTGCGCTTTCAAATATTTCGTTTTCCCCTCTATCTTCTTTCTGCTATTATTTTTATTTTATTTGAATACGTTTTATTTTATCATAACTAGATGGCACGACAACAGGTTTCTAACGATTTTGGAATTTTTATTATTCAATAATAGATCCAATTTCTTTTCAAATGGCTTTAAAGGATGAGAAATAATAGTTCAAAATAAAAAATGATAAATTTAAATTTAAATTTGTCAACATTATAATTAATGTACGATATTAAAATTTTTAATTGAAATTATTAAATTATAATTACAAGTATATTTATAAAACTAAAAATGAGAAAGACAAAAAATGTAGCGCGTTCGAGTATCGAACCCGGGCCCGCGGGTCAGCCAGCAAACGCCGTACCAACTGAGCTACGCCCAACCTGTCCTTTTTGTTTAGACCACCCGGTTTCTCAAGAACTAACGAGTGCTGTATAAAATCCGTTGAACCTGAGACTAAGGGGTCTACACCCTACAACATATATTAAAATAATCAAAATCTGTGATTAACAAGGTTGGCCCTCTCCTTGTAAGAAACCTATAGCCATTAGTTTAACAAGAAGTACAAGTTTCAACAAAACTAATGTTGATATTTTTTTTAACTTTCAGTTAGTTATGCATCGTTATAAATTTTACATAATACAGTGTACAGAACATAATACAGTGAAACCTCTCTGTAAGGGCCACCTGCCGTTCCATCGAAAATTGGCCCTTATGAGGGGTGGCCCTTGAATAGGGGTGACAAAAAAAAAACTAAAATAAGGAAATCAAAACCTATATAGGTGAAAAAACTGTTTATTAACATTTTCAAATTCTAAACATGACTGAAAAAATTTTCTATTGCTTCAACAGAAAATTTACTTAAATTTTTATTTGTTTACATTTCATAATTTTTTTTTTTTTTGCAGACAATTTTGGTTTCTAATGATTCTTTTACTTTATGGAACAAATTACTTAAATTTGCATCATTTATTAATGCCTTAGAATGAGATATTAGTTTATATATTTCTGTTAGCATTTCCTGACAGGTGTAAAAATTGTGCGTCAATATGCATTCACAGTTTTAGTAAATGTGGAATCAATTTTTCTAGATAATGTGTTATCCTTTGTGTGCCCACAACAAAGGATCAAGTTTACCCTCCAACCCAACACCTACAGGTTGACTACAAAGTGTGAGGAACACCTGTTTGTCTCACTTGTGGAAAAGTTTGTGGTCCTTTATTGTGTTACTAAATCATCCCCATCTTCCCCTGCCTTCTTTGTTTCAAATGTAGTTGTTTGCTGAACTCTCATCTTTTGGTTCAGGAATTCAATACCCCTGTTTAGGATTTAAGGCACATGTGAAAAAAATGGCCTTTATGAGGGGTAGGTGCGGCCCCTAATAGGAGTAAATTTATTATTATGTCTATGGGGAAAATTTTCGTTCCTAAAAATATTGGCCCTTAATAGAGGTGGCCCATGAATAGGGGTGGCCTTTAAAAGAAGTTTCACTGTATATAACTTTGATAAAACAGGCTTAATGACAGAGCACAAAGCACCTGATATAGTAGCAAAACTTAGTGAAAAACAATTTTCGCACGTAACACCAGCTGAAGGTGATAAACTTGTCACACTTTTATGTTTTATTTCTGTTAAAAATACGTGTTGAAATGTTGCTGCGTTGAAAGATAAGGCCGTTTGATCGTACATAGAAGTTTTATTTACAGAGAGTCAATCACACATGAAAATCAGAGAATACAGTGAGGCACAAAAGAAAGTAACCTATATTTATAACATTTTGGAAGGATTCTAGGAAGGTCAATAGGGCCCTTTAATAAGACAGCCAATAGAAATTGCTAATAAAAGAACCAATCAGTTTTATTTAAGTTAATGAAGTGATAGAACCGAAACCAAATGATTTCATGAAATGTAATGTGCGATTAAATCACTCGAACAATTTCTGCATCAGGTAATTCTGTTCAAGAGTATTCGTTTTCCCAAAGGAGGATTTCATGCTCGGAGGAGCGCTACCCAAAAACTTGGACTTGCTCATCAAAGTTGGGCAATGACCGCAGAAGTTGTTTAAAGCAATTGTCCATTAGCTAAATATTCTAGTTGTTCCGAAACTGATCCTGCGGTTCTCTTATTTGAAAGAAAGCAATATAAATATTAAGACAATAAAATTTGTGAAAGGTAATGGAATAATTATGGTGATATTCCTGTCGCACTGTAGCCACTAACTCCAGAAAAGCACTCGTAATGAATTCAAAGTACATATTTTCAAAAATAAATAAATAAATAAAACCATTTTGTATTTATTGATACTATTGACATGAAGGACGTGAATATTATTGATATTGTGGACTTAACCCCGTAACTGAGACAGCTAGAGCTAAATCTTTCTTAAAATTTTTGACTGATTTAAAGTTATTTTATGTCAAGTTAAACATGTTATTTTTTTTTCTTTAATCATATGTTGCAATATATTTTATTTTTATTTGTACATAATTATCTTTTATTTTCGAATAATGTAATCGCAAATAAAAAGAAAAAAAAAATCATGAAAGTGTTTTATTTTTGTGTGTCCCTTTCAACACCGCACAGTGTCCCTATCATCCCCTACAATGGGGTTAAAAGGGACATTTCTCCCATTTTATAAAAATGCGTATATATTTAAAACCATTATACTTGCGGATAAGAGGTTTTAGTAGTATCAAATCAAAGGTTTTAGACGACAATTAGGTGCAAATTTGAAAGTGATATATTTTAATGTCATTATTTCATAAGCCTATAAACACAAAATGTTATTTTCATTCCCCATCTCCCCTAAGTAAAACACAATTGATTTCTGATTGAGAAAAGCATAAATAGCATTAAGTGCTATTTCTCAAATTGCCCGATGAATTGTGGCAAGAAAATTAAAATAGAAGGAAAACAAACACAACGGAAATTAAAAAAAACATGAAATAAAATTGAATTACAGAATTTATGAAACAGAAAAAATTATATAATAATTTACTAACCACATCTATGCAGATTTTAAGTTTTAGTATGATTCCTAGCAAATGTGTAATAATGAAAATTTACAATCGCATGGAAATTTTATATAGTTAGGGTTAACAGTTAACTTTAACAATTATTATAATAAACAAAAAGGAAAAAAAAATATTTAAAAAAATGAAACAATATTAAAACTATAAAATAAAATAAATAATTATATCAGCTAGAATTAAAACTCAGTGAAGAATTAAAAGAATAATTAATAAAGATATTAAATTATTTTTCAATTATCAAATGTTAAAAATTACTGACTCAATGTTTTACAAAATAATTGCAGTACTGCCATCTATTGGACAAATTTGATAATGCATACAACAAGCAAACGTTTACTTATTAATAATGAAATAAAGTATTTGTATTACTTTCAAAAATATTTTAAATTATTTTAGTAAAAAATGCTTACTTTTAAATATATATTAAAAAATTGTTAATTTTTATCCTAATATACACTATTAATTTTATTAAATGTATAATAACTATGACACTTTTTTAATTACATTTAATAATATGCATTTTAGACTATCATGGAAATTTATATAAGCTATCTGAAAATTATTATATTATGTAGATTTTTAATACAGTAATATTCAGAATGTTAATAAAGGATTGGATTAAAAAGTATTGCTAAAAAAATTAAAACTAGTTTTATAATCATTATGTTAAATAATAATAAAAGAAAGAATTTTGAATTTTTTTTATATATTAAATGAAAAACTTTTTTAGTTATTTAACACTTTCTAAGGCAGCGAGAATTATACTTCCTACTTAATTTTAACCCCCATATACCAAATTCGCAACAATAAATTTAAATAAAATTTTGCTTTTATAATAATCGTGACTAAAAGCATTTAATTACTTTCAAAGTAATTTGTTAATAAATTCGGGTGACATTAAACAATTTCAGCATTCTTTAAGCAAACTTAATCTGCCTTAGAAAAGGTTCATTAAGTTTAATACATATGAGATAAATCATAAATTAAAATTTATACATAAAGTTTACAGACCTCATAATATCTAAATCAATAAAATTTAAAAAAATAAAGTTATATATATAATTTTACATTCAATAAAAATTAAATTGAATAGCTTTTTATTTTTTATTTAAATAACAAATATATGTATAAGATTTTAATAAAAGATCAAACCATTAATGCATATATCTATGATATAGCATAACCATAATTTAATTAACATTCTTCGCTATAACTAGACTTTAAATTTTAAAAAGAATAAAGTTTTAAGTATAATTTACATTCTCTATAATATTTAAACAATAAAAACCAAAAAGAGTATTTTTCCCTCCCCTCTTATTTAATAGATATTAATATATAAGAATTTAAATGTAATAGCTAACGTATAATGTATAGATCTATTATAAATATATATATATATATATATATATATATATGGATAGATCTATTATATATATAATAAATATAATTACTTTAATCCACATATAAACCACATAGTAAATTGAATTTATCACGCTAAATAGGAAATATAAACATAAAGAAAACATTGTTCAACAATTGTTATTATTAGAATATAATAAATGTCAGTTTCACTAGATTTGAAATAAGAGTAAAATGATAAGAATGGAACGGATTTTTCTAAATTATAGAAATATTACGCGTCAATTGTGCTTGCTTTGTGTTTAATAATCTCATTGCTCATTGAGGCATAGAGTTTACAAGATTTCGAACGTGTCGAGATTACAAAACACACCCTGCTTCACAAATGACAGATTTTAATTCTGCTTTCGAATTATACCGGATCATTTGACTCGTTTTCCATAGATATTGTGTACTATAATACGCCAAACGTTTTCCTTGGTATTTAGGTATGGACTATTGGCCGACCGATCAAGAGTGGGAATCTTATTATCTTCAAGCTACTTCTTTGTGTCTTTTACATAGTGAATTAAGGCATTGTCTTGTTGAAAAATATAGTTAAAGCCTACAATTTTTTCACTCTGATTCAACAAATGGACTTCTAACATGTGAATATGGATATTTCTATTTTTTCAAACAATTCTAAGCTTACCTCCTGAGGAAGAAATAGCCCAAATCATTACACAACCTCCACCTATATGACGTGTAGAAAAAATGCCCTTTTTCCTTTCGGAGGTCATGCCAATATGAATGAGTACCATCCGAACCATCGAAATTACTAAATTTCTTTTCATCACTGAAAACAATTTTAGACCCAATCGTTTGTTGCTTCAGATGTTTCTCTGTTTTCTGAATGCGGGCTTTTTTATGGCCAAATGTTAAACACGGGCATCGACGTTGTTTTGCATATTTATGAATTCTGAACCCTTTTATTGCTCTTCTTTTTATCCATACAGATGCTGGCGCCTTTATTTCGCTTCCAATTTCCTTTATTATCATTCTTTTTCCGACCGTGCGAAAAATCAAACTTTCGGATAACTTACAAAGAATTCTCGGTCTTCCGATAGATTTCCCACTACCATAAGAAATTTTATTCTGAAAGAAATTAAAAATGACATTCTTCAAACGTTTAATTTTATCATATTTTTTTTTTTAAGTGAGATTTTTATGCTGTTAGAAGCTAGAATTTTGCCTCTTTCGAAGTCAGAACGCATTTTCCCCTACTCGTCGTCAAAAATTCGTACGAACTGAACAAATGTCGAAAATATCCAACAATCAAGATCGGCGGTTTCAAAATATTTACGGCATTCTTATTATTTTTCTCTAGCGTAAATTTAGCAAAATAAATATTATTTAAGAATGTAAAATTAAACGATTATTTTACTATTAATTGGAATATCCTTTATTTAATTTTAATACAAAGATTTGCGCATTTGCATAGGAAACGCGAATTGATTTTTTCTTTTATTATTATTTTTTGTGCGTGTGTGTGCGTCGCTCCTATCCTTTTTTAACCCGCTGTATATATATATTGAGCTTATGAAGTTCATTTTGTAATTTTGTAATAATTGTAAGATTTTTTAAATTCAATATTGTTTATTTTGAATAATCCATTTTAAATCTATTTTAAGTACAAGATATGTTTTTTATCTCTTTAAAATTAATTCATGCGAGAAATTAAAGAAAATTGCTGCATTCTTTCGAACAGAAAACTACGCGAAATGTACACATATTTAAGAATGAAAATTATTTTCTAATCGTGTTACAAAAATTCAAATTCCTAGCGGGAATGTAAAATGTAATAATACACTTAATTTTTTTTTTTTTTTTGAATGATAACTCGAGTACTTAACTCTTGATCATTAGAAAAATCAGGAATCGTTAAGTGGCAAATTACTTATTCCTTTTTATCTCCTTTATTGAAAGCAATATTCTTGAAATATATTCATTCATAACGTTTGTCATTATCTCTCTCGCGTGGTTTGTGCGCTTTAACGAAAGCTGAGTAAATAACAGATGGATTTTTTGAGGGACTCACAACCATAGTAGACCAAGTCCATTTTGAAAAAAAAAATGAGACAGTCCATTTATAAGATGCATAAACCTGTTTTATCCACTTCCACAATAAACCAAGTCTGTAAACAGGTGACATATATAATAGAATTTACGTGAAAACAAAACAGACTTGGTTCACTGTGGGAGTGGATAAAACAAGTTTTATGCACCTTCTAAATGGACTATCTCATTTTTTTTTTTTTTCAAAATGGACTTGGTCTACTATGGTTGCGAACCCCTCATTTATTAAAACGCCAAATCCATGGGCACGTGTCTGATATTTTTGCACAGAAATCAGCTTTGTATTTAAAGTGCATATAGCCCAAACTTTTAAATTAAATATTTTTATATTTAACCAACATTGATCTATCATGATACAGCACCATCGATTTTTTATCCCTTTCAGAGGCAAAATACTTCTGTTGCTAAAATATCGAAATGATTGAATGGCACAAAGACTTACAAACAAATTTATGTGAAAGTATGTAAAAGTTTTTCTTCGTGTACATTATAAGTGCAAAATTTAATTCAAAAATTCTGGTGGCATTGTGGCATTTTGGGAGTAAAATTAAGAGCTCTCTATATATAATATAGCGGCGCCTTTCAAGGGGTTAAAGCATCAACTTCACAAGAAATAGTGTTTATGTATTGCGAGTGTAACATCCGTGTCATATCGTCGGTACCATGTCAAACTATCCAATATGAAAACAGTGTTGCCATTGGGCAACTTTTTTTAAATTCAGATTTCTTGATTGGCACCACTTTTTTGAAATAGTTAAATTCGCCTTATTTCATGACTTATTAATTAAGCTGAAAACAAGGGGAATTTTACCATTTCAGAAGAGTGGTGCTAATCAAGATATCTGAATTTTAAAAAAGTAACTCACTGGCAACACTGTTTTCATATTGGATAATTTGACATGGTACCGATGATATCAGCAACAAATTAAAAATATGTTTTTATAAATATGAAAATGATATTTCAGAAAATTAATGCTGCAATATTAAGTTACATAAATGTTAATCAAACGTACAAATATTTAGTAATGTTTGTGCGTGAAACCGTTTAGTATACAAAGCTAATTCACTTGTAAGATAAGACACGCCTATACCTCGGCCGCATGGATTGGGCGTAAACGTATGTTTAGTGATTCAGTATTAAAAGTACTACTTCGATAGAAAAAGGAATTACCCCTCTCGCTGCGGAACCCGAGATTTCCTCGGGGATGCATTTTTCCGTCTAATTGATACTCCTTGATTATTCCCACCAGTTATTCTTTTTTATTGTAAATTTTGCCTTATTTAATCGGATCATTTAACCTATTAAATTTGGCTAAATTTTTTGTTTTGAAAAACCGGTGACAAAAGAATAAAAATGCTTAAATGCACAATTTTTGAAGCTATTTTGATAAAACAATTACGCAGCGAGAGGGTTAAAAATAATATTACGCTATCTTATTTCCTATATTACCGATTAATTTATCACAGATTTATTTCTTCAAATTATCTTTATGTATCTAAAATATTGATTTGGCTCCATGTAATTCACACTTTCAAAGAAACGTATGAATATTTAATAGAGATAAAAACAAGATTAGGTATGTTATGGATTTTATGGTTGTTAAAATATTATGTTGTCATTATTGTGTTATATTATTGTTATAAATATTTAAATATAGCATTATAATATGTAATTTTTCACGTGCCTCTTAATTTATTGAAGATTTTACAATTCTAAGCATCTAACTTTAAATGTTGCTTTGACCCCCGTTTTAATTTAAAAAATTTAAATGGGTACATTAAAATGGATACATTAATAAGCTATAAATAAATACATTTTCATTCTGTAGAACTATATATTCAATATTTCAAATCATAAAACATACGTCATTAACAAATTAAAAAAAAGTTATTACAATTAAAATGATTGTCAATATTTTAAAAGAGAATAACACATTTAGCTAAAATTTTTAAGTACATTATTATTGTAATTTTACATTATTGCTAAGTGCAATGTATTTAAATTAACATTTAAATATTCTTATTTTTTCATAAACCTCATATTTATGTATTACAAGTTTGATACTTCTGAAAATTAGAATATACCTCGAATATCTTTTGAAAGTAATTAATAAGCGTGTCACAGGATTTAATGAGCGATGAAAAGATATGCATTTTCATTCCGTACAATTTTATAGTCGCTGTTTCAAATCATAATACATACATCATTACCAAATAGAAAAGTTTATTAAAATTAAAAAAGGCTGTCAATATTTTTAAAAAAAGTAACAAACTTACCTAAAATTTGTATGTATTTCTTTTAAGAATAGCATAAAATTATATCCGCGCTGTTAAAACATCAGTCACATGTACCGGCGCTAAAACATTACTCCTATCTCTCTGTTGATGTTAGCAATGAAAACTGATCAAGACATCTGTCATAAAACACATAAAACATCAGAAAATAACTTTCTCAAAATACAGGTGCGAATATTTCTGTTTAACATTTTTTGTTATCAAAGCTAGAAGCATCAATTTTGCTGCATATTGAAGCAGAGAAAAAACGCGGCTATAGTTCTGTTAATATAGTTCTGTTCAAATGCAATTTTTTTTTAATTTAATGTAATAATCTCAATTAAGTATATAAATATCTTAATCTTATTATGGGATTAATGTTTTATATATTAGGAATTTACTATTAGCATAGAATTTATCGTTTTTTAATACTTTCCCATATAGATGAAAAATGTTTATGACTTTGGTTTGTCAGGTTGTTTTTCTGTCTGTTTGGCCGTGCCCTAATTCGTGTAAATATATTCAGATTTCCATACAAATGATATATGTTATTGAGGATAACTATGGCATATTCCTTATTGAAAATGAAGCGTGTAACGTTTATAGTTCGTTTACAGGGACACTCAAAAGAATTTCGTTACATTTCGGTCCATGGGAAAAAATCGTTTGCAATTTATTTTTAAGATGTTACATTACTGCAATCATATTCAAGTGGATACACAACACTACGAAGTACTACAAGATGCTTACTGTAGAAAAGAGTGTACATAGTATTTATCCTTCATTTACAGGACACACAAAAAAATTTGGTTACAGTTTGGTTACAGTCTATGAGTGATAACTACTACAAGTGCGTTTTCAGTTGTGATAAACCTTTTTAAATTTAGCTATTTTTTAAATATTATTTGGTATGTATAAATTCTATAGATCATATACAGGGCTACACGAAAGAATTCGAGTATATTTCTGTCCATTGAAGGGATTGTCATCTGTGCTATGAGTTTTGTAATTGAACTAAATTTTAGCATACTATGTAGTATATATACAAATCTACAAATCATATACAGGGGTGCAAAAAAGAAATCGGACCATTTTCCGACTATAGATAGTAACTAGCCGCCTCTGGCGACCAGTTTGGTCTTCCTTAAATGTATACTAAGCACTGACACATGTTACTTTTATTCATAACTAGCAGGCTATGCCCGCTGCGCTGGTCAATATTTCCAAATGAACCTTGGATTAAACTAAATGGGGAATTTGAACTTGTATTTTAAATAATATGGATCTTCAGCTGGACCTTGCTCATTACTGAAAACGATGCGAACGCCATTGCGATATAATGTTATCTTAAGCGGTGGACAAAATTTAGCTATATTAAGAAGTATTTCTTTTAGTTGATTATAAGCAGCGCACTTTTGGTAGGGTAATGAGACCGTTATGACAACAGGAATTAATAGCTCTATAACTAATCAACATATAATGAAATCTTATATACTAACACCATTTCTGAAAAGTCATGTAACAGGGCCACTTGTAACAAAATATGTTCTGTAAATTTTTTTAAACTACTGCTACTGGGAATTTTAAAAATGCTATTAGCGAGATATGCGCACGGTAGTTATAAATGTACCCAATTTTTCTTCTTATCGAGGAGTAATTTATAAATCGCCCAATATTATTCCAATTCCAATTTCTTTCATTGAGGAACGAACCCTTGACCGGAAAAAATGGAGTAAGACTCTTTTATATTCTTCGGATGGCGGCATCGGACGCCATAAACCGAGTTTATATATATGAAAATAATTTTAAGTCATTACAAACATTGCTTTCATATTTAAATATTTTCATTGGTTACTACTTGTTATTCCGTCCATCAATTTCGCCAAATTATATAAATCGCCAAACCACTCGCCAAATTACACAAATTGATATAATCTTTATTGTAAATAACGAAACAACAAATAAATTAGTATAACATTAATAAAAATACAAATAAAACGTCGAAATTAAAATCACTTGATGATGTAAACACGTGTAGCTTGTTTAAAGTCAAGTGAATTTGAGATTTACGATCAACCATTATTGGCATTTAATCTTATAGTTTGACGATAGATTTTTGGTCGACGGAATATCTAAGTAGTACCTTTTCCATTTTCGTTTTATAATGCTAATTTCTGAGTAATTTTTTTCCTTCTATTTTACATAAAATCACTATTTTTTTTTTTCTTTTACTAAGATGCTTGTATTTTTTTTTTTTTTTTTTTTTCTTTAACTCATAGAGCCGTTTTTATTCTTTAGCCAAAAGAGCTGATTAGAATTTTTCCGTTGCTAGAGTAACGGATGTAATGATAGATATTTTGAGGTTTAGACGCCAAAGACACCGCCAAATTAGAAAAATATGAAATGTGTCATGAACTGTTGGACTTATAAAAATTTACTTGGTACTATTCGATTCAGCATACAAAACTACATTAAAATATGCTATCATTTGACGCATAATTATAATATCCGATTTTTAAGGAATTTTTTTCCCTCCACTTGCAAAACCCGTTAGGGGTGACACTTTAGAAAATCCTTTCTTAGCAGAAGTCTATGTCATAAGAAGTATTTTTACCACGATTTTCAAGATTTTAGGTTCAGTAGTTTGCGCTGTGTGTTAATTTGTCTCCAAATCCAGACTTTATTTCATATACTATATTAGATATGCCATTTTGCGGTGACTCGATGATTGAAAATTAGTCCAATATCATTTGAAATATTTCATAACAGAGGAGAAAGTACGAAGAAAGACGAAGAAGAAATGACGAATTACAAAAAACTTGTAATTTGTTTTTCAAAATGTTGAATTTTTCGATAGTAATAACGTATTATTGCATAAATTTCCTTAAAAATTATCTTTTTTTCCTAGATTTCGAAGCTGTGAATTTTCCTGTAAAGGAAATTGGCGATATGACATGAGAAAAAATGAAATAAACAATAGATAATATTTGCTTTAAAAAATGGGTAATATTCGTTGATCTGAGTTCTTGTTTATAAATATCACATGCTTTCGTAATTACGGTGAAAAACATTTAAAAAGTATGAAATTATTTTACAATATGTATGTGTGGCAGAAATTCACACTGAAATTTAAGTATTCGATTTCATTTTTAAAATATTAACTGATATCTATATAAGTTAAATTGAATATAAAAATCTACTCAAAAAATTATCTCTTTCACTTAAACAAGTGGTTAAGTGTGATCATACATCGCACAAAGGGTTTCGTTTAATATTCCTTTCAAAACACTTTCTTTCAAAACGCCAGTACATTTATCGCCATGGAATACCTTCTAAATTTTGGCAAACACATCCTAAACTATGCTAAAGTTTCAAACATATTCGTCTTGTTATATTTCCTAATTTTGTTCGCCCCCCCCCCAAAAAAAATGCTACGATATATCACATGACGGGTATCTGCCAAATTTAGAAAAGTGCCCCCCTTGGGGGGGGAGTGGGCAGATGGTCACCATGATTTTTGACGCGGCCTGATTTTAAAAATTTATGTTATGTTTTATAAGCCATATTAAAGTTTCAAACAGATCGTTCAACCCCACCCCCCCCCTCCTCGAAATGCGACGCGCCCTTCTTCTTTATAATTTATTATCGTGTGTTATAAAGTATCTTAAAGTTTAAAACAGATTGAATTGTTAGATTTCCTACTTTAAATGAAATCGCGGTCCGTTAATTCCACATTCCATCACCAGGGAGCGCACTGTATTCTTAACAAAAGCGTATCTGAACGAAACTCCTTTACACAACCCATCAGTAGATATGTTACTCGAGGGGGTGGCGGTCTTCAGCAAGAATTTAAGATAATTGTTGAAATTACTATTCGGAAATAGTGGTAATTTACCTTTTGACATATTTATATTTAATAAGTATAAGTAGCATGTATCTGAGGACTCCATCAAAAAACGCACCTGAAACGGTATGAAACAAAAAAGAAATATTTTGCCCCTCCCCCTCTCCCCACCTTCCAGAAATTTCACGCGCCATTTTTTATAAACTTTTTCTAATGTGTTATAAACTATCGTAAAATTTCAAACAGATCGCCTTGTTATATTTCCTAATTTTAACAAAAATGTTAGTTCCACATTCCACCACCAGGGAGCACACTCTGTTCTTAACAAAACTGTATCGGAAGGAAACTCCGTTAAACAACCTATAAGTAGATATGTTACTCGAGGTGGTGGCGGTCTTAATAAGAAATTAAGATATTTGCTGAAATTACTATTAGGAAATAGTGGTAACTAAACTTTAGACAATTTTATATTAAATAAGTAGCATATATCTCAGGACTCCCTCAAAAAGTCACCTAAAGCGGTCAGAAACGCTAATTTTTTAAATAGAAATCTAGCGCCCACCCCCCCACCCCCTCCCCGGAATTTCGCGTGTCATTCTTTCTTACACTTTATCTTATGTGTTATAAAATATCTTAAAGTTTCAAACAGATCGACTTGTTAGACTTCCTAATTTTATCAAAATCGCGTTATGTTAGTTCCACATTCCACCACCAGGGAATGCACTCTATTCTTAGCAAAAGCATATCTGAACGAAACTCCTTTACGCAATCTTTCCGTAGATAGACGGGTCGGGATGGTGGCGGTCTTAAACAAGAATTTAAAATATTTGCTGCGGTAACAAACGCTAAGATTTTAAAAATAATTCTAGTTTAATAAAAATGTTAGTTCCACATTCCACCACCAGGGAGCGCACTCTATTCTTAACAAAACTGTATCGGAAGGAAACTCCGTTAAACAATTTATAAGTAGATATGCTACTCGAGGTGGTGGCGGTCTTAATAAGAAATCAAGATATTTGCTGAAATTACTATTAGGAAATAGTGGTAACTAAACTTTAGACAATTTTATATTAAATAAGTAGCATATATCTCAGGATTCCCTCAAAAAGTCACCTAAAGCGGTCAGAAACTCTAATTTTTTAAATAGAAATCTGGCGCCCCCCCTACCCGGAATTTCGCGTGTCATTCTTTCTTACACTTTATCTTATGTGTTATAAAATATCTTAAAGTTTCAAACAGATCGACTTGTTAGATTTCCTAATTTTAACAAAATCGCGTTATGTTAGTTCCACATTCCACCACCAGGGAATGCACTCTATTCTTAACAAAAGCATATCTGAACGAAACTCCTTTACGCAATCTTTCCGTAAATAGATGGGTCGGGATGGTGGCGGTCTTAAACAAGAATTTAAAATATTTGCTGCGGTAACAAACGCTAAGATTTTAAAAATAATTCTAGCTCCCCCCCTCCCCCCTCCTCGAAATATCACACTCCATTCTTTTTTACACTTTTTTCTATGTGTTATAAACTATCTTAAAGTTTCAAACAGACTGAGTGGCGGTCTTAACCAATAATTCAAAATATTTCCTGAAATTACTATTAGAAAATAGTGGTATGAAGTAAACTTTCTGATGATGAATGAGTTATACTTATCTCATATCGCTGTTCAAAAAGCCAGGCAAATTATTAGATTTCCTAATTTAAGTTAATTCGTGGTTAAATAAGCGCGTCTCTTCATTTTAATCGACGCATTTGATAGGAATAAACCGATTAATTAAATAATAATTAATATTTCAGCTTGTAATTAAGATAGGACTTAGATATGGGTATCAATGAAATCAGCGAGAAATTTGACATCGGGATGCCAAAAAATTTAATCAAAAAATTTAATATTTAAAAAGTTAAAATTTCGTATTAAAATATGCTATTATGGAAAACCGCAGCGTCGTCATGTCTACCTGCTTTCCCTCCGAATTGAAATCTTTTTATTTCCTTGTCTTTCCAATTAAAGAAATTAAATTTTTATCGATCGATTTTTAGTGGATATTTTAACTTATACACATCGCAGAAATGTGAACTTTATACGAAATGAAAGTAGATTTTTTTCTGCGTCTGTCTATTCCATTTACAAATTTCTCGGACCAATATTTTCTGATATACGATTTCGCTTTAAAATCTCCACTTCATTTTTCGGCTTAACTTCCTCCGTGGTAACCGTGCATTCGGCTGATTTTACTGGCAACCCTTAGGAGAAACACAGATGATTTCGAGAAAGTCCGTTTGAATTTGCGTTAAAAAGGTGGATTGGTTAATTTTAGAAGTTAATTAGCCCGTAATTCGGTTAATTACCAACTTTTTCAAAATTTTATGATTTGTTGTTTGATGTGAGGTGTTCAGCTATAAGTACCCAAAATTTCAAGTCTCTAACATGTATAGTTTCTGAGAACGAGCTCTGTGACGGACAGACGGACAGACAGACAGACAGACAGAGGAGCGAGACGAATAGGGTTTCGTGAAATGAACGAAACCCTAAAAAACACCATTTGTGAGAACATCCTCAATCTAATGTCACGCTTATGCATTTTTGGATTAAAATCACATTGTTTGGCGACGAAAGGAAAATAAAAAATCGTAAAGAAACAAATAGTAATTACACATGTGACTCATAATTACAACTGCTTGTTTCTTCTATAAGTCACGTGATGGGACAATTAGATAAAAAGAAAAGAACAAAAAGACAAAAAAAATGTCATTGAAATTTCATCTAATCAAATTTTCAGATTCGTTTCTATAATCTAACGCAAGCGATAAAGAGCCAAATATTACGTATCAATTGTAATCTTTCTTATTAAATTAATTTTTAAGCATTACAAATATTTCTTTTGGGTTTGAATTAAATGTTTTCGTTTTTTAATATTATTCCTCATTAGAACGGATTTTTTTCTCCTTTTTTCTTTTTTTTTTCTTTTAAATAAAATTAATAACAGTTTTTTTCTTTTATTTTTCGAGGTGTAATAGCCGTTTCAATTTTTCTTATCAACGATAAATTTCGCCAAGAAATAAAATGGTAAACCTTATCGTCCAAAATAACAGAACTTTCCGTCATAATTTTATAACTAATCTAGGTAGAATAATGTGTTATAGCTTAAAACATTCCCTGAAACGATACCTATCTAACAGTATAAGTTCCGTAAAAATCCATGCAGTAGAACTGGAAATCTAGGCGTTCGGAACGAAATTTCCGTTTGGATTTTATATATATAATAGATTGCTGATATTGGGTTTTTAAATGTGTTGGGCGTTTTCCATATTGTTTACATAGCTATTCATCTTTTTAGCTATTTACCTTTCATCTTTTTAAACAGCGAAGTTTCGTTTCAGAATTCCGAATGTTTTGGAAACGGTTTCATAATCTATACTTGACGCGCGACTTTTCTTTCTTGTTATTAATAAAAGAAGGCATATGAATATTTACCGATTATGATACTTAAATAATTATAAATAATTATACATTATAATTATAAATAAATAATGAATAATTATTTATAGAAAAGACGACAGGAAACTATCAGTTATTGGTTCTGTATAGAATACATAGAACATACAAAAAAAAAAAAAGTTTATCAAAATCCTGATACGAATATTTTTATCTTTTATTTGTAATCTCTTTAGTGCCATAAACAAGGTATACCACTTTCCCATTGAAGAATCTTAAATAGAAAACGCGATATCTTGTTTTTGAACTGCCAAAGGAAACGAGATTTCACGGTCATAGCACTGAAAGGGTAAAAACTAGGTATCTGCCTGGGCCGAAATTTCCAGGCCTGAGACCAGCACGGCCCGAACAAAAGCTATGTTGGCCCGGCCCGATGTAAAAATTGAAAGTTCGGCCGGGGCTCGGTCCGGCCCGTTTATAATTTTACAGTTTACGATCCGGTCCGGTCAAATATCTATGAAGCCAGGCCCACACTGCAAATAGAAGCGTCTTAAATTTAGACACATATGTGACTGAAAAAGAATTTTAGACACTTAAGTGTCTTAATCTGAAAATTAAGACACTATAGATGTCTTAATTTAAGATACATAAGCGTCTTACTATGACCATGGTGTAAACGAACTGAGAATAATGTCTAAAATATCCGCAAACGTCTTATTTTAAGACACTTCATTGCTTTAAACGTGTCTTAATTTAAGACGTTTTGATTCTTCCGACGCAATAACCACCAGGGGGCACTAGCACTCCCAGTTGCGCATGCGTTTTAGATGTCTTCGTTCGAAGTGGTATACGTTGTAATTCAAACAAAGTTTGTTTTTATGTACGCGTGTATTTTAATTCGTTTTTTGCGAAATGTGAAGTACTGTGATTTTAATTCGTATTAACTTGGATTATTTATTTACTGAAAACATACATCTGACGTGTGTGCTCGACATCAAATGTCTCTTAGAAGCTGTCGTCGATACAAGGGCGGGATAGACACAGAACAGAAGTAGACGACGGTTGAAGATTACACCCGGAAATTCTACAAAGCGTGTGCAATGGGCTTAGTGTTAACTCGTATCAATTTATATCAATAATATTGTGTTATTCATCTTCGTCCTGTCGAAGCTGGCAAAAAAAAAAGAAACTTTTGTCTGGCGGGTCCTGTTTTTAGGATGAAACATCTCATTCTTTAAATATGGCTAGTCGGATGTATTATGGGATTACCTTTTAAACTGATGAAAGTCTTTCTCCCTCACTGTGGTTGTGGTAGTTTTTAAAATTTCAAATCGAGGAATATTTCTTACCTCTTGCAGCAACTCAAGTAAGTTTCTTTATAGTAGTAAAATTAGTGTATTTTATGATTTTATTTATTGTACTAAACAAAATCCTGCATGAAATTTAATTAGTTTTGAATCTGTTCGCAAAAAACCCCACTAATTCTAGAAGTATATATTTTTAAACTTATGACGTTCTTTTTTATTACGAATTATATATTCAATGTCAGTTCTTAGTTTCAATGGATAATTTTTATCTCGCAATAAATGACGGCCTCAAGGAAGTAAAGAAAAAAAAAACTTTGAAAGATGACCTAATGCTTTCTTACTTCCTGGCATAAAACCGCAGATTAAAAAAAGATAAATAAAGTAAATGAGACTCGTCTATTATATGGAGCTGCCTGTAAAAATATGCATATGTATTTGATTTGCAATCAACTCTAATACTGATTTTTTTATTATTTTTAATAAAAAAGTAATTTGAAATTTATAATGGGAAAAAGTAAAAACCTCTAACTAGATTTCTTATTTAAAATTGTGGTAACTTTATTTATATGCACTTATACGAAAAATACAAAAATGACAGATGTTACTATATATATTTAAGACGAAAGAAGTTTGGAAATCATAAGTTATTTTTTCCTCATGTTTTTAATATAGAATATGTACTTATTTGTTTTTATTGATAGTTGAATAGCTTTTGTGAGTACCCTCTGATCTACATAAAAACTTGCCCATGTGGAAATATAAATTTTTTAAAAACATAATTTTTAAATAAGTATTTTCTTTTTTTTGGGGGGGGAGGGGGGGATTTTGCATGAATTTTTGTAAAGCTGATATCTTAAATCTTGCACTGATTATAATGAAAGTTTTGAACTTTTAGAGTAGGACAAGTTTAAAAACGCAAATACATTTAACAAAATACCAAAGTCATTTTTTCCCCAATGTTATTAAAGTAGAATATTTATTTATTTATTTTCATTATTCATAGTTAAATGGCTGTTGTGATTATCAAGTGATGTATATGTAAAATTGCCTATGTGGCAATATATTTTTTTATTTTTTCATTTTTTTTGGGGGGGGGGGGGGGATTTTTGCAATTTTCGTACATCTGATATTTTAAATCTTTTTCCACATTCAACCGAGTATAATAAATATTTTGAACTTTTAGAGTAGGACAAGATTATAAAAAATATATATATATTTATCTATGTACCTTAAAAGCCCTTAATAGCGAACACTTCGGGACCGCGGAATTTGTCCGATAATTGGAGATGTCTACTTTTTTGAGGTAAAAATATACAAATATGTATGTCTGCTGATTAAAAAAGTATTCGTTAAATAGAGGTGTTCGCTATTCGAGAATGTCCATTAACCTCCACAACGGATACCCCCGAATATCGGACATCTCAATTTAGACAACTATAATGCAGGGTTGCGTTTTTTGCAAAAGTACTTCTTGATTAAAGGAAGGGCAAACTGGGAAGTGCCCCGTCCCCCTACGACTGTAGTGCCTACAAATTTGATGTGCAATATTTGTAAAGCTTATATTTTAAATCTGTTTCGAAATTGTACTGATTATAATCAATATTTTGAACTTTTAAAGTAAAATAAGGTTAAAAACAAAATAAATTTTAAAAAATCTAATATTTAGATAAATATTTTTTGTTTTTTAATCTTGTTCTACTCCTGAAGTTCAAGATATTGATTATAATCAGTACAATGTCGTAAAAGATTTAAATTATCAACGTAACGAAAATTGTATACAAAAACTGAGAGCACCAAAAAAATCAGGCTGTATTGGGGGGGGGGGGGGGGGGCAGGACCACAGCCAAATATTTTTCCAGGATTCAACGTGGTCAAACATGGCTACGTATGATGCTTACAAAAAAATGGATGCGATTCAGACGTTTGAAGTGTCTGAAATTCAGACGCAAAAAGTGTCTGAAAAAATTCAGACATTTTAAAATGTCTGAAAATTGAACACTCCATTTCAGACACTTAAGTGTCTGAATTTCAGACATTTTAATTTAGAGTGCAACCTGACTCAATTTCTACAAAAAATCCGATTTTTTTAACATGCAGTTAACATTCTCTTAAAGAATACTGCATCCTTATTTACGGAAAACTTTAGATTAGTTGCTAGTTATTATTAGTTTGATATGTTTTAAATTACTATATGTGGGAAAGCCATAGAGCACAAAATAGCAACATTAATGATTACTTAAACTTTTAGACTATTGCATTCAAATAAAGACTGATTAAAAAAAAATAATGTAGTTCAGAATTTAAAAAAGAAAGATTGTTAAAAACGTCATAACTTTTGAAGGTGTATAATAGATAAAAAGTAGATTTTTGAAAATATTTCTCTGTAATTTATTAAAGTATATTCCTAAAGATTCCATTAACAGAAGTTCATTATCGGTATCACTTTTTTTGAAAAAGAAAAATTGCTTGCCACATACGTCCTGGTCACAATTGAGCCCAGTTACGACCCGACCCGAGTATGTAGAGTAAAACGTAAGCTTGATTCTAGTTTGACCCGAGTCTGTTGAAAAAATTAAGCCCAGAATCGGACACGATGTAAGTGTCCGATGCCAACCTTTACGCTGGGCATGTTATATTTCTGTACTGATGTAGTTAAGCTAACATCGGCTCGTACAGCACACTTATACTTATTCTCGCCATTGCAAATTATTCATATTTTATCGGCTTAGTTTGATCTTTTTAAATTTGCTAAATCGGGCTGGTCGACCCATTTAAATTTTTATTGACCCTGCTTGCCCGTTTAATTTTTTCATCGTACCGGCCCGTAAAAAAATTGTCTTTATTCTGCTGACCCGATCTGTTTGAAAATTTGCCTTCATTTTGCCGGCCCGAGCCCAGAGAACATCCAATTTTCTGAATATATATTGAAGCCGAAAAGTTATGCTATCATAATTCCATTAACGGTGCATTTAAATTCTTTAATTGTGAAATAAAATACAATAATCTCAAGTGAATAAAAAAATATTTTATTTTGAAATTTGTTGTTTTATATGGAGGGGGTACGAACTTTACGGGCGCTCAGCGGGGTAGTTGAGGGACGCTTGAGATACCTATCGACGCGGAATCATCCAAGAATTATTGATAATGATTTTCTAAAACATTTGTCGGTAATTAGCCCTCTCGCTGCGCAGCCCGAGATATGCTCGGGCATGCATTTTCCCGTCAAATTAATACTATTTGGTTATTCCTACCAGTTATTTTTTAGCAAAAACTTTGTCTGAGTTAATCAGGACATTTTCCCCGATTGCGATAGTAAAAAATTTCTGCTTTAAAAAACCGGTGATAAACGATTAAAAATTCTGTAAAAGACGCTCATCGCGAAGAATTACTTACGCAGCGAGAGGGTTAAATAGAAAACAACAGCACGGACCAAGGTGGCGTTACAACATTGCGACATCCTTTCGAAGCGCGCTTGACACAATGCCAAGTTTAAACTTTGTATTTTATAACTCATAAAAATTTCAAACAATTTGGACAATACGAAACATTTTTTTGTTGTTGTTGTTGTTTAAATGTATTCCATGACAGTTAATATATATATATGTAACATGGGATTGATCCTTGCAAGTTTTTTTACTTAGTTTTTCATTAAAAAACATAAAATCATTCAAGTTATTTTAGGTGTATTTCAAACTTATAATAACGGGTCAAGCCAACAACGTTTGTAATCAGTATAACTAGTAATATTCACGGAATTATCTATTTTACGATTAACAACTTTACAATTATTTGTAGAAAGGGTAACAAACAGTCCTAAAATGCATTGAGGAGGTATTTTTAAAATTCAATAATAAGTAAAAGTGGACAGTTATCGAAGTTATTCTTGCATGAGATTAATATGTGTAGCTGGTACTTTTTAGCTCACAGGCTATCAATGCCTGAGAGTTAATCTACCCACAGGATGTGTATGTATGTACGTTATGTACTAACGTGATAACTCTTGTTATAAAAATTCGGTTTGTTTCTAATTTTGGCTATAGGTTCATTCTGATAAAGCGCTTCCATGATTAATTTTGGGGGTTCATTGGTTAAATATAAAGGGAAGGAACGGAGCTAATGCCCCCTTAATTTGAATAAATGGGTTTTTCATGCAGAATAATCCTATTTGCTTCAAATTTGGTATACCGGTTTATTCTGACATGTCACTTCCCTAATTAGATTTGGAGGTTCATTGGTTAAATATAAAGGGGGGAAAAGGGGGGAGCTAAGCCCACCTCCTTAATTTCACTAGGGGTTTTTTGTCGACTTCTTTATTTTTCGAGGGACATTATTCTTTGAAATTAGAGTATTATATGCAATTAGTGTGAATAGCCTGTGAGCTCCATGCCATCAGTTTAACTGGGCACTTTTCTTTTTTATTTAACTATACTTCCTTGTTTTTGTACAAAATATCCCCGCTATCGCATACAATTAGAACGCTCAAACTAATGTATAACAAGTTGGAAATTGCTCGTCAAACGTGGCAAATGAGGTGCGTTCGTACTATAACTAGTTTTATAATTATTTTTTGCACCCCATATTGTACTGAATGTATACTTTTTTGCACTTCATAAAGCGCGTAGTCTGATACATCATTAAAATGCACTTCCAATAATTTTTTCCCATTCCCCGTAATGTAAAGGAACACTTTTGACTGTCCCTGTAATTAAACTATACATCCGATTTTCCTAAAATTTGAAATAGCTCAACAAAACTTTGCAACAATTATATCTTTAAAATTTCAGACCATTCGGAAGGCTGTAATATCATTAAAATGCACTTGCAATAATTTTTCCCATTCCCCGTAATGTAACGGAACACTTTCGACTGTCCCTGTAATTAAACCATACATCCGATTTTCCTAAAATTTGAAATAGCTCAACAAAACTTTGCAACAATTATATCTTTAAAATTTCAGACCATTCGGAAGGCTGTAATATCATTAAAATGCACTTGCAATAATTTTTCCCATTGGCCGTAATGTAAAGAAAAACTTTTGACTGTCCCTGTAATTAAACTATACATCCGATTTTCCTAAAATTTGAAATGGCTCGACAAAATTTTGCAACAGTTATATCTTTAAAATTTCAGATCATTCGGAAGGCTGTAATATCATTAAAATGCACTTGCAATAATTTTTCCCATTGGCCGTAATGTAAAGAAAAAATTTTGACTGTCCCTGTAATTAAACTATACATCCGATTTTCCTAAAATTTGAAATGGCTCGACAAAATTTTGCAACAGTTATATCTTTAAAATTTCAGATCATTCGGAAGGCTCTAATATCATTAAAATGCACTTTCAATAATTTTTCCCATTGGCCGTAATGTAAAGAAAAACTTTTGACTGTCCCTGTAATTAAACTATACATCCGATTTTCATAAAATTTGAAATGGCTCGACAAAATTTTGCAACAATCATATATTTTAAATTTCAGACCATTCGGTTGGGTAGTTTTTGCTCTGTTACATGCGGACAGACGGACGGACGGACAGACGGACGGACGGACGGACTGAACGACGACTATAGGTGCTACGTATTTATATAATTACGAACGCACCTAAAAATGAACCAAAATTATTTCAGTTTTTACCTTTCATTATGTTTAACTGTTGAAACGCCAAACAAATTGGTTTAAATTTTAAAACTGCAATTTTATTTTGAACATTATTACAGTTTCCGACAATTCAGCACCATCTGCTGGTGAGCTTTGAGACTAAAACAGGGATACGTAGTAAGAAATTCCTCGTTTCACGCATTACTCTCGTGGAAGAGGAACTAAATTAGTAACTGACCTTTCATAAAATACAGCAAACACAGGAAAATACGTTTATAAGAATACTGATTCGAATATATTTATCTTTTGTTATTAAACGCAGAAACTATCACTCTTGCACCAAACATATTTAAGCTAAATACCTGCGTTGCTATAATTCTATTAACGTTGCATATAAATGTTTTGATATGATGCAGTCTACTAAATAAAGAAATAACTTTGTTAGAGGATTTATTATTTCATATATGTTAAGGAGTTACAATTAGGATTAGTTATTTATCCATATGCCAGTCAGAAGATATCCGTAATTAGTTTTCATAGTTCCCAAAATTCAGATGAGAATACTTAGGTTTAATATATTTTATTGTTAAACCTAGGAATTATCTCTCTTGCCGCAAACATATTAAAATGCGCTGCGGTCGTTTTATTAATACATATTTAAAAATGGTAGACCTTTGTAATGAAATAATCTTACATTTTTAAAAATATATTAATTTTTTCACACTATTTCTCATTTAATGCGTTCATTTTCAGAGGATTTATTGTTTTCTCTCAATAAAAATAAGCATATGGTTACTTTTGAATTTTACACTTTAAAATAAGTAACTTACAGTGATTTCTGGAAGTGATAACAGCAAGCAAAAGGTTTTGATTCCAAAGCATTTAGATCAGCAGTTATCAGCGCTTCATTGGTTAGAATTACGAAACATTAAGAATATATATCAGGTATGTTGCCATTTGATTAGAAGCATATCTCTTTCCTTAAGTCAATGTTGAACAAATATCAGGTTGATTAGTAATGTTCGGATTGGATGTTATCGACCATCACTTTCGCAAGCATTTGTTGAAAGTTTTAGGAACGTATATTTAAGATACACAAATCACCAAATTTATAATTGTGTACATTACTAAACGAAAAGTTTTGTAAAAACTACATTAATACTGAAAAAGAGCATTTTTTACCGCACTGTTTAAATAATTAAACATTTTTATTTTAAAAATTATCAGTCTTTTTTTTTTTTTTTTTTGAGAAATATATAACTTATTATTTAGCGCTTTCTTATTTTTTAGATTTTTGTAGAATAAAGTTGCTGTGTTTTCAAAACCACGAGTGTTGCTGACGAGATATCTCGTTTTCACAATGATGGTTTTTAACCATTCAGCAGGCGGGTGTGTGCGCGCTCGCAATTTTTACGTCAAATATTTTATAAATTGTTCACAAATACGACACCAAATTTATCTTAATGCCATTTTTATTCCCCAGTTCATTAGTAATCTTCAAAATGAAATCTGTTTCTTCAATTTCCAATGCAGTTTTGTGTGTCTTTAGGAAAATTTGGATCACAAACCGCCTTTGCAAGTACAGTGTAGAACATCGATTATCCGAAGTAATTGGGACCGACCCTCTTTCGGAAAATCGAAATTTTCGGATAATCGAAAATGCGTCAATTTTAAGATTAAGGAGAAATATATGCAATATTTCATATTATGGTAACAAGGGCTTAATAAAAATAAAGCAATAGCAAAATAGAAACAAGAAAAAATTAACGGAATTTTAATTTTGAAATTAAGTACCTTTTACATATATCATAAGGGTTTGAAAAAATATTTTGTTTGTCGCAATTTCGATTGCCTTTTGCTTTGAAGCTCTATCACGGAGTTTAATATTATTAGTTCACCAGTATCACAGTCTTTCTGCTGCTCCAGCAATGCAAAACCTTTTGCAAAACATTCAAAAGCTTCAGAATTGCTAATTTGTTCGTTTTCTTCGTTCCACTCCGCAGCTTACTGGAGCTCAAGCTAAATTCAAAGGAACTCTAAGAAAGGGGATCGAAAATATTTATACGTACTCGTAGTTCGAAAAGGACCGCTTGCACACAAGAAAATGGTAGTTAAAAAAATTGATTTTTCACAAAAGGAATGTGACAGTAAAAAAAAATAAATAAATAAATAAAAATAAAAATAAAAATAAAAATAAAAATAAAAATAAAAAAGCTTTAAAAATGGATTTCGGTTAATCGAGAGTTTCGGATAAAAGAGGTTCTACTGTAGATATATTTTTTAATTATTTCACGATTTAATGTTTTTTTTTTCTATGATAATGCAATTGATATTTGTTACGCTGATATATTAGTTTATTTTGCGTAGTCGAACGAGAAATATTTAAGGGGTCTTAGGATTCTTAGAATTGGAAAAAATGAAAAAAATGACAATATTCAACATTTAATATCTTAAAATGGATGCGATTTAAAAACGCAACTTTTATTGGGATTAAAGGATATAAGTATGTTCTTTCGTTTCGTGTATTTAAAAAATTGCAAGATGTAGAATTAGTATTTATAGGGGGCTCCAAACTGTCAGACATTTGTCGAGCAGAAAATTGGTATAACAGCTTACGCGCCCGATTACAAAATAAATTTTGCAACCAGAATGAAATTTTTGTGCCTTATTATACTTCAGATCATAATAACTACCCTCCTAAATATATTTGTATTTAAAGCATTTTCATATTTTTAATACAAAGTTGTATTTAGCTAATACAAAATTTTGAAATTTTCAACAACATAATCACTTGAAAAAATATTTTTTTGAACAGTAAGAAGGGAATTTTAGGTTCAGTTTATACAGATTAACATGAAACGTGTTTTTAAAATTTTTATGAAAAAATATTCATAAGTTTTAGAGATATCGTGCGCATTATGCCCAAAAACGTCATTTGGAGAAAAATGACTTCAAAGTTTCGGAAGCACCGCTTCAGCTTTTGAGCGAGTATAATTCTAATAGCCATAACTTCTGTTCTAATAAATATTTCAAAAAAAATATTATGTCAAAATGTTCAGAAAAGATAGAAATTTAACATCTAAAAAAATTAAAATTTCGAAAATTTTGAAGCTTTAATAGTCCTGAGACCCCTTAATAGATGTTTATATATTATGGCTCAAAACTTGAAAGGTGGGACAGATTAACATGAAACGTATGTTTTAAAATTTTTATGAAAAAATATTCATAAGTTTTAGCGATATCGTGCGCATTATGCCCAAAAACGTCATTTGGAGAAAAATGACTTCAAAATTTCAGAAGCACCGCTTCAGCTTTTGAGCGGGTATAATTCTAATAGCCATAACTTCTGTTCTAATAAATATTTCAAGGAAACTATCATATCAAAATGTTCAGAAAAGATAGAAATTTAACATCTAAAAAAAACAAAATTTCGAAAATTTTGAAGCTTTAAGAGTCCTGAGACCCCTTAACAGATGTTTATATATTATGGCTCAAAACTTGAAAAGTGGGAGGATATTCAATACATATATATCTGACGGAGATTAAGAAAAATTAGTTGAAGATAAAAGGTTTTATATTTGTAAAGATAAGATTGAAAAATGTAAAAAAAATATATATATGCCGAGGGCCAAAAGCGAAAAATATATACATTGTGAAAGTTCTTTCTGGCATAAATCACTTTTTGAAAATAATAGATCCACTTTTTGGTATAACAGATATCTTTGTCTTCTAACCTTAAATCATATATTTGATATATTTTTTTAGGAAATAATCTTATCCTTTTAATAATTGGTACTTACGTTCTTGATACGTATATTTCTGGAAAGTTTTTGGGGAAAATAAATATTGTTAAAATTTGGTTTTCGTTATGAATATGCATAACGGCCCATCTAAAATATTTATTTTATTAGTATTATGAAATATCTTGCACTTGTAACAGCGTAAGAAAATGAAACACTTGAGTCGTAAACAGTACGACATACGCTCTCTCGTGAGAAATGTTTTAGTGCGTCCGCTAAATGATTAAGTGGCTACTTCAATCGAGTGAAAACACCCGCTCGCTAATGTTAATCCTATGGGAGAAATTTTTTTTAAATATCTAGATTGCATTTCAATATTTTTAAATGGTTATTTTTGTATTGGATAGCTGAGGTTGATCTCCACAAAGGTTTTTTTTTTATACTTTTTTGATTTTCTTTATAGGTTTTTTTAATTGGGGTACTTTTACTTTCGGAACCGGTTTTCAAAGTGAAAGTATCCTAACAAACAAACAAAAAAAATCCTGTACGCAAAATGGAAAAAGTAAAAAACAGCCTTTGTAGAGGTCGACCTCAAGTATCCAATACAAAAGAAAATCACTTAAAATATTGAAATACAAACGAGATATTTTAAAGAAAATTCTCTCGTATGATTAACATTAGCGAGTAGGTGTTTTCGCGTGATTGAAGTAGCCTCTTAAACAGCAAACAAAATATCTCGCCATTGGTATTTATCGAACATTTGAGAGCAAACGAGATTCCTCGTCAATGACATTTAAAATATTAATAATATGTTTATATTTTAACTGTACTCATATAAACTTAAAATGCGTTTTGAAGTACAGGAATTTTTCTATTGAGAAGCTTGTTCTTCTTTAAGACTTTCTTAAGCCTATTTTGCCTGATTCAAAAATATATTATCTTTATTTTTATTCGTTTCTGTATTATATGGAGCAGACTTTCTTTATACTGAACTTGACTTTAGCGCACAAAAAGAGAAAAATTGTTACTATAAAAATGCATCGCAATAACTAGGGAAGTTTGAATATATATTGTTTTATTAAATATTAATAAAAAATTATCAATTAATTATTTTATCACTAAAGTATTTATTGAAAAAAAAATAATGGACAGCTCCTTACAAAATAAATATAAGGTAAACGTGATTTTTTTTTTCTAATAGTTTTGTAGAATTTTTTTCACATAACTACAGGGTTCCTACGCATCAGGGGAAGAATACTGTAAATATCGTAAAGTAATATTTGCCTTATTTAATGAAACAAGGTTTTTTATTTAGATATGGCGGGCATTATTTTAAGAAAATTCTGGTATTCAAACCCTTTAAATCCCCTGAGCCATTGGAATCCTAAATTAGTCTTTTAATTTTATGTTGTAAACAGGGTTGCCAGTTTGGCCTTTTTTTAAATTCAGAAATTTCTCATAACACCAGAATTTTTCAATTATATTCTTTTCTTTATTTAATGAGAGACATTTCGGATTGCAAAGAGTAAAAATTTTTTTTTCAGATTTTCTGGCATGAATCCGAAATTTTTCAATTAAAAAAAAAAGGCCAAACTGGACAACCATGGTTGTAAATATAGAAAAGTGAAATATATGCGTATTCAGCGGTCATTTACTTACATTAAACAACTTTTTATAACTTTCCTGCGTTCATATCATATCCTTAATTTCGTAAGTGCGAGAACTCGGTTATAATGAACAAATCTTGCTTATCACAATTCTCGTTTTAACCGAGTTTGAAATGTTTCTCAAATGATTTTATTCAAGCCTTATCATCAAATATGCAACAATGCTGCCAACTTTAAAAGTTCTTTATTTATTTAAAATAAACAAAGACAATACTATATGATTTATAAAACTAAAGTATATAAAGAACAGAACCTATTGGATAAAAACAATGCAGAGATCAATGATTGTTTTCTTATACATTTTTTCCCCTATTTGGCTCATCCATCACATTTTTTAAGCATTTACATTTTAAACAGGGTCTTTTGAATAAAAACAATGGGTAGATCAAAGATTATATATTTTTAATTCTGCTCATCCATCATTTCTTTTTTATGCATTTGCATTTTAAAATGCACTTGTGATCTTTTTTGTGCTTTTTGTGAGAGAAAAATATCAATCTACGATAATTTTGCTTTTCACTGTGCAGAATTTATGAAGAATATCGGTATGGAAAATACATTAATGTGCTAGCTATTGTATACTTAACCTTTTCATGCGGCAATTTTGTTTTATTTTCTGATGTTCCAAAATTCTTTTTTAACACTTTCCAACATAGTTGAAAAATGTTTATGAACACTGTGGAAAAAAAAGGACTAAAAAACGGAGGTTCTACACTGGCAATCAAGACGCCAGTACTATTTCGTATTTTAATGGAAAATTTCCGCCATAAATTCCAAAAAAACGGAAACTTTTCTGTAATTTATGGAGAAAAATTTCCGTAAAAATACGAATTTCTGTAACTTATGGCGGCAAATTTCCGTTAAAATACGGAAATTGGCGTCTCGATTGCCAGTAGAATCTCCGTTTTTAGTCCTTTTTTTTTTTTTTTTTTTTAAGTGAAGGTCTGTCTGTCCGTGCTCTAACTAACCTAAATATAGTCAGGGTGCCGTGAAATTAATAATGCTATTGGGCTTTACTATGGCATTTCCGATATTGAAAATTAAATGTTTTACAGTTCATTTACAGGGACACTCAAAAGAATTCCTTAATATTATGGTCTATGGGGGAAAATCTGCGGTGTATTTTAATGATATTACACTATTTTAAACATATGGAAATTTATACATATATATATCACTGAGGTGTACCAGAAGGTGCTTTGTGTAGAATATGGTGTGCATAGAATTTATCATTAATTTACAGGAACACAAAATCACAGAAAAAAATATATTTTAAGATTTTTGTACAAGGCATGGAGAGGGGATAATTCCCGTATAAACTTAAAACAAATTTAATAATATATATAAGGTTTGCACTAAAAGTATTGTCACAATGCTGGATATTTTTTTAACAGCAAAAATAGTTGAAGTTCATAATGTCATCTATAGATAGAGCGGATAGACACTAATAGATAGAGGGGATTGCATCTTCCAGAAGTACTCAAATGAGAATTGGTGAATTATTTATTCAATTGAATCATCACTTTGCAGTGAATAATCAGTTTTTGCGTACCGGAAATTATTTTCTTCTTTAGGTGTTCTTGTGCTCGGAAATTTTGACAAAAACATTCATTGCTGCTTCTCTGTTTACAAAATTCATAATCAATATTCGCTCAGTAATTTCGCCTCTATACTCAGGGATGCCGCGGACGCGCTATAGCGCGTAAATTACGCGAAAAATCGGAGACGGGACGCAAAAAAATAGCTTTTACGCGTCCGTGGGACGCGTAATTTCGTCAAAAAGTCGCGGGAAAAAGCCGATTTTCGTCAAAGAATCGTGAAAAAAGCGCAAATCTCATCAAAATATCGCGCAAAAACCGATTTTCGTAAAAGGACCGTGAAAAAATAGCGTATTTCGTCAAAGGATCGCGAAAAAAAAGCGAATTTCGTCAAAAAATCGCGGAAATAAGCGCAAATTTCATCAAAATATCGCGTAAATAAGCGCAAATTTCATCAAAATATTGCGAAAAAACGCGATTTTCGTAAAAGGG
This sequence comes from Maratus speciosus, assembly GCA_963932465.1. Taxonomy (NCBI): domain Eukaryota; kingdom Metazoa; phylum Arthropoda; class Arachnida; order Araneae; family Salticidae; genus Maratus; species Maratus speciosus. The sequence goes on from OZ010796.1 coordinate 519,606,650, forward strand.
CCGCGACAAATTAGCGTATTTCGTTAAAAAAATCGCGAAAAAATAGCGAATTTCGTCCAAAAATCGCGAAAAAAAGCCGAATTTTGTCAAAAGATCGCGAAAAAAGAGCAAATTTCATCAAAATATCGCGTAAAAAAGCCGATTTTTGTCAAAGGATCGCGAAAAAATAGCGTATTTCATCAAAGGATCCCCCCAAAATAGCGTAAAAAAGCCGATTTTCGTCAAACGATCGCGAAAAAAGCACAAATTTCATCAAAATATCGCGGAAAAAACGCTATTTTCGTAAAAGGGCTGAGACAAAATAGTGTATTTCGTCGAAATATCGCGAAAATTAGCGAATTTCGTCAAAAAATCGCGGAATACAGCCGAATTTTGTCAAAGTATCGTGGAAAAAACAGGATTTTCGTGACAGGCTCGCGAAAAAATAGCGAATTTCGACAAAGGGATCGCGGAAAAAACGCGAATTTCGTCAAAGTAACGCGGAAAAAACTTTAATTTAGTCAAAGCTCCAAAAAAGATGTGCAAACTAAACTTATAGGTAGAAAATTCATAAAATGGGATTTCATTTTTTTTTAATGAGATTCCTAAAAATACAGCATGATTTCAGTGTACTTTGATAATGTATTCAGTAGGTGGACCAGTGAAAATCCCCAACCCCCCTCCTTCTTACTGCATTGAAATGTCTCCCGCCTTCAGAACATTTAGGATTTGATGCTTATTAATGATTTAGATGTAAATTTCCCTTCCAAGGAAAATGTCTGATTCCAACACAGATCCATGCCGACAAATAATTCAATGGGAAGTATAATGAAAGCACCCATTCATTCAACAAAAAGTACATCTTTACTTAACATAAGTATTCTTTTTTTCAGCAAAAATATCTTTTTCAATAAACCCGTCTTGCCCCTCTTTAAAAGAAATGCGAACGTTAGTGATACTTGTTATAAGTTGAACTTGGTATCTTCTACTCTTAAATAAACATTATTTTATAATTAAAATTGTATTTTGCATTTTTACTTTTAAAAAAGTAAAGAAAATTTCTCTTAATATTTTTAAAAAATATCTTATTTGATTGCAAATACTGGTTTTAATTCATTATTTAATTATTATTAAAACAGTGATTAATGCATTTCATTTATCTTTTCCAAATAAACAAGTTTCATTTATTCCTTTAAAATATAAATTATTATTGATGGGGACCCGCTTTTGTAAAAAAGGGACCCACATTTTTGGAAATCCTGGGTCCCGGGGACCCAGGTTTTTTCAAGTACAGCGGCATCACTGATACTAAATTGATGATTAAATCGAATAAGGAAATCTTCCCAATTGTCATTTCTGTTATAATAATCCTCATTTGCATAATTCTGGAGTATTCAATCATGTTAGCGCCCTCTATAGGTACTCTTTGAACTACAACAATTTTATTTCTTTAATCCGGAATCCTGATAATACTTTTAATGAAAAACGCATATCTTTATCATTTTTTGTTCTTTTTTATGATTTTTTAATTTTTTAAGGACTTACTGTCAACCCTATACTATATATAAACTGTACTGTATCAGCTGGTTTTAAAAAGGTCGCTAAATTTGAACAAAATAGTTTCTGTTTTCCTGAGATGTTTAAAGCCATGTTAAAGAAGAAAAATCGAAACTATATAACACATTCTGATATCTTTATTGCTAATGAAAATGTTTACATCCTACCATAAATGTGTTCGAGTATTAATGACTTCCTGGCGATATGTTCGTGTTCTGTGTAAGTACAAATTACAAAGACTGTTAGTTTCAGCTATCGACGTATTAATCTTAAGTGATATTTTCACCATATTTATAAAAATATTAACGCGTTAATCAGGATGTGTATCCAAAACATAAATAAATTATTAATTACATTTGAATATACTCATCTATAGCTTTCTCCAATTGATATAGGTAAATTACGTTACCTCTGAATGATTAACTTACTTTAACATTTTTTTTTATTTAAAAACATTATTATTAAATATAATATGCTTATGCATTTTATATTGTTTTCTAACTTATCTAAACATAATATTTTTCATTAGCTCTAGAAAACCGATTTTTTTTTTTTTTTTTTTTTTTTTTTTTTGTATGTCCTATGAAGGGGTTTTAAATATACAGCAAAATTTTAATATTTAATTCCCATCGTATTCTCTTTAAAATTTAATTAAATAAACCAATGTCTTTACTACTTATTTTTCTTCCTCCTTTCAAAAATGTAAAATACAGTAAAACAATAAATAAATTAATAAATTTTGAAACATTTCGTTTGTGTAACTGAATTAAATGTTGTACCTAATATTAACTTATAAAAACAAACAAAAATTAATTATTTTCATTTTGACAAAATCTTCTGTGTAAATTTTAATTAATTTACGAAACAAAATTTAGTATATTTTTATTTACATTACATATTTAGAAATGATTGCAAAGAGTATAAAATCTTGAAGACTTTTTTTTATTTCAGAAGTGTATTTTCAATAAACTGAATTTATTACAATTACTTGATCTTCAAAGTAATTTAATTTTTTTTATTTCAAAGGACTAAATAAAATGATAAGAATGTAATTCATAATAATTAAATTTAAAAGTACTGTGATTGCCATTATGAGTTACTTGTTTTTTTTTCTTCTTCTTCTTCTTCTTCTTCTTCTTCTTTCAATAAGCTGCAGTTTTCAACTTAATAATCATGTCATTCTATCGAAAATCTTCCTTAAGCTAAACTAATTATTGTAATCAAGATTATTATTTTAGAGAAATATACTATTAAGTTTATAACCATTCATCAGAAAAATAATTATGACTCTCATACCCGCTACAAAACGCTTTATAAGCAATTTAGGGAACATTTATAACGTCTGTATATAGTGATTCAATTCGTAATAAATAATTTTAGAGAAATATATTATTATATTTATAGCTATTCAAAAAAGATAATTATGACTCTCATTCCCGCTAGAAAACGCTTTATAATCTATTTCGAGAGCATTTCTGGTGATATCTATATACAATAATTCAATTTGTAAGATAATTTATTTAGTTAAATATGTTAATAAGTCTATAGTTATTTAAAAAATAATAATTAACATCCATGACACTGGCTGTCTGTAAAGGTTCATTTTCTAATTAAGGCAATTATTTTGGTGAAACATCTTAATAAATTCATATCGATTCAAAAGGGTACTTATAAAGCTGGTGACCACTACAAAAAGTTTTATAAAAAATTTCGAAAACATTCATGACATTATAACATTTTGAAAGCATTCTGTATATTAAATCAATTTAGACAATTATTTTGGTGAAATATCGTAATAAGTTTATAGTTATTTTGAAATATAATTATAATTAATTTGAAATATAATTACAAATCTGCATAACGCTTAGGTGTTAACGTTTATCTGTATAACGTAATACACCATATAATGTTTTATTTGTAATCGAAAACATTCATGATATTAACTGTAATTAGCAGTTTAACTTAAATTAATTTTTTGCACCATTTGCCAAAACAGTTAAGCAAGGGCTGTGGTAGTGGCGGTTCCCGGGTGTGCGGACATATGATCATATGCCCTCCCGTCGGGCATACCTCCCCCTGACCGCGTATGGATGAAAATAGAGTTTTGTTGGGGAAAATGTTATTTTTTTAACTGGAATTTTTTTTTTATCAAAAATTAAATTTTCAAACGTTTTAGGAAAAAATTAAGTTTCTTCACGAAAAAAAGAAGAAAAATAAAGTTGTTGTATTACCCACTTTCTGTACAAGAAATTAGTGAATGAATTTGTGAAAACGCCTTCCATAAATTATCTGTGACAATTGATTGGTCACTTCGCTCATCCTCGGGACTTCTCTGTTAATTGAATATTTTCAGATGCCACTGACTGCGAGTGGGTTGATTATATCTATTTGTTTGCTTCTTCAGTCGTGAAAGGTAACTGTTACATATACAGTCGTGCTCAGTGCCAGACTAGAGTCCTGCACAGTCCGGACTAGATCCTGGAAATTCCTTCAAAAATAAACCCGAACCAGAGAAAAAAAATCTTTGACTCTTCAACCCGAAAACCGAAAGGAAAGAAAATAATCCTATTTTAACATTGTCCAACATAGCTCAAAAATGTTTATAATTTCGGTTTATCTGACGTCTGTTTGTCTTTCCGTGCTCTAACTCTAATAAATATACGTGTATGTCCACGACATTCATATAAGTTGCTGAGGTTTACTATACAATGTTCGCTATTGAAAATTAAGTGTCTAGCATTTATAGTTCGTTTACAGTGACACGCAAAAGAATTCCGTTACATTACGGTCTATGGGAAAAAATCGTTTACGGTGTTAGGAGGTGTTGTGTCTGCGAGAGGGTTAAAGTGCGGTGTACTTTAACCCTCTCGCTGCGCATACCGCGATTTCCACGGGCATCGTAAAAGTAGCAAAATTTGCGCAACCCACGATTTCCGCGATCTTTTTTTATGATCTAATTCTACATAAAAAAAATATCCCTTTTATAAAAAAATTTACATATTTCAACTCTAAAATACATGTAGATTTGAAATATGTAATGAAATAAATGTGCAATTTTGGAACCTATTTTGTTTTTTAAAAAATTACGCAGCGAGAGGGTTAATAATGTTACACTATTTAAAAAAAATTAAACTGATGTGCATTTCTGTAGTGCACTAAAACATACTTAAAATATGAAGTGCAAAGCATTTATATTTCCTTTACAGGGACACTCAAAATAATTCCGTTACATTATGGTCTATGTGAGGAAATCTTTTGCAGAGTATTTTAATGATGTTACGCTATTTCAAACACATTGAATCTGATAAACATTCCAAAGGGTTTTTACAAGATTTTTATTGTAGAATATACATCTATCGTTCATTTACAGAGACACACAAACTAAGTCGATTACAGTATTGTCTATGCGCGATAAGTTCTGAAAGTTGAGGTATCAGATTTGAAATGAAACGGAAATTTTTGCGTATTACGTGGTGTGTATAAGTCATATAGATTATATGTAGAACTGCTCAAAATAATTCGTAATTACTATCTATGGGCGTCAATTGCTGTTCATAATTTTATTATGCATTTTTCAGCTGAATTATATTTAGCGCTTAAAAGATGTTTGTAGAATATAAATAAATTGATAGACAGGGCGAATGATAACCGACGTCATAAATAAATTGATAAACAGGGCAAACTAGCTTTGCATGGACATAAAATAGGAAGCATGAATTTGTTAAATCGTAATACAGAAAGAAAAAACTTTCAAAAAATCATGCATGGTAGTTTTATTGCTTTAAAATGAGTCAAGAGCATGAATCTCCAAGGCGTTAATGTGGATAATGTGACAAAATTGATGTTACTTGAAGGTGTTGAGAAATTTTTGATATGTGTGCGACAAAACGTGGCCTGATCCAAAAGCTAGGATTATTGCACACTTGTTTTCCATGAATGCGAAGAGTCTGCCGATAGGGCTTTGAAGAATTTTTTTCATTCTTCAAAAAATGGAATGTCCAAATCTACAAAAGGCAATAGTGACATTGGTCTAGCTGCAATGCGCTGTCCTACACTGTAAAACAAAATCTGTAAAGTTACTAAATTTTTTCTAGGAAACTTGGATTCCTAGAACTTTTTATATAACGGCAACAACAAAAATTCATGTAAACAGACACACTTTTGCGCCGAAAATCAAAAAATCTCTAAGGTTACTAAGAATTTTTTTAGGAAACTGGGATGCCTAGAACTTCTCATGCAACTGCAACCAGGGTTACAGATAAAATTTTAGTAAGATTGCTGTAATTTTAGCAGATTGATTTGTAAAGATACAGATTTCTGTAGCTTTACAAAAACTAGTTTTTTTAGATTTGCAGCTTTTTTTGTACAGTTACAGATGAAAGTTTAATAAGCATGTAACTTTACATCTGTAGAACTACATATTTTTTTTACAGTGTGGTGTTTTCCAGACGCCTTCGATCGCATTTAAATAAGTAGTGCATGGTGGCATGACCATACGCTGTATGTACTCACAAATCAAGCGGTATCATGTCTAGTATTATTGTACAATAGATAAAGAAATCTCTTATGGATGTGGCGAAATCTTGCCTGTAATGATCTCGAGTTATTTCGAGTGCCTCTTTTCTCCAATCTAGAAAACGTCGGTTGTCATTAGTGTTGCCAGGTCCAGTGTCCCCAAAAGCGGGACAGGGTGGCAAAAAAAGCGGAAAAATGGCTTCTAAATCGGTACATAAAAATACAGTAAACTCCGTGAAAACGGAACCTGTCTATAATGGAATCCTCTCTTAAACGCTAAAATTTTATTGTACCTATGATAGGAAAACCTGTAATGACGAAAACTTGTTTAAAACGGAATTTTTATTTTATCCTACGTTTCTGTCTTAAAAGATTTTATTCTATTAAATAAACACAGCAATCTTGTACAGTAAAAGCTGTGAAAGGGAAATCGCCACGGACTAAAACCAAATTCCCACTTAGCAGGTATTCCTATCATAGGAACAATGGCATTTTTACTCTTAAAGCATAATTTCATTATAAACAGATTCGGTTGATGCAGGATTTACTGAACAAACCGCAGTAAAACTTATAAAAACAGAATAACTAGATATCGAAAAAAAAAGTTTTAGACGTGTTTCCAGCTAGGCAGGTAGATTTTAAGATATTTCTTTGGAAGGGTCTATAAAAATTTTCCGTTATAGATAGGTTTTATCGTCATAGATTTAAGCATTTAGTTTCATGCCTTAAGTTTCAGTCGAAGCATGCTAACAAAAGCATGTGGTAGAAACATAAAAGAATTTGTGCATCATGGAAAATCGGGACTTTTGATATTAATCTGGACATATGGCAACATTTTTTGGACGATGTTGGGGGTCCAAACACCTGGAAAACTCCTATACCGTCCCGTGTCCCTGATGCTGATTTTTAGTTTGGAGCTGTCTGGATAAAATTGTTTCAATAAAAATAATTCGATGTGATTTTTTTTCTGAAACTGGAACTATTGTTTTATATAAATATGTAGCTAAAAATTAACCTGCACACATTTTTAGGGTTGTTATTATTTTTTAAACTCTGTCCCTGGGTTTTAGATTCCTTACCATCTCTCTTCTAAAATTATACAGAAAATCATTTCAGATGCAGCCACAGAATTTTTTCCAAGTTTTTCTCATGCAGAAGTATGCTAGAGAAATAATGTCTAAAATTCTTTGGCAGGAAATTTACTGTAGAATTTAAATCAGCATTTAAATATCAGTTTCAAACATCGTGGGTTTATTGGTGTCTCACCGTCCCTAAGGTTTATTCCTGCACTTTTCGAGGTAAATTTAAAAAAATAATTAATTTAATCCAATGTTAACAACTGTTTCTAAAAATTAATGAACATTGTGGCTATCACTTAGTCTTAACATCATTTTCTTAAAAATAGGTGGTAATTTTCCTTACCGTTCCATCCTTACCGTCCCTTTTTTCCAATACCATCCCCTTTTTTTACCTTACCGTCCCTTCTTTAACACCCCTTTAAGACAATGCTATACAAAAATTCTGTATTAAAAGTGCTACATTGTTATTATTTCCTATTTTAATGTCCTATGGGTACTATGCAAATTCATTATAAGTAAAAATTTAGAAAAAAATAAAAAGTTATAGGGGTAAAATGTTAAGGAAAATTAAATTCGCAAGTTTAACTTAAACCTCAGTTAAATAAAACAAATTTCGCTGCTGACCATTTTTTCTTTATTTTGAATCATTAAGGCATTCGTCTATCAGATTAAAATGTTATTTTAGCAAGTTTAATTTTGTCAGATTTTTTTTCCCAAAGTCAAAAGATTGTGAGAATGCACCGTATCTAATTTCAATATTCAGCCCCCGTGGGCGGATATACCCTCCCCCTTCGGAACATCAAAGTGCTGTCCCGGAGATTGTCGGGTCTTTTATTTTTTAATAGCCTAAAAGGGCAAATCTCCCCCACCCACACACCCTGAAACTGCCTAGTGCCCCCCCCCCCCCCCCCCCACACACACACACCATCCGGAGCTACAGAAATCCCTCCCGAATAAAAATGTCTGGATTCAACACTGTGTTCAACAGCACCGCCTCTTTGGTCTGTATGCTGTGTTGAATTAATTTTTAAATAGTTCTGTTGTTTTTAAGGGGTGTCATCTGAAAGTGATAAAAAAACATTATTTAGGAAACCGGGATCAAAATTTGCAAATTTAATGAAATACACAAGTTATAGCCAATCTTCCGGATTTCCAAATTCAAATATACTTATCTTGAACCAGAAATGTTACTTAATAAATGAAATCAAATATGTACCACATAGAAATGACACATTCTATTAAATAAATTTTCTGGTTCAAAACATATTTATTTAACTTGTAAAATATTAAAAGGTTGTCAGCTATGAAGTTACCTCACCCTAAGCCTTGCCAGAGTTGTCGCTCATAATACAGTAATGAAGATAATGTAACGATATTTTAGATAAAAGGACTTTTCAATTTTAAAGATAAATCTTCAACAGAATAACTTGGAGTTTTTTAATAATATCAAGGAAAGCGCGGTAATTTCACTGTAATTTGGTCCGTGACATCAAATGCACTGTCAGCTACCTTCCAAATTTTGAACCATCAAGCTTAGCACATGAGTAGTGGTCATTTCCTAGTTGCCGACCGATCGTTTTTTCAACTCAAACATGCTTTGTCCTAGAAAATGCATTTAATACAATCCGTCTTGTCCTTTTATTTATTTTTATTTTTATATATTACTTAAATAAAGTTTCTGGTTCAGAATGTGTTATTTACACTGTAAAAAATAATCTGTAATTCTACAGATGTAAAAGTTAGAGAAATCTGTATGCTTACTAAAATTTTATCTGTACAAAAAAAAGATGTAAATCTACAAAACTAGTTTTGGCAAAGCTTGGTAAAGCTACAGAAATCTTACTTTACAAAAGAATCTGCTAAAATTACAGCAGTCTTACTAAAATTTTATCTCTAACCCGGGTTGCAGTTACATAAAAAGTTCTAGGAAACCCAGTTTTCTAAAAAGTTCTTAGTAACCTTACATATTTTTGGATTTACGGTGCGAAAGTGTATTTGTTACATGAATTTTTGTTGTTGCTGTTACATAAAAAGTTCTAGCAATCCGAGTTTCCTAGAAAAATTTTTGTAACTTTGCAGTTTTTTTTTTACAGTGTACCTTGAAAGAAAAGGCTGAAGATTAGTAGCTATACGTAACGTTGTATTTTTCATTAAATAAGTAGATTTCGACGCTGGTTTCTTATATAAAAATTGTTTATCTTAAGGCTCCTGTCCCTGCCGACGAATTCACGAGCTAATGCTAATCCTATGGGGAGGGATTTATCTAATATTTGATTTGCATTTCCACATTTTTAAATATATATGTATATATATATATATATATATATATATATATATATATATATTGGCATTGGATAGCCGCGGTCCGTCTCTACATTGCACTTTTTTTACTTTTTCGTTTTTGGTCTCAGATAATTTTTATAAAGTTACTTTCACTTTCAAAACCGGTTCTGAAAATGAAAGTGTCATTCTAAAAAATATCTGCAATCAAAATCGAAAAAGTAAAAATGGTGGGATGTAGAGACGGATTTCGGCTATCCAATGCAAAAAAATTTATATTTAAAAATGTTGAAATGCAAACGAGATATTAGAAAATTCCCTCCTCATAGGATTAGCATTAGCTGATGAGTGTCTTCGCCGGCAGGGACAGGAGCCTTAACTTATGCATCACCTGTTACAGTTCTGACCGTCAAATCAGATCCGCCATGTATATGGGGCATTCTCACAATCCTTTGACTTTTGGGGGGAAAAATCTGGTGAAATTAAACTTGCTAAAACAACATTTTAATCTGATAGACGAATGCTTTAATGATTCAAAATAAAGAAAAAATGGTCAGCAGTGAAAATTATTTTTTTAAAACTGAGGTTTAGGTTAAACTTGCGAGTTTAATTTTCCTGACCATTTTACGCCTATAACTTTTTATTTTCTTCTAAATTTTTACTTATAATGAATTTGCATAGTACCCACAGGACATTCAAATAAGAAATAATAACAATGTAGTACTTTTAATACATAATTTTTGTATAACATTGTCTTAAAGGGGTGTTAAAGAAGGGACGGTAAGGTAAAAAAAGGGACGAAATGGTAAAAAAAAAAGGGACGGTAAAGATGGAACGGTAAGGAAAATTACCACCTATTTTTAGGAAAATCATGTTAAGACTAAGTGATAGCCACAATGTTCATTGATTTTTAGAAACAGTTGTTAACATTGGATTAAATTATTATTTTTTTTAAATTTACCTCGAAAAGTGCAGGAATAAACCTTGGGGACGGTAAGACTACCAATAAAGCCACGGTACTTGAAATTGATATTTAAATGCTGATTTATATTCTGCAGTAAATTTCCAGTCAAAGAATTTTAAACATTCTTTCTCTAGCATACTTCTGCATGAGCAAAAACTTGAAAAAAATTCTGTCGCTGCATCTGAAGTGATTTTCTGTATAATTTTAGAAGAGGGATGGTAAAAAATCTAAAACTCAGGGACAGAGTTCTAAAAATAATATCAACCCTAAAAATGTGTGCAGGTTAATTTTTAGCTACATATTTATATAAAACAATAGTTCCATTTTCAGAAAAAAATTACATCGAATTATTTTTGTTGAAACAATTTTATCCAGACAGCTCCAAACTTCAAAATCAGCATCAGGGACACGGGGCGGTAGATGAGTTTTCCATGTGTTTGGACCCCCAACATCGTCCAAAACTTATTTATCTCGTTAATATTGTTGTGCAATCATGCAATGGGATGTTCCCAAGTATATGAAATAAAAAAAACACAAAAAAGTGTATTAAATAAAAAAATATTATTCAGGGACATGAAAGTTAAAAGATTGTGAGAATGCCCCATATACATTATAAATCCAAAATATAATCACTTCAGTTGTGCCTTTTCATGCGTGGTAATCTCAAGTGAGGCTTTATTTTAAAACAGTTCTCAGATTATTGTAAATTGTAAATATATAACTTTTCCTTCTTTACTACATATAAACCTCATATGAAGTCCAATTCACTGTAAAAAAAAATCTGTGAAGTTACTAAAGTTTTTCTAGGAAACTGGGATTCCTAGAACTTTTCATGTAACGTCAACAACAAAATTTCATGTAACAGACACACTTTTGCGCCGAAAATCAAAAAATCTGTAAGGTTACTAAGAATTTTTTTGGAAACTGGGATTCCGAGAACTTTTCATGTAACTGCAGCCAGGATTACAAATAAAAGTTTAGTAAGATTACTGAAATTTTAGCAGATTCATTTGTAAAGTTACAGATTTTTGTAGCTTTACAAAAACTAGTTTTGTAGATTTGCAGTTTTTTTCGTACAGTTACAGGTGAAAGTTTAGTAAGCATGTATTTTTACATCTGTAGAACTACAGATTTTTTTTTACAGTGTAGTGCTTGTGAAATACAGCAATAGATAACAGAACAAGTTTCCTTAAGGCTGTTTTCAAATCCAAAAGGGCAACTTTGTGACACAAGTTTTAATTTATTTTTGTTCGGAACTCCATGAAACTAGCAAATACTGTTGTTCAGAAACTATGTAATCGAACTGTTTTTCCGGGGGGTTTTCCAAACGCAATAGATCTTTCAGAAAATAGTGTCAGAGTGGGCGTTTTGAATCGAATATCCGCACGAAAGAACAATAACTACTACACTGTGAAAAAAATCTGTAAAGTTACTAAAATTTTTCTTGGAAACTTGGATTCCTAGAACTTTTTATGTAACGGCAACAACAAAAATTCATGTAACAAATACACTTTCGCACCGTAAATCCAAAAATCTGTAAGGTTACTAGGAATTTTTTAGGAAACTGGGATTCCTAGAGAAAGCTCTATATGTAACTGCAAACCGGGTTACGGATAAAATTTTAGTAAAATTGCTCTAATTTTAGTAGATTCTTTTTTAAAGCTACAGATTTCTGTAGCTTTACCAAAACTAGTTTTGTATATTTACATCTTTTTTTGTACAGTGTGCAGATAAAATTTTAGTAAGCATACAGATTTCTCTAACTTTACATCTGTAGAAGTACATATTTTTTATTTTTTTACAGTTTAGGGTGGGTGAAAAAGGTCTTTGTCACGTGAGCAAAATCGCTTGTAACTCAATGGGTAATTTATTTATCAAAAAATGGAAAGCACAGTTCTATTCCAAATCGCTTCCATATTCAGGCCTTCCAATTTTATATCATTCCGTTAAAAAATGAATTTGTAAATATGTCAAAACGTTTTGCGCTTGTTGAACAGAGCAGTTGAGAAGATATTTAGAATATTAAGTTAAGAATATTTAGTTGAAAAATTCTCTTTTGACTTTTTTTCTGTTTTAAAGATTTCTCGAAAGAATTTAGCAGCTTGAATCTAAACAAGACTATGAGAAAAAAAATGTGGTTTTACTTCTTACTTTGTGTTAGTGTATTTAAAATTTAAATTGTCATAAAAACTACTTAATAATTATTAACCATTTGAAAAAATGGTTATTGTCCTCGTCAGGGTAGGAAATCAAAAGCATATCTGAAGCTTTTTATTGGTTGAATCCGCATTTTATTAGTTTTCTGATTAATCTATACAGTAAACTGTATTTTCCCTTTACTTTCAACAGAGATGGATACTTCTGTTGCCACTATGACAAAAAAATAATAAAAACTACAAAAAAAATTAATAACTCAGAAACAAATTGAGATACAGCTTTCAAACAAATTGCATTTAAATGTACATTTTTTTCTCTATACGACGGTGTAAAAAGTAATATTGTGGGATGTTTAGAAGTTTAAGAATGAAATTTCATGTAAAATTGGTCGTCAGATTTCTTGGACGATGGAAAAGCCTTTTCCTGATCAGACAATGAAATGCTTGGATAATACGTAAGTTTCAGATGGATAATATGTACGAGTCGCAGGCGATTTTTGTCGCTTGGAATTTTTACGTGTATTAACACTATTAATGTTTAATTCATGGCGTACGTAATGTATGATCAACTCCGTGCGATTTTTTATGTCTTAAATTTTAGTCTTTGAAAAAATCATTTTCCAAATGTTCGTTGTAATTTGTTAAATTGCTTTTTTTTATTATTAATGTTTTATACATGGACATTAAATCTCTAGCTAAAAAAGAAGCTCCTCTCTACCGAAATGGACTTCTGGTGAAGATCAGCGAGAAAGTCTAGGCTGGATAAAATTAGAAACTCAAGAATACGTGAAATAATGAAGTCAAACAAAATGTTGTTAATAAAGCCGAGTATAACAAGATTAGACGGTATGGTCATGTCCGCTGAATGAAAGAGGAACGCCTTCTTAAAATTATCTTTCAATGGTGTCCGGACAGCAAACGTAGGAGGGGCAGACCAAGAATGACTTGGTAAAGTTCTATACAAGAGACAATGAGCATATATAGGTTAAATGATGGTAACACTCTGGACAGAGAAAGAGATGGAAAGGATCTCTCAGAACTATTTTTATGGGTCGAGGAAACCCACTGTTTAGTGGAAACTCCTGAAGAAGAAGAAGAATGCTTTATTGCTTGTAAATCAAATAGGAGATTCGTTATCTAATTTTCTTTTAATTTAACCTTATTTATTCCTAATAATCTATTTTAAATCCATTTTGAGCGCAATATACAATTTTTAAAAATTATTCCTGCAATAATCCGTGTTAACAAGCGGAATCGCTGCCCCTTCAAACCTGTTGGGAATAGTGTCCTACACTGTTAAAAAATTATGTAACGTTACTCCATAAAACTGGTGGCAGCCTTGATGCCTCTATTTTATTGAGTAATTTAACCGATATAACTGGTGTTACGTTATACTAATGTGTAATATTACATCAGTTATATCAGTTTAAATTATACCATTTTATAAGTTAAATTACTCTGCAAAATAGGAGACAGGATGTTGCCATCAATTTTATGGAGTAGCGTTACATAATTTTTTTGCAATGTAATCACAGAAGATCCTATCGGAAACTTTTTAACACTAGAACCGCCATAGCGGTCATTTTGACCGGTACCAAATAAAATTACTTCGATTCGAACCAGAAATCTCTTTCTAAAGTAAGTTAAATGTGTACCACGGAGAAATAAGTTAAATAAGTTAGATAGTTTTTAATAAAAATTTTGGTGTAAAATATTTTTATTACACTTGAGTAAAATTTCCGGCGGTTCTAGTGTTAAAGAGATACTCAATAAGTTAAAGACAACGAGCAGCGGGTTTGGGGAAGTTAGAGCATTTAATCCATCGAACGACCGATGCCACTTTGAGCTTATTCATTGTTCCATAGGTGGTAACCTCCCATTAATCTTCCATAATATGTCGGTTAATTTGACAAATGTTTAATGCGTTTCCAATCAGAATTTGTTTTAAGAAATGAAAATAAACAAATCCTACATAGAAACCTAAAATTAAATAAATAAAAAATCATCAAATGTATCTTCTAATTCGAAACGTGATTAACCTGAGTCAAATTAATCCACATATTACGAAGGATTAGTGAGAGGTTGGCAGCTATGTTGTTCTATGTAAAAGTTTTGCGTGTATGATTTTGGAAGCTAACACGAAATGGGTTAAAAGAATTATGTTTACATAGTAGACTAATTTTTTCGCGTTTTTTACTAAAATCTATGATGAAATGGGGTGAAATCAACAAGTTTCTTAAGGCTGTGTCTAGAATGCATTAATTAGTTGAAGACAGCGACCAGCTGGTCGGGGGAGTTTGAGCGTTTTATTTATCGAACGACCAATACGGCTTTGAATTTATTCATTGTTCTATGTAAAAGTTTTGCATGTATGATTTTGGAAGCTAACACGAAATGGGTTAAAAGAATTACGAGGTATATCCACAAAGTAAGTTCCGTTTCTATTTCTATCCGCAGCAGCGCTGCGATCACAGTTCCGAACATGCGCGGCAGTTACGCTGACTGAAGGAGAATAAATGTACGCCATTTTCTGATCGCTGCTGCCGACGTGTTGTTTGTAATGCTTCTTTAGAATCTCAGCCTTAATTGAAAATGCTGCCTCTTGTGAAATCAGATCTGTGATTCGTTTTCTCAATGCAAAGAAAGGTAAACCAAGTGAAATTTATCGGCAAATCTGCGAGGTTTACGAACAAAATGCTATGAGTGATTCAAAGGTTACAAGATGGGTCAGACAGTTTAATGAAGGACGTGATCAAGTGCATGATGAAGAACGAAGTGGACGCCCGTATTTGGTTACTGATGAACTGGTTCACGCAATTGAAGAGAAGATTAAGCAAAACCGTAAATTTACAATTAGTGCTCTTGCTATGGAATTTCCTTGGTGGTCAACACTTCACCAATGATGACGAGCTGAAAGAACATGTAACCACATGGTTGAAAACACAGGCGACAACCTTCTATGAAGAAGGCATAAAAAACCTTGTGGCACGTTACGACAAGTGCTTACAAAATTTCGGAAGCTATGTAGAAAAGTAGTTTCACAGTTGTAGATTTTTGTACAATAAATCTTTTTTTGTAACTGTACACGTTTTTTTTATATAACGAAACGGAACTTACTTTGTGGATATACCTCGTATGTTTACATAATAAACTAATTTTTTCGTGTGTTTTACTGAAAGCTCTGATGAAATGGGGTGAAATCAGTAAGTTTCTTAAACCTGTATCTAGCATGCATTAATTATCCATCATGCATTTTCAAAGAAAAAAAAAGACTATTCTAAGTATTTTATTCCTGAACAAATCATTCATTTTATATAATAAATGTAAATTGTACACTGTAAAAAAAAATAATAATAATAAATAAATAAATAAATAAATAAAAAATCTGTAATTCTACAGACGTAAATTTAGAGAAATCTGTATGCTTACTAAAATTTTATCTGTACACTGTACAAAAAAGATGTAAATCTTCAAAACTAGTTTTGTAAAGCTACAGAAATCTGTAGCTTTAAAAAAGAATCTACTAAAATTAGAGCAATCTTACTAAAATTTTATCCGTAACCCGGGTTGCAGTTACATAAAAAGTTCTAGGAAACCCAGTTTCCTAAAAAATTCTTGGAAACTTTAAATATTTTTGGATTTACGGTGCGAAAGTGTATTTGTTACATGAAATTTTGATGTTGCCGTTACATAAAAAGTTCTAGAAATCCTAGTTTCCTAGAAAAACTTTAGTAACTTGACGGATTTTTTTTTTTTTTTTTTTTTTTTTTTTTTTTTTTTTTTTTTTTTTTTTTTTTTTTTACAGTGAGAAATTCAGAAGCATTTATGTTTTTTCTAAACAGATTTCGAAAAAAAAAATTCCACGAGCTGCTTTTCAAATGTGTTTATTTTATGCATTGCAAATTTTAATTTGCTTTATTCAAGAAATGTGGTGCTTTTATTTCGAAACACTCGTTCCTTTATTTTCATGATAGATTACCTCTTAACAAATTCATTTGTGATATTAGAAAAGCTAAACTTGCGACGCTATGATCCATTAAGGGGACTCTTCACTCACTTGAAAACACCCGCTCCCTAATGCTAAACCTATGGGCAGGTTGCTTTCGAATTTGTCCTTTAAATTTGAATATTTTTAAACTATTTTTTTTGCATAGAATAGCTGAGGTTGATCTCTAATATGGCTTTTTTTATTTTTTCGATTTTGATTGCAGATGATTTTTAATAAAGGTGCTTTCACTTTCGAAACCGGTTCCGAAAGTGAAAGTATCTTTACTTAAAAAATCTGCAACCGAAATCGAAAAAGTAAAAAATAGCTATATTAGAGAGCGACCTCAGCTATCCTATGTAAAAAAAAAAAAAAAAAAAAAAAAAAAAAAAAATTGTTTAAAAATATTCCAATTTAAACTATTTTTTGCATAGAATAGCTGAGGGCTCTAATATGGCTTTTTTTTATTTTTCCGATTTTGATTGCAGATGCTTTTTAATAAAGGTACTTTCACTTTCGAAACCGGTTCCTAAAGTGAAAGTATCTTTACTTAAAAAATCTGCAACCGAAATCGAAAAAGTAAAAAATAGAGAGCAACCTCAGCTATCCTATGTAAAAAGAAAAAAAAAAAAAGTTTAAAAATATTCAAATTTAAACGAGAAATTCGAAAACAGCCTCCCCATAGGTTTAGAATTAGCGAGCGGGTGTGTTCAAGTGAGTGAAGAATCCCCTTAAGGATCATGCCTACAGTGCCCAGCCCTGTTTCCTTGACCATGTGTCTGAGGGGCTATGTAACGTATGTCCCGGTCAGATGGTCAGCTTAACGCGAGACACTCAGTTTTTAGTTCCAAAGCAAGCTCATTTTATCGATCCTGATGGGATGAAAGCTAGAGTGAACCTTGCCCTGCCCGAAGTTGAACTCTGAACCTGTAGCGTGGTAGACAGGCGTGATGACCACTACGCTACTGGACTTCACACTTATGCTAATATAAGGGCGATTCTCAAAAGGTGGGCACTGGACACAAGTCATAACTTTAAGCCTTTCAAACATAACTTTAATTATCATTGACTTTATTTTTTTTTTTTTTTTTACACTGAGTTTTTAATTCTATTCAGAGACAGAAAATGACATAATTTATTGTAAAAGCTTTGTATAAATATCTTAAAATTTTATTATTTTATGCTAAAGAGGCCAATTTTGGACATTCATAACGTTAACTGCTCCAATGTACCACCAAGAAAAAGAGTTTTAACTTTTTTCCAGGTGGTTCTAATGGTAAACAACGAATGCATAAAGGAAACGGATGATTTTTTGATAATTTCGTTAAGAGATGGCAGGCTGATTTATTGCTTTTTTGAAGATAGAAGGACTTTTCTATAAAGAATTTTTCTGTATTTTGTTATGTCCGAAAGTAACGTACGTAACAAAGCTTTTATTATTATTATTACTGGATAACAAAAAGTTAATTATGCATATATATCATGGAAGACGGTAGTATTCCGAGTGACGCAGCCTTAAGCCTAAAATCGTATCGTATCGTATCGTTAAAATCGTATCGTATCGTATCATAGAATTCGTAGATGGCGGAACTCATATATACAGCTAACTCGACATCAAAGAAAACGCGAAAAGCCGCCTTTTAATAACTCAGCAGATATAGGTCTTATTGTTCTGAATTTTCTAGAACAGTCTTATATCTGCAGTCTAATCGTATACTGAAATTTTTACATTTCTACGTGCAGTATATTTTGAGATCTAAATAGCCATTTTTAAAGTGAAAACGTTGGTACGATATCGAGGAAGTTCCTAATTTGAAAATCTCGAAAACGGTTCTAACGATTATCTTTAAATTGATACATAATATAAATGTGATTAAGGCGAGGTGAATAACACTTTTCTTTTTTCTGGGAAAACTCTCGTTCGTTAAATAATTCGATTTTTTTTTCTCTCGAAAATGACACGGGCGATTTTTTAAAAATCAAATAAATATGTTTCAGATGAACCCAATAACTATTTACTTGTTTCCAGCAAGACTCTTGTTCGTTTTATAATGCGCATGAAAAATCGGACTATATTTCTTCGCCATTCTATGGAAATTTCACCGAAAATGCATGACACTGTATTCATACACATGCTTTCTTTTTAACCACTTTTGGGTAGGAAAATATTGTCTTCCCACTGGCTGAGTGGTTAAGGGCCATCGTCTACTGATCTTAAGATAGGCAGTTCGATACTCACTGATACGTGTTTTCACATGTGAATGTGTTTTTTTTTTCTTTTAAAGTCTGTTAGTTGACCATTATTCTCAGTTCCTTTGTAATTTTTTAATTGCTATTAAGTTAAATAAAATTACAATTATAATGACGCCAATTTGATGATGATTATTTCTTGGCAATTTTTCAACAATAAAAATATTACCATAAATTTTATAAATATATTTAATTTCAATCACTTTACAAAAAATATACATTGATAATTATTATTTGAATATAAATCACACGATCAGAAACGTAAAAAAATAATTCATTTCAGCTCTTCTTTTTATAATATCATTTTTTATTATTATGACGGTCAGTCAATATATAATCACTGACATCCACAATATTATTATTATTATAATTATTATTTTCCTTGCATAAAAACTATTGTGATGTAATAATTCTTTTATAATAAATAATTTAGTTGAAATGTTTTATTTATAAATAACAATGAAGTTTGATAACCCCGAGACAATTGTTTTTATTTAACTTTGCAATATTTACAGTTTACATAATAAGCATTTAAAATAATAAAACTTTGTAAAAAATCACCATAAAATTAAAACAAAACACAGGACGCGTTTCGAGCTAAAAACATAACAGCTCGTCATTCGGACACGTGTATGCTTAGCTGATGACGAGCTGTTAAGTTTTTAGCTCGAAACGCGTCCTGTGTTTTGTTTTAATTTTATGGTGATTTTTTACAAAGTTTTATTATTTTAATTGCTTCATATCGCCAGTTTTCGGTGCTGTTTCGCTACATAATAAGCATATCAGAATTCTGGTGTCGCCATCTTTTGACGCAATTGCGTGCTACATTTTGTCTCTTATTCGGGGAAAAAAAAAAAAAAAAAAACTAACGCTCTTTGCCGCTTTGAAAGAATCTCTTGTGACTAGAGGTCTATTTCGCAAATATTAAGAAAATTACTGCATACAAAAGTATTAAAATGGGTAGTATTATAGAGAAATGTTTGATAAAAACGTTGAAGTAGACAGTTTTTAAATCGAAGAATTATTTTAAGATATATTTAATGTTAAATCTGGATAAAATTGTCTCATTAAAAAAGTCTCATAGGAAAAAAAATATACATGGGAATTTAATCATTTTCATTCAATTTAATCATTCAATAGAAACTCGAAGTTTGCAGAGTGCATTCATTATTTTTAACTTGCCTAATTTTTTGACGGTTTATTTCAATTTTAAATTAAAATTTTCAGAATTTCCAGAGATATTTTTTACATATTTTAGAAAAGGTTATTTTAAATTGTTGCCAATTGTTAAAACAGCGCAAAGAATAATATTTCCTTTAAATTAAAAATTTATTCACACGTGACTATTATAAACAGAAAAAAATCCTTTTAAATTAGAATTAAATGATAACGTGTTAAAAGCAGGAAAATATTAAACATTACGTCATAAAAATTGTTTTTACACATGCTTACTTAAAATGAAAGAAAATTATAAAATAATCAATTATTTTCAAATTAGAATTAAATGATTACGCATCAAAAGCAGGAAAACATTGAAAATTACGTCATAAAAATTATATTTACACGTGAATATTAAAAGAAAAAGAAAATTTTTAAATAATAAATTCATTGATATGTGTTAAAAGTCGTAAATGGAGGAAATTACGTCATATTGGCCAAAGTGGCCAAATAATAGTATTGCAAAACAGTTTAAATTAAAAAATATATTTATATGAGAGATTTATTTCAAATTTCGAGATGATATTTTTAACTATAGTTGCCAATTTTAAGGTAGCGCAAATAATAATATTATCGTTCTAATAATAAAAATATTTTCAGTTCAATGTTACAAAGAGAAAGGAAAGTTTGGTGAAAATTATGTCAGATTTAAAACGTTACATTTAAAATCTCTTATTTAAAATCATTTTCTTATAGCGTTGTTAAAAAATACCATAAAGCAAAGACTCTGCTGACTTAGTTCCTTTTATATTTGGTAATTTTCAAATGTTTAACTAATCTTATTTAATCAAGCACGGAAACAGCAACTAACATCAGCTGATTCGGTCTTGAAATCCCTCAGTAAAAGGGAAACCCGTTTACAGTAAGATCGCCATTGATTTTTTAATTATACAGATCAGCCTCGATTATCCGAGCTAATTGGGACTGTTAGTAAATCGGAATCGGAAATCTCGGTTAATAGAAACTGTGTGTAAAAACTCGCCGTGCTTGCGAATTTAACATCTCTTTTAAAAAAATATATAGAACGTTTTTTAAATAATAAAAATAAATATATGTAAAGTTCTGTTTCACAGCTTAACAAATTTAAAAAGAAAATCAACTACCAGTAGTAAATTTTAAAATGCAAATTGAAAAATTTACGAAAGTTCACACAGCCACTAGAAACAAAGCATTGTTCGCTATTGACTTCTCAGGGTCCAATGTTTCTTTGGAGTTGAGTGCTTTTGGGGGCAGAAGGGCCTGTATAGCACGGACAGTGAGCTAAAGAGTGTGGTTATTTTTAAGGCTCATTCAAAAGGAAAAAAAAATCAGACTTTGTTATCGGCTCGGTTAACAGAAACCTCGATTAATCGAAGCTCGGTTAATCCAGGTTCTACTATAATTCAATCTTCCGTAATCTTTTTAAAGCAGATCAAATTAATGGACTTTAGCACAAAGTCACATAGCTGATAACTGCCATGCTTGTTGGCCACCTTTTTTTCAAAAAGTTTGCTTCACCTTATTCAATTAATGAGATATCTCCGATAAAATAAGTCACATTTTCCCGTTCTAAAATACTGGTATCCAAAAATCGTAGCATGTAACTGACACTACAAGTACTCATGGAACTAGACTATTTTAAGTCTGATTTTTATTATAGACTATATAAAATTATTAAAAATATATATTATGATAGGAACTAACGGGCTTCGTCCGCTATTTACGTTACTGATATAAAAATCATGTTTTTTTTTTTAGGGAAAAAGAAATAAAAACCTATTTGACGATAGGTTTATAAAGACACATTTTGTATTTGTTATATTTCCGGGGATGAGGAGGGGGGGGGGACTATTTTGATTAAATATCGCAATTAGTCCACATGGCAGATATAATTATGATAGACACTAGCGGGCTTCGCCCCTCTATGGCGCCTTATGGGTCCAGCTTCCATAACTCAGAAACTACCTTTCGGACATCAATGCAACAGATTCCAAACGTTATAATTAACTTAATAATCACCCTATGTAGCATTAAAGTAAATTTATGAGTACTGCATACTATTTTTTTATCGTAATTTCTGAAGAGAAAAAATTATTTCGGTTCCATTCTTAGATACTGGTCTGAAAAATTTTGAAAAAGGGGGGAAGGAGGGGACATGAGACTGCTGTTTGTCAAACAACACAACGGGGTCTGGCTTATTCAACTTGGTTTTTGATGACTTCAATTGGAAGGTGGTTTGTTTAAAAGAGTGCGTTCCCTGCCCCATGAAAATTGGAACTATTGGTGCACCATCTATGTAAGGATTTAATAATTATAAATTAACATTTTGGATTTATTAATTTAAGGATAAAGTGTTTTTAAAGGAATATCAAATGAAACCATCTGTGCGATCTGCGATTATACTTACCCACTTGTTTTTATATACAAACTGCTATAAGGAAAATTGTAATAAAATAGTAAAAATTAAATCTGCATTAAATTCCATAAGTATCTTTTTTTTAATCATTTTATCACTAACCTCAAAAAAGTAATGATATCAATGCAAAAACCCTTGACGGGTTAAAAGTTTCTGACGCAGCACTTTATCTTATGCTCTAAGAATTTTAAATATGGAACTTAAAAATACTGATATCAAATTTTGAGTGACGTTATGCTATTTCTTAAAAAAATATATTTGTATTTATTTCATCATTTTATTTTTGTTTTATTTATAATCGCATGTGCAAAAGTTATGTTCAACATGAAAAGCTGCATAAAATTTTATTCGCTGTTGCTTTATCATTTACATTTCTCATAAATTCAAAATATGAGTTTTAAAAGATATGATATAAAATTTAAGTGACGCCTTGATGTGACTTTAAAAGGTTTGTTTTAAAATTCAACTTAAATTATTATTGACTTGGTTAAAATATTTTTTTACATCTACACAATACTTTTAATTTTCCAATTCACTGTTAAATATATCACTTTCATTGAATCTATACTATGCATTGAAATGTATTTATTTCAATAAATTGATTTATCTTTTGTGTCACGCTATTCAAAATTGTGAGTAAGATTTATGTAAATGGTTTCTTTGCGTCATTGTGTCCAAACTACATGAAATGTATGAAAAAGGATAGTTTGACGCAAATAAACCATTTACTCACTCTCAAATCTTACTCACAATTTTGAATAGCGTGACACAAGAGATAAATCAATTTATTGAAATAAATACATTTCAATGCATAGTATAGATTCAATGAAAGTGATATATTTAACAGTGAATTGGAAAATTAAAAGTATTGTGTAGATGTAAAAAAATATTTTAACCAAGTCAAAAATAATTTAAATTGAATTTTAAAACAAACCTTTTAAAATCACATCAAGGCGTCACTTAAATTTTATATCATATCTTTTAAAACTCATATTTTGAATTTATGAGAGATGTAAATGATAAAGCAACAGCGAATAAAATTTTATGCAGCTTTTCATGTTGAACATAACTTTTGCACATGCGATTATAAATAAAACAAAAATAAAATGATGAAATAAATACAAATATATTTTTTAAGAAATAGCATAACGTCACTCAAAATTTGATATCAGTATTTTTAAGTTCCATATTTAAAATTCTTAGAGCATAAGATCAAGGGCTGCGTCAGAAACCTTTAACCCGTCAAGGGTTTTTGCATTGATATATGTATACAGACACATTTACTACATTCTTAGTCTTAAGAATTTTTTAAATACTAAGAGCAACGTCCAAAATCTGTAACTTACGTGCGAAAAAGTGTCCAAAATTTGTAACGTACGCAACTGCTAATTAAATGCTTTAATCATTAATTTTCCAAAATAGTTGCTGTTTTTTAATGTTTGTGTATAATTTTGTACACATACTATTACAAAATATTTATATATTATATTCATAGACAAAATACTATACTATTAAAAAAAATTGGCCTTAAATTTGAAAATTTGAAAAATTACATATAGCTAACGTCTAATGATCCCACCTTTTGAGAATCTCCCATAAATGCAAATTTTAGATATATGGTTTGCTCTACTTTAAAAACGAAGCATTTCAAAATTATTTCAACGATAGTAAATGTGTGAAAATTTATATTTGTGTTATATTTTATTTAGAAGTCTGCTGTAATTGAACATCTCTGCTACAAAATTGTAAGAATGCTTAAACAGAATAAAGAGAAAAGATGTTCAAGATAATTAATTGTGATCATAATAATAGTGTAATATATTTCACTGTGACAGCACGAAATGATATTTTTATCTGTGAATACAGTTAGAATGTAAGGCTCGCCTGTTACATTTTTGTTACCGCTATTTACAAACAATAACCATCGTAATATCTCGGAATTGTTTTTTAAATCTACCTGTTTTGAAATAGTGGAAGATAAAAAAATTGACGTGCGGACCACTGTAACATGTTAACCGCTTCCCTGATTATCCCGCGTTATCTCGGGTTCGTATATATTACAATTAATTATTATCCCGAGAAAACTCGGACGTAGCATAATTTGTCACTACGATTTGTTTTGTCACATTTCTACTTGCCCTGAAGCTTAAAAAGAAAGAAAATTGTCTTATATAATACAATAAATTATATATTACAATAAAATATATATAATATTTGATTGGCAGTTTTTCAAGTTTTGTGATGTGAAATATAATGATGAAATGCAATAATGTGACTGCAAAAAACGTGATGATTTTTTGCAATATTTTTCAAAAAAATTGGAAAGGAAAGCAGTAAACAAATTTTATTAATCTCACAATGCAATGGAATGTTGTTTCTGAATTATTTCAAGAAATTGTCTCTCGATATTTATAACTGAAAACTCATTTCAAAACACTAACACAATATGACAAACTAAATGAAAATTAAATTCCAATAATATTTTTTTAATGTGTTAAATAACCTTTTGTAAATATATTTGAATGAAATTAAAGATAATTGTAAATAAGCCAACTGAAAGCTAATGCATGTACATAAATGAAGTTAATGATATGTAAAAAAAATTCAGTCCTCATTTTGAGAGAAAATCTTAACTAAATGTACCTTGATTCAATACATCATGTTGTTGCTTTATTAAATATAAATATTGCATATAATTATAACAAGGAATTATTTAAATATTTACGTAAAAGATATGTTTAGAAAATACGAGTAAAAAAATTAACACAACAATGTAATTTGAACTTCAAATTCTCAAAAAAATAAAATGTATTGATGAAATTCTGAATTCATATTGCTAATATTTTGCGAGCATAAAATTAATTTAAATAGAAGCTCAAAAATGTATAAATAAAAGAAACATAAACGAGTAACATAAAATAGGTACTCCCGCGGTGTATTTCTAATTTAAAAAATCTTTTGATGATGTAAACTCGCCATAAATAGTTTGCCAATTTGTTTTGAAGTGAAATTAAATTCCGGCAGCTTTTATAGAATTTCCTTTTGAGTGATTTCAACAATCATATTATCATTGTTTTTCTTTCTTTCACTTTTTTTACGTATTAAAAATGGCGTTTAAATGTGAGTTGCTATCAGGTGTTTAAAATCTTTATTTTATCAGACAAATGCATAAAACTTCTCATGTGTACGGAGAGTTAAATTCTCCCAGGAAATACTTTCGTTTTTTCTCTCTTTTTTTAAAAAAAATTATTATTATTATTTAATTACTATTATTATGAGCGTTTGTTTAAAATTCAGTCCTATATTGTAAAACACGTCCGACCGTTTTAAAATAAGAAAATATATGCACATTGAACCATTATTTCAAAATATTTCTAATCACCAGGTCTCGCAACGTTCCTACATTTTTCACTTTTGCTACCACAATTTCAAATCCGAAATATTCGTGATAGAGACCTTTAATATCTGCAATCTACAATAAATATTATCGTTTTAAAACAGTGGTTGCAAAGTGAGAAAATTTTAAGATTTTGCGATCCCTGAATCATATTGAAATATGAGATTATGTTCGATATTCGGTATTTACCCTCTTAATCTTATCAAACAAATAACATAACATATGTAGGTAAACTCTCTATGCATAAAGCGTTGGATTTTATCAGAAACTGCAATCATTTTGTTCTTATTATTATTTAATATTCACAAATTTACCCTCAAAATACTTCTATTACATTTAAATTTTAGATGGTAGCAGATGTTTAATCACTTTATTTTATCAGAAAAAATAAATAAATAAAGAGATTTTAACAGACAAGTTGAGACATAACATTTTTAGAGACAAGTTAAATGAAAATGGTGCAGAAAACACTTTTTTTGAAAGAAATTAACCGATTCCCTCATTATCCCGAGTTATCTCAGGTTCGTATATATTACAATTAATTATTATCCCGAGAAAACTCGTGCGTGGCATAATTTGTCACTACGATTTGTTTTATCACGTTTTTACTCGGCCTGAAGCTTAAACAGAAGGAAAATATTCTTACATAATATAATAAATTATATATAATTAAATTATATATAATATTTGATTGGCAGTTTTTTTCAGTTTTGTGATATGAAATGCAAATGATGAAATGGAATTATTTGATTGCAAAAAAAAAATTTTTTTTTGTTTTGTTTTTTGTTTTGTTTTGTTTTTTTTTAATGGTAAGGGAATCGGTTAAAGAAGAGCGCTGAACTTTCAATATGTATGAAGGGTTATATTTTATCAGAAAGTACACTCAAATTTGAGCATTTATATTTTGATTACTGTGAGTGTTTGCTAATCAATGTTGCCAGATTGGGGACTTTTTTAATTCATATTATTTGACTATTACCAGTTTTTTTAACTAGTATAATTCGCCTTATTTTTTAGAATTTTTAATCTATTTTTAAATAGGCCGAATATTTCTATTTCAAAAAAGCGGTGACAATCAACAATCTGGGGACAAAAAATTCCCAAATCTGGCGACACTGTTGCTAATATTTTAATCTTAAATTTCAAAATAAGTCATATGCTTAAAAGTAAACAAATACATTCATATTTAACTGTCGCTTCACAAAATTTCTACTAACATTTAAAATTCAGATGATATCAAGTGTTTAGTCTCTTTACTTTATCTGGAAAATATCATAAAAATATAGATAAAATTCCGATGTGTAAGAAGTGTTACGCCGTACCAAAAAAGTATACTCAGTTTTGTATATTTATTAACATTGTCATGAGTGTTTGCCGAGATTTTAATTCTAAATTGAAAAATACTTCATGCATTTAAAAGTAAACAAAAATATTTACATGTAATTGTGACTTCAAAATATTTTTTATAACATTTAAATCTCTGACGATATCAGTTTATTTTGTCTCTTTATCTTATCAGAAAAATAAGATAAAATATATCAATAAACGTTCTAAAAGAGTTGCATTTTATTAGAAAATATACTCAGTTTAATACTTTTATTAATAATTTTATGAGCATCTGCTTACATTTTAAGACTTAATTTAAAATTACGATACGTATTTACAAGCAAACAAATATATGCACTTTCAACTGTCGCTTCAAAATATTTCTAATAACATTTAAATTTAAGATAAAATCAGACATTTAGTCTCTTTTTTTTTTTTTTTTTTTTTTTGTACAGAAAAATATCATGAAAAATATGGATGAAGCGTTGAATTTTACCAGAAAGTATAAGCAGTTTTGTGTATTTATTAGTATTGCTGTGAGTGGTTGTGAAATTTTAATCCTAAATTTTATAATACGTCATGCACTTAAAAGGGAACAAATACATTCACCTTGAGTCATCATTTCAAGATATTTTAGCAACATTTAAATCTCTGGTGATACCATGTTATTTATATCTTTAGATTATCATAAAAATGACATAAAAATATCAGTAAATTTCCGATATGTATAAAACATTGGATTTTATCGGAACATATACTCAAATTAGCATATTTATTATTTTTTATGAGTATTTGTTTAAATTTTAGTCTTAAATTTAAACTACATCATGCATTTAAAAATAAAAAAATGTAATAATAATAAATATGTGTTCAGTTCGCTATATTTATCATTATTATTATTACAAATATTTGTTTACATTTTAATACTAACTTTTAATGTGCATCATGTATTTAAAAGTCAATAAATATTCTAATAATTTATATATATTCAGTTTCGCATAGCTACTATTATTATTACAAATGTACGTTTAGATTTTAATCTTGCATTTTAAAATATGTCATACATTTACAGGTAAACAAATGTAAGAAGTTTAAAAGTAAATCTAACTAATATTAATAATAAATATGTCACGTTTTGTACATATTATCATTATTATTATTACTGTTATTATTATTATTGCTAGTGTTTGTTTAAATTTCAATATTAAATCTTAAAATTCGTCATACTTTTAAAAGTAAACAAATAAATGCGTCTTGAAATATCACTTCGAAATAATCTGCTAAATAGTATGATATATTAAACTTAAAACTTCTAAACATTTAACATTACTTCACTGCAGTGTGTAATTAAATCCTTTCTTTTTCCGTTTTTGCAACAGAGAGCGTAATATAACTTTTTTAACTCATTTTCTTGTGTTCTTCTTTCTTTACGATAATCTTCTCTCTCTCTCTCTCTCTCTCTCTCTCTTTTTTTTTTTTTTTTTTTTTTAAGGAAAATATAATAATGCTCATACCTTCTTGAATAAATGTTGATAGTTGGGAATAAATTATTTGGAAATAAGCTGGCGTAAATATGCTTAACTTAATATCTGTCACAAACTTTTTTTACACAACGACATATTTTTTAAACATAGGCATTAAACAACATTTTCTTACTATATAATTGGTTATGTTTCTGTAAAAAATATTCATATATATATATATAATAGATGACCCCAATTAATTTCAAAAGCGATAATTGGGTGTATATTTTTTATGCTTGTAATATCCACTAAATTAAATAATAATAATAATAATATGATAGTTTTATTAAAATGCAGAATTTTTAACCGCTGTTTCCTTTCTCCTTAACATAATATGTCATTGGAAATAATTTATTGTGACAATAACGTAATATCTACTATTTAAATTATTTATCAATAAAGTAACTTCAGAAATTTAATATTTAAAAAGAATATTTGCTGACTTGTTATATTTTTACGATGATAACTAAATAATATATTGCACTTCAAAACAATGACTGTAAAATTCCTTGTCTGGCGATGAACTACTTAAAAGTGCCGCAGGACGCTTTACAAAACAGTCCCGCATGAGAAAGGACTGCGGTCCTTAGCTAAGGGTAGAAAATTTCTCCGTCGTATAGGAAGGGGTCACGAAAATAAATGTAAACTTCTGAATTTGTAGAAAGGTGTGAATGCGGGTTTTCTTGAAAAAGGTCCCATCAAGCGGAAAGAGAAAAGGGAGATACGGCCCTTACCCGCAAATCCAGGAGTGCCTCCTGCGCGGCTGTTGCGGTAGGAGCAAGAGATGGCGTTGCATGCGGCGGCACTAAGTTGCCGGGTGTGACGTCAGGGTGCTTCGGTCGCCAGGCGAGAAGCAGGGTTTACTAGCCCAAAGAGAACACACCAGAGGTAGAAAGAGTTGTCCCGCCGCTCAGCTGGTTCATCGAAGGAGTACGATAAAAGCCGGAAACACGCTCCGTGCGCGTTGAGTCCTTGGATCCTCCACAATCAATACCTGCTGCTGTGGCGGCGGCAAGTCACGTGCTCGCCCACACAGGGAAAACTTTCGCAGAGCGGCTAATTTGAATCGAAGCTTGGAGAACATCAATCTTGCTCTATTGCGGAATGTAGTTATTTGATGAAGAGCGCCCATGGGAGTTTCCAGATTTTGGCAAAAGGAGAGATTTTATCTATTTCGAAAATTTAACCTCAGTTTCATTAAAGGAATTTATCAGGGTATACGGATAGAAATTCTAAAGTTAATTTTAATTTAAATGAAAAAAGATTATTTAATATATATATATATATATATATGAAATTGATGCCGATAACACTCCTTTCTACAATATATATATATATATATATATATATATATATATACACTGCTCAAAACAATTAAAGGATATTGCAATTTTAGGTGGATTTTGTATCTGGTAAACTGTTTAGCTGATTGATACATGGTCGACACACATAGTAGGTTATATGAGAATAAATTACACATGTTTGGCAGAAAAAAAATGCATTTTATTGCGCATTTGTGTACTAAAGGAAAAAAACACAATTTGTGCATATGAGAAAAAAAGAATAAGAAAAGGTGTTTTCTTCAAAGAAAATCATTTTCTGTAGGGGGTATGGTTTCCACGGGCGGCCAGCAACGTTGAACACCTTTGAGGCATGGACTCAATGAGGCTATTAATGACGAGTTGGGGTATTCTGCCCCACTCTTCCAGAAGAGCTCTTTCCAGTTCTTGGGGAGTTTGTGGGGGTTGTTGGCGGCCAGAAACTCGTCTTCCTAGAGCGTCCCAAACGTGCTCGATTGGATTCATGCCTGGAGAACACGCTGTCCATTCCATTCGAACGATTCCTTCCTCGAAAAGGAAATCCTCCACCAGGTTTGCACGATGTGGCCTGCAGTTATCGTCCATTAAAATGAAGTTATCTCCGATTGCTGCAGCGTAAGGGACTACAATAGGTCTGAGGATCTCATCCCTATATCGGCGACCAGTCAGAGCTCCATCTCGAATGATGTAGAGGTCAGTGCGCCCGTCAATGGAGATGCCACCATACACCAACACTCCTCCACCGCCAAATCTGACACTTTCGTGCACGAACGCAGGATTATTCTTACTGCCACGGTCCCTCCAGATGAAAATACGCCTATTATCCGGATGCACAGAAAAACGGGACTCGTCAGAAAACAGAATATTGCTCCATTCATTTCTCCTCCAGTTGACATGCTCGGTTGCCCACTCCCTGCGGTCGCGACGATGCCTTGATGTTAATCTAACACATACCATCGGTCGGCGAGCATACAGACCTACAGCATGGAGCCGGTTTCGGACAGTCTGAGTTGAAATCGTGGTGCCTGTAGCCGAGCGAAGGTGTTGTTGGAGAAGAGTAGCGTTCATGGTTCGGTGTCTCCGAGCTGTTAACACTAAATACCGATCTTCATTGGGCGTTGTTGCCCGTCTTCGACCTTGCCCTGGTCTTCGGCCTGCACATCCACTCTCCAAAAAACGGTTCCAGATCCTGGAAATGACACTTTGTGACACTCCAATGGCTTGCGCTACTTCGGCTTGAGTTTGGCCCCCTTCTAACCTACCAACAATTCTCAAAGTTCTGAATCTGTCAAATGACTTCGCTGAGACATCGTACTCATCGAAACAAAGCAATCACTGAATGCCGATCATCCTTGTCTTCATTCTCTTTTATCCAGTTGAAAGTCAAATTTCATTCGCTGCCGCTGAAGCGACGTTTTTGACGTCGAACTCAAAATTTGCATACTCCACAGTTTGAAAACCAGAAAAATTTGCATTTGTGATTCTCTTCTTCTATTTTCGGCAAAAAAAATTTCGTTTATATCTTTATTTTATATAAAACTTCAAATATCCTTTAATTGTTTTGAGCAGTGTATATATATGTATATATATATATTATGAAGAGATCCCATAGCAGTTTGCAGATTGGGGCAAAAAGAAAGATTCTATATTTTTGGAAATTTGGACTTCGGCTTCATTCAGGGAATTTCTCACGGTTTAAGGATAAAAATTCCACAGTTCACTTTTTCTTTAAAAAAATACAGTTTTATGAAAATGATGCAGGTCATGTTTTTAAAGTTAAATGAAAATGATGTAGATAACGCTTTTTTCTGCAAAAAATTAAATTTAGTTAATTGATGAAGAGCGAACGTGGGAGTTTGCACATTACGGCAAAAGAAAGATTTTATCTATTTCGAAAATTTAACATCAGTTTCAAAATGGGAATTTATCGAAGTATACTGGTAGAAACTCTAAAGTTAATTTTAAATTAAAGGAAAAAAAGAAGATAATTAAAAATAATAATAATAATAAGTTATATGAAATTGATGCCGGAAACACGCTTTTCTACTAAAAAAATATAAAAATAAATAAAAAATACGAGGGTGTATCAATAAGTTTTTGTCCTCACATAGAAATAATTGAGTGAAAGTTATGAAATTTCTACATTTATGAGTCCTTTTCTATATAGTCAGCGTGCACAGTAACACATTTATGCAACCGGTATTTCAAAGAGAGGGGAAAGGATGTATTCCAAGAGGCGTGATAGTAGACCCAAAGGGGGGCATTTTTCTAACTTTTACCGAGCCCCACATGTGACATATTCTTGGAAAGGCCTGTGACCACTTATTCATGCTATGCATCTCCCGAGACCCTCCGCCAAGTTTTCCCTCCGGGGGGGGCTTTTTTCTAAATTTTGCGGACATCATCCAAGCCCCGGGGGGGCAAATTTGGGGGGAGGGGCTCGGGAGTGCATAACATGAATAAGTGATCACAGGTCTTTCCAACAATATGTCACATGTGGGGGTCGACAAAAGTTAGAAAAATGCCCCCTTTGTGTCTACTATCGCGCCTCCTGGAATATATCCTAGCCCCTCTCTTTGAAATACCGTTTTCAGAAATGTGTTACTGTGCACGGTGACTGTATAGAAAAGGACTAACACAATGTAGCAATTTCATAAATTTCCCTCAAGTATTTCTATGTGAGGGCAAAAACTTATTTATACACTCTCGTATATATATTATGAGGAGGGCCCATAGCAGTTTGGAGATTGTAGCAAAAAGAAAGAGGCTACATTTTTGGTTGGTTGGTTGATTGGTTGATTTTTGACGGCCGATTATCTACACTAGGGATATAGGCCCGAGGGGGGAGTGCCCTTCGTGGGGGTCTTTCTAAGGGAACCTAACCCGTATTTACGCATGGAAATCCATGGCTCGAAGAAAACCACGAAAACTCCGAACGATTAGGCCGACGGGCGCGATTGGGATCGAACCCAGCACCTCCCGTCTACCAGCTTCGAGAGCAGAACCTCTCAGCCACTGGTGGGGCTTTCTACATTTTTGGAAAATTTGACCTCGGTTTCATTCAGGAAATTACTTGCGGTTTAGGGATAAAAATTCTTCAGTTCACTTTTTCTTTTAAAAAAATACCGTTTTATGAAAATGAAGCAGGCCATGATTTTAAAGCTAAATGAAAATGAAACAGATAACATTTTTTTTCTACAAGAAATTAAATTTAGTTAATTGATGAAGGGGAGTTTGCACATTAGGGCAAAGGAGAGATTTCATCTGTTTGAAAAATTTAACGTTAGTTTTGTTAAGGGAATTTCTCAAAGTACAGAGATAGAAATTCTACAGTTCATTGCCTCAAATAAGTGAAATGAAAATGGATAATCTTTTTCGTCAATAAATTAAATTATTTCATGAAGAACGTCCATTGGAAGTTTTCAGATTGCGGCAAAAAGAGAGTGCTTTTCTATTTGGAAAATTTAATCTCAATTATATTAAGGGAATTTCTCAAGTTTTACAGTTAAAATTCCGCAGTTACTTTTTTTAAAAACAAGTTAAATGAAAATGGTGCAGAAAATATTATTTTCAGAAAGAAATTTATTTATTATATGAAAAGTGTCCATTGTAGATTCTGACAAAAGGAGAGAATTTGTTTGTTTCACGAATTTAACCTCAGTTTCATTAAGGAAATTTCTCAAAATGTACGGAAATATTTTCTACAGTTCCTTTTTTTAGACAAGTTAAGGAGGGTCCAGGACACAAAAATCTTCAAATTTTCGAAAAAAAATATTTAATTGCATTAAAACTTTCTCTGCTTTAAATGACGTTTAAATCTAGTTTCTATCTTTATTAGAACAGGAAATATTATTTTTTTCATCTTGGTTTGTTTTCAAAATCTAGCTTTCCAGCAATGGTTTTCACGGAAACGACTTCTTGTGAAAATGTGTTTTCCATCATGATGGGGTTTTTCACCATTTCTTGTATTTAAATTGTTATAAGTCAAGAACCGTTAAAGATAAATGGTTCAAACTTGGAACATGTCTTTTTAAATTGTTTTACTTTAATTCTGATTCAGCAAATTTGAAAAAAAAAAATATTTACTTTTGAAAATATGATTTTTTTTTAAGTTACATCTTTTTTTTTTTTTTTTTTTTTTTTTTTTTTTTTTTTTTTTTTACACATTTTTACTTTAAATATTTTTAAGTTTTTTAAATTAATATTTTTAAAAATGCTGAAATAAAATTAAAACTTATATATTTCTGTTTGTTTCAATGAAAACAAAATTGAAATTCTACAAATAATATTTCGGGTTATAACGATTTTAATTTACCCAACTTTTTTAATAAATTTTAAATTTTAAATATTTTTTTTAATTATGAGAAGTTTTGTCATGTGATTTTGTTTACAAATCATATGGCTAACCATCACAAAAAATTCGAAAATTTAACTCAATGACTAAAAATTATTTTAAAATGTGTCTCGGACCCCCTTAAATAAAAATGATACAAAAAAACACTTTCTTCAAGAAGAAATTAAAGAAGAATGCTAACGGAATTTAGCAGATTGGATCAAAAGGAGAGATTTTATATATTTGAAAATTTTAACCCCAGTTACATTAGATAAATTTCTCAAAGCAAACGCATAGATTTTTTAAAGTTCCTTTAAAAAAAAAAAAAAAAAAAAAATTGCAAGTTGAAAGAAAATGATGCAGGCAACTTTTTTTCTACAAAAAATTAAAGTTAATTATTTCATGAGGAATACCCATGAGAGTTTGCAGATTGGAGCAAAAGAGAAATTTTATTTGATTGGAAAATTTAATCCCTGTTTCATTACGGGAATTTCTTAAACTGTTTGGATAGAAATTCTACTGTTACTTTTTTTTTTAAGAAGATAAATGACAATTATGCAGCAAACACATTTTTCTCGAAAAAATTAAATTTAGTTATTTGATAAAAAGCGCTCATTGCAGAATCGGACAAAAGGAGGGATTTTATCTGTTTGGTAATTTTAACCTCGGTATACAAGGTATATGCATAGATTTTCTACAGTTTATTTTTTAAAAAGATTGGTTAAAAGAAAATGATACAGAAACTACTTTTTGCTAGATGAAATGAAAGAAGAACGCCCATGGGAGTTTGCAGATTTGGTCAATAGCAAAAATTTATCTGTTTGGAAAATTAAACCTCTGTTTCATTGAACGAATTTCTCCTCGTATACGGATAGAATTTACAAAGTTCCTTTATTTAAAATAAAGAAGTTAAATAAAAATGATATAGATAACATTTTTTTCCACAAGAAATTCAATTTTTCTTTTTATGAAGAGCGCACATGGCAGTTTGTAGATTGGGGCAAAAAGAGAGATTTTATCCGTCCGCTAAAATTAATCTCAGTTTTATAAAGAAGTTTTTTTTTTAAGTTCTCAGTTTTAGTATGAAGAGAAATCAAGATTTACGAATAGAAACACGACAGTTATTTTTTTTTTTTCAAACAAGTTAAAGGAAAAAGATATAGACAATACTTTTTTCTACAAGAAATTAAAGTTAAATATTTGATGGAGAATGCAAGTTGGAGTTTGGAAATTAGTGCAAAAAGAGCGAAATTTATCTGTTTGGAAACTTTAACCTCAGTTTCATAAAGCGAATTTTCTGAAATTTTACTAATAGAAATTGCACAGTTACTTTTTTAAAAACAAGTTGCATGAAAATAATAATGCAAGTAATACTTTTTTCTACAAAATAAAAAGTTGCCTATGGAAATTAGAAAAGTGTTGCAAAAGAGAGAATTTATCTGCTTGGAAAATTAACCAGTTTTATAACGGTAAATTATCAAGATTTAGTGATAGAAAATAGACATTTACTTTTACAGAGCCTATTAAATGAAAATGATGCAAATAACATTTTTTCTCTAGAAGAAAGTAAAGTTCGTTATCTAATGAAGAACATCTTTTGGTGCTTTTCAGTAAAGGGAGAGATTATATCTGTTTGAAAAATTTAACACCCTTTTCATGAATTAAAATTCTCAATGATTATGGGTCAAAATTCTACAGATTACGTCTTTTTAATAAACTAGTTAAATGAAATGATAGGGGAAAGGGGTGTATCTTGGGACACGGCCCATCTTGAGACTCTTAATGTTTTGAGAGTTGTAGAGCAAACAAACAGTAATATTCATAAATAGTGACAAATGACAGAGCATTCTAATCCTGGGTGTAATATTAAATTCATATGCTGAACAGATTAGAACTATTATCACTTAATTTGTTTTGACAACGCGCCGGCAACTGTACCCTACTGATTTAAAAGTACATTTTTAGTATAAAGAGTAAAAATTCATAAAAAGAAATGTCAAAGTCTTCCAGACGCTATTATCGTTCTATTACGTGTTAAAAATCTTGTTGGAGCCTCATGTTTAAGGCTTTTCATCCGTCAGACTGCAAATTCGCCTCTCTAGCTAAGATTGCTGGGTAAAACATTGCATTAGAATTACTTATAGTATTTGCATAAATTATTCAAGTTTGATTCTCTCAGAATTTCAGTCTGCTCCAAAAACCAGAATTATCGCTACAAAATCAGATTTTTGCTGCTACTAAAATGGATTTTACTGCTACAAAATTAGATTTTTCCTGCTCTAAAGCTGCTACAAAATCGCTTTGATGCACTTTCATCCCCGCCTCCGCGATTTTATTTTTAGAGATTTTTAATGCGAATTTTAGTAATTTTTCGTAATTGTAAGGCAATTTTTTTCTCTGTATATAAGGTGTTACTCACCGAAAGATAATGCATTTCCAACAACTTCCATGTTAATATCACATTGAACACAAAACAAGTTTATTCTGATTAAAATCTCGATAAAGAATTTTTATTATCATTTAATTTATGATTGAAAATTTTGGGTTGAGCTTGCAGTAAGACTCCTTGCCAAGTAAGTAGATTGGAAACCTGGTTCCCCTGCAAAATTTTTTCCTTTGACACGTATTACAAAGTTTGAACAGCTCGTTTAGAAACAAACTGTATAAAACCGTTTGTATAAATGTTATCAATAAAAATTATTTAAAAGTTTAAATATTAGGGATGCTACATACACTATATGGCCAAAGGTGACCGGCCACTTGCGATTTTAGACGTTTCGTTAAATATCTAGAAAACTACATAAAGGAATTATCCTAAAACTTCAGGTGTGTAAACAAAATAGTACAGGTCATACATTTCCGGGAGCATTTTTTCCGAAACCCCATAGGGGACCGTCAACAAACTGAAAAAGAACGAATATCTTTTGGACAACCCTGTAAAAACTAATGTAGCAAAAGCGTTCAAACTGTAGATTATGATTAAGTGCCTTATTGTTATAAAGACTGTTCATTTTTATGAGGATATCATGTATACTCGTAGAGAAATTAAAATTTTTATAAAAAAGAGTCCCAAATTTTGCCAAGATTTTTTTACCTATAATTTGTAGAGTTCTTAATATATAAAAAAAGTTATTTTCAGAAACTATGAAAACAACATTGTACACAATACCCTGTAATCAGAATTAAAAAATAATAAAAACTGCATGAAAAATGAGCACGTTTACTAAATAATGATTCACTGCGTATGCCCGAATGTAATCAAAGTATAATTTACATAATGTGTAAGCTAAATGTACAGAGCAACTTTTGTGAAAGTCTCAAAAACATAGTTTGAAAAGTCTGAAAATTATCGTTGATAGAATGAGCCCAAATTCCGTTATTCCCAAAAGGAAGCAAAAAGATGAGGGGTTGTATCCAAATACAGTAGTGCGTGAAGTATTGTGTATGCTATATGGCACTAATCAATGGATATATATCCATACAGTCCCTCACATTTTTTCTTCATTTTGGGAACAACGGATTTTGAGCTCATTCTATCAACGATAATTTTCAGAATTTTGCTCATTTTTTATACAATTTTTACTATATTTTAGTTCTGATTGCAGGGTATTGTGTATAGAGTTGTTTGTCATGTTTTTTGAAAAGAATTTTTTTTATATTAAGAATTCTGCAAATTATAAGCAAAAAACTTGGAAAAATTTGAGAC
Organism: Maratus speciosus; assembly: GCA_963932465.1. Lineage (NCBI taxonomy): Eukaryota > Metazoa > Arthropoda > Arachnida > Araneae > Salticidae > Maratus > Maratus speciosus. The sequence continues at coordinate 519,644,632 of OZ010796.1, forward strand.
TGTTTTTATGAAAACCTGAATTTCTCTTCGAGTATACATGCTGTCCTCATAAATATGAACACAAATGATTACAACAAGCCACTTAATCATAATCTACATTTTAAACGCCTTTACTACATTAGTTTTGACAGGGTTATCCAAACGATATTCGTTCTTTTTCAATTTTTGACGGTCCCCTATGGGGTTTCGGGATAAAACCTTCGCGGGAATATATGACCTATACTATATTGTTTACAATCTGAAGTTTCAGGTTAATTCGTCATGTGTTTTTCTAGATATTTAATAAAACGTCTAAAATCGCAAGTGGCCGGTCATCTTTGGCCACATAGTGTATATGTAGATTTAAAAAAGTGACAACTGTGAAAACACCGAATTTCATTATATTAGCTACTTAATTAAATATATCTATCTATATTATAAAGGACAAACATATCTGTGCGTAACGCATACGTCATTTTGCGAATGGCAACACTTTGAAATTTGAAATAAAATTTTGGTTCTGTAATTTTCTCTACTGCAAATTTTTATACTTGTAAACATCGCACATTTTAAATTTTTACACCGCCGTATAACGAAAAAAATGCTCTTTTAAATGCAATTTGTTTGAAAGCTGCATCTCATTTTAATTTTAGGATATTAATTTTTTTGTAGTTTTTATTACTTTTTTTTGTAATCGTGGCAGCTAAAGTACTCCATTTCTGTTGAAACTAAAGGGGGAAAAATGAAAATAGTAGATTGCTGTATATTTTTGTTGCCATTTTCTCATAAAAACCGGAAAAAAAATTTAAATTAAAATACGTGCTATGTCAAGAATATCGTCTGTTATAAAACCCAGTGAGTTTTGGCTTTATTTCGTTGTTATTTATCAATTAAATGATTTTGCCTTGCCGGCTCCATTGCGAAATATTAATAAACAATTTGCACATAAAAAAAAGTTCAGAATTTCTCTCCCGCTAATTTTCTACAACGAAATTAAAGCTTCATCAATAAATAAATAAAAAAATATTATATAAAAAAGCACGAATTTAACATATATGTAGTCGAACAATTTAAATTTTTAGAGCCGAATTGGGAAAAATATGTGCTTTTAAATGTAATTTGTATGAAATAGAGTTGCTAGGCAACAGTTAAAGTAAAAGAGAAAAAATAATCTATGTATTGAAAACACAAGATAGTTTTTTAGACAACTTCCTTGAACTTTTTACTGTACCAATTTTGCTAATAATTCTTTTTTAAAATGAAAGCTGTTCATTTGTAGATGTCCTCGCACTAGCTATTTTTCTAAATATTTTCATTTTTATATTTTTAATTTAATTTGAAAAGATTTTTTGAAATTTCATCAAAAGGGTAGTAATCGTATTATTTCCACTGTTGCAGAAAAAAAGAAATATTGGGTTTATTTATCCTTATTGATACCATTTACTCATTACAATAAAAAATAACTTTATTTTAAGTCTGAACAGAAAATGACGTCACTATTTAAAAAACATTTCCGCTCATAAAGCTAATGTTACAATATATTTTCATTCGGCTGATACCGAATTTGAGACACTTGGCGTAATGCTTCAGTAAATGCCATATTTAAAAGAAAACAATCCTTTTCTTTGATAAAACTATGTATTTTTACAAGACATCAGTTTCTGGAATTTGTATTTCCGCGGTACTGAAATTAGACCCTCAAGCCAAAAGAATACATTTTCACATGCAAAGTTTTAGCTGACAAACGGAACTTCACGTTTGAAAATCTATCTATATTATAAAGGAAAAATATGTCCGTGCGTACGGCTGACGTCATTTTGAGAATGGCAACGCTTGACGATTAAATGTCGGATTTGCAATCTTTGCTACAGCAATTTTTTTAATTTCTAAACATCGCGTATCTTCAATTTTTACACCCGTTATATAGGGGAAAATTCTACTTTCAAATGCAATTTTCTTGAAAACTTTATCTTAATTGATTTATTTATTATGTCTTTTTAAATAATTTTCAAGAATAATGTTTTTTAATCTATATCCATTGCGTACAGGCTCCATTACGGAATAAGCCATTTGCAGTTAAAATAATATAAATAATTCAGCATTTGTCCCTGACTAATTTTTTATAGCGAAATTAAAACTTCATCAATCTATTATATTAAAAAGTGACTGTCCATTTGTATTTCACAGCTTCTCCTCCTAGAATATGGAATGTTGGATCATCGAATTAACGCCAGTTATCCGCATGGGTCCGAGGATGTTAAACGTGGTCGTAGAATTTTAAAATTTGTTTAGTTTTCGAGATATAAATTTTTACGTTATTTTTTATGACATTTCTGTAATGATAGAAACTAAAATTGCTCCATTTTTGTGGATAAAAGAGAGAAAAGGGAAAATGACAAGGATTATTAGGTATCATTGTTTGAGATCATTTTTAAATTGAAATTAACGCATATTTGAATAAATAGTGAAAAAATGATTGTAGTTTTCAAGAAAATTTCACGAAATACGAACTCACACATATTCAAGCTTCAGGGATCCGTTTATTTTAGAAACACAAACTCGACTCTCGACTGGAACATTCAGATAAATTCTATTGACATCAAAAGAAAAAAAAACATTGTACGTTATTTTCATTTAATTTAAAGTCGTAAAGTAGATTTTCAACCATTGCCTTAAGATGGCTAATAAAACATTTCAGAAGCGGACATTAAAAATGCGAAAAAGCGAAAAAAAAAAGAGAAAAGTTTCAGCGAGAAAAAAAAATAATTCTTTAAATATTTATTTTAATTCATAAATATAAAATGCTTCTGAATAAATTCGCCCAAACAAATTCATTTTTGTATAAGTTGACCCAAATGACATCATTTCTACGAACTCCGAAATTCGAAGCAAAATAGGCAAATAAAGTTATAGAATATGTGCATTTTTATTGGGAAAGTTTTGACTTAAATTGTAAATATAACTTATTATTTGAAATATTGTATTTAATAAAATTAATATTGCAATGGCTTTCTAAATTTACAATAAAGTTAAGATTTCATTTTTCGCAAAAAGATCGATTGTCTCATGCAATTCAAAAGCAACACAACGGGTTGCTACGCAACTAGTAGTAATAAAAGAATAAATCGCTCTGAGTGTCTGTGTGTCTGTCTGTCTGTCTGTGTGCGATGGCTAGCGAAAACTACCGCACGTAGAAGTCTGAAAATTCAGATGTGGTTAGTCCAAGACAGGTCCTAATACACCTGAGGTTCAGATTTTTGATTTTTGAAGGGCCGGGGCGCCTGGGCCCCTTTCAATTTTTATGCACTAAAACGCACCGAAAACTGGCGATATGAAGCAAATAAAATAATAAAACTTTGTAAAAAATCACCATAAAATTAAAACAAAACACAGGACGCGTTTCGAGCTAAAAACATAACAGCTCGTCATCAGCTAAGCATACACGTGTCCGAAAACGAACAAGTTCAAAAATGAACTGAAGAAAAAGAATGTTGCGAAGAATGCGACAGATGGCGCTACCTGATAGAGGGATATGCAAAAGAGAAATGTGTTGAAAAAAGATAGAAGAGAAAATGAAATGGAAAAAATGGAAATAAAAGAAAAAATAAAAATAAAAGAAGTAAATTAAAAATATAAATAAAAATAATAAATAAAGAACTATAAAAGAACAAGAAAAAAATCCAAATTATTATTATTTTTTTTTTTTTTTACAAAATAAAAAGAAAAGAAACAAGAGAAAAGGGAAAAGAATTACAAAATTAATTTCCACGCTGGAGATAGGAAAGGAGATGATGGGAGATCATTGACAAGATTAGCAGAATTTTTAGAAATAAAATATGCTTCATGAAAATCCAAGTGAGAGGGAGAGGCAGGGGAAGAAATAATTTTGGCCATGGAGAAATTGAAACAATGACTGGAAGACCAACAGTGAGAAGCAATCGAAGATTTAGAGATTTCTTGATTTGCAATATATCTCTGATGCTCGCCAAATCTGAATTTTAAAGCTCTCTTTGTTTGACCAATATAACCTAAATTGCAAGAGCAAGGAATGAAATAAACACCCCACCGGTTCTCAGTAGGAACAGGATCTTTTAGAGAAGAGAATTTAATTTTATTCATAGGTTTGAAGATAACTTTAAAGTTAAAACGAGAAAGTATTTTAGCAATTTTGAAACACAGAAGAGAATAAAAGTTGATTGTTTGGAAAGAAGGTTGCGCGAATTTCATTACTCTTCCATTGAGATTGATGAAATCCTGCATTTAGTTAGTATTTGTGTCAGGCAAACTGCTTTTCAGTTTAACAATTCTTTCTATTCTCAAACTGAGGGTCTGGCCATGGGTAATCCATTGTCTCCTCTTTTATGTGATATTTATATGCATTTTGTTGAAGAAAAACTCTTCAGTTTATATAAATTTCCTTTCTGGTTTAGGTATGTTGATGACACTTTCATTTTAATTCCATCTGACCTTGATCTTTCTAATCTCCTTTCTCTTGTTAATTCTGTTGATCCTTGTATTCAATTTACTCTCGAAGTCGAAGAGAACAATTCTCTTCCTTTCCTTGACGTCTTGGTTTCAAAACTCCCAGATCGGTTCTCTACCTCCGTTTATAGAAAACCTTTCGCTGGGTCCCTTCCCCCTCATGCCCTTTCAAATCATCCTCCTCAACAAAAAGTGGCGTCCTTTTATACTTTTGTTTTTAGGGCGTTACGCATTTGTTCTGACTCTTCTGCTCTGAATAATGAAATTAATTATCTGAAATCTCTTGCCCTTGCTCGTGGTTATAATCCCTCTTTAATTGATAAAGCTTTGTATAAATTTAATAAGCCTAAACGTCCTTTTTCTGATTCAAATAATCCTCCTAATTTTAATTCTATAATAGTTCTGCCCTTTTATTCTCTTCTGTGTTTCAAAATTGCTAAAATACTTTCTCGTTTTAACTTTAAAGTTATCTTCAAACCTATGAATAAAATTAAATTCTCTTCTCTAAAAGATCCTGTTCCTACTGAGAACCGGTGGGGTGTTTATTTCATTCCTTGCTCTTGCAATTTAGGTTATATTGGTCAAACAAAGAGAGCTTTAAAATTCAGATTAGGCGAGCATCAGAGATATATTGCAAATCAAGAAATCTCTAAATCTTCGATTGCTTCTCACTGTTGGTCTTCCAGTCATTGTTTCAATTTCTCCATGGCCAAAATTATTTCTTCCCCTGCCTCTCCCTCTCACTTGGATTTTCATGAAGCATATTTTATTTCTAAAAATTCTGCTAATCTTGTCAATGATCTCCCATCATCTCCTTTCCTATCTCCAGCGTGGAAATTAATTTTGTAATTCTTTTCCCTTTTCTCTTGTTTCTTTTCTTTTTATTTTGTAAAAAAAAAAATAATAATAATAATTTGGATTTTTTTCTTGTTCTTTTATAGTTCTTTATTTATTATTTTTATTTATATTTTTAATTTACTTCTTTTATTTTTATTTTTTCTTTTATTTCCATTTTTTCCATTTCATTTTCTCTTCTATCTTTTTTCAACACATTTCTCTTTTGCATATCCCTCTATCAGGTAGCGCCATCTGTCGCATTCTTCGCAACATTCTTTTTCTTCAGTTCATTTTTGAACTTGTTCGTTTTCGGACACGTGTATGCTTAGCTGATGACGAGCTGTTATGTTTTTAGCTCGAAACGCGTCCTGTGTTTTGTTTTAATTTTATGGTGATTTTTTACAAAGTTTTATTATTTTATTTACGTTAATAACATGCCTCTTTTCTATCCGATCTTCTTCGTTTTTGGAGTAAATAATCCTTTTAGTTTCTGCCCCATTTCTACATTTCGCTTAAGACCCTGGTACCCTTGCAAGGGGCCCAGTACAGGGCCACTTGAAGTTTTAGTGCACTAAATTACTAATAGCATGCATCTTTTCTAACCGATCTTCTTCGTTTTTGGTGTGAATTCTTCTTTCAGTTTCTGCCACATTTCTATATTTCAATTAAGAAACTGGAACCTTTGCAAGGGACCCAGTACAGGGCCCCTTGAAGTTTTAGTGCACTAAGTTTTTAATAACATGCCTCTTTTCTATCCGATCTTCGTCGTTTTTGGGGTGAATTCTCCTTTTGAGTTTCTGACCCATTTCTACATTTCAGTTAAGACCCTGGCACACTGTCAAGGGGCCCAGTACAGGGCCCCTTGAAGTTTTAGTGTACTAAGTTGTTAATAACATGCCTCTTTTCTAACCGATCTTCGTCGTTTTTGGGGTGAATTCTCCTTTTTAGTTTCTGACCCATTTCTACATTTCAGTTAAGACCTTGGCACCCTGTCAAGGGGCCCAGTACAGGGCCCCTTGAAGTTTTAGTGTACTAAGTTGTTAATAACATGCCTCTTTTCTATCCGATCTTCTTCGTTTTTGGGATGAATTCCTCTTTCAGTTTCAGCCCCATTTCTACATTTCAGTTAAGACCCTGGCACCTTTGCAAGGGGCCCAGTACATGGCCCCTTGAAGTTTTAGTGCACTAAATTTTTAATAATATGCCTCTTTTCTATCCGATCTTCTTCGTTTTGAGTGTGAATTCTACTTTTTTAATTCTACTTTCAGTTTCCACCACATTTCAGTTAAGGCCCTGGCACCTTTGCAAGGTGCCCGGTACAGGGCCCCTGACGTTTTAGTGCACTAAATTGTTAATAACATGCCTCTTTTCTATCCGATCTTCTTCGTTTTGGGGGTGAATTCTTCTTTTAGTTTCTACCCCATTTCAACTTTTCAGTTAAGACACTGGCACCCTTATAAGGGGCCCGGTACAGGGCCCCTTGAAGTTTTAGCGCACTAAAATGTTAATAACATGCCTCTTTTCTATCCGATCTTCGTCGTTTTTGGGTTAAATTCTCCTTTCATTTTGTGGCCCATTTCTCCATTTCAGTTAAGATTCTGGCACCTTGTCATGGGGCCCAGTACAGGGCCCCTTGAAGTTTTTGTGCACTAAATTGTTAATAACATGCCTCTTTTCTATTCGATCTTCTTCGTTTTTGGGGTGAATTCTCCTTTCAGTTTCTACCCCATTTCTTTATTTCAGTTAAGACCCTGGCACCCTTGCAAGAGGCCCGGTACAAGGCCCATTGAACCTTTAGTGCACTGAATTGTTAATAAATTGCTTCCTTTTTATCCGATCCTCATTTTTGGGATACTTTCTGCATTTAGTTATACTCCCGTGTCTACATTCCAGTTCCATGGGCCCATCTAGGGTTCTTTAGGGCCCGGTCCAGGGCCCCTTAAATTTTTTGTGTGTCATTCGTTTTTCACACCCTAATTTTCTGACCTTCGCAAAGCGTAATGTTAAAGTTGAGTCTTAAACTCTTCTCCTTAGACCAACAATCACATATTTTTATTGGGGCCTGAGGGACTTTTTTAAATCTTCCCCCAATTTTTTGCACATTTATTTTAAATTATATTCTAATGATTAATTCGTACCCTATGCTTAATCTCAAGTAATCGAAGATCTAAAACGCTAAGTACTAAAACGTTGTAACATGTTTTTATGTTAGGGCCTTTTCTCAACTATCAGTTGGCCCCTTTTGGGCCCCCTATTATAACTCCCTTAAAAATTGACTGATTCACTAGCTTTTTTTCTTCCAACAACATCTTAGGTTCTCCAGCTATTACATGAACGACAAAAGAAAAAATATTTCAGGCTTCAACTACCACCAATTTTGAATATAAATCGTCTTCTTAGGGCCCTTGGCGCATCTTCTTTTAAAATGATCCGAATTCCTTGCAATTTTCTTTACCATAGTTCTAGCGTCCTCAGATTACATTATAGCCGCCGCGGAAGGCAATGGAACCTCCCAAATTAGGTTCAATTAAAAGAATTTCCAAAGATATAAAATCAATCAAACTTAAGTTTTGTTTAAAGGTTATTATTTACAAACCCTGGGCAACGCCGGGCGGGTCTGCTAGTAACTAATAAAAAAGAAATTATGGCACTGTGCCTCATAAAATATTCTCAAAACTATTTAATTTCTCTCGTTACATTATTTAAAATAAAAGAAAGAAAATGTTCTTCTGCTTCTCATTTTGAAATAAACTCCCTTCAACGAGGCGAAAAATCATCGATTTTACCTTGACAGGGTTACGCCATAGAATTACAAAGAACAAATTTCTTGTATAATTCTATGGGTTACTCACGGACACATGTTTTGCGGTCTTAGAAGGGGGAAAAGACAACCTAATGATAAAACGTCAAGTGGGTGTTGAAAAAACACGCCTTAGCACGTTCACGCATCGCGGTGCGTCACACTCGACTTTCTCAGAGTTATCAAGTCTCTGGCTTTTTGCACACCACTGTTATTTTAGAGAAAATGTTGTTCCTTTAAATCGCCCAATTGTTCTAATTAAATAAAACAACATTTTCTGTATTAAAATACTGGTATCCAAAAAGCCGGAGACTTGGCAGCTGTGAGACAGTCGAGTGTGATCCACCGCGCCGGCGTGAACGTGTTAAATTTAATATATCACTATAAATTGACAGTCGGGAAATTTTTTTTTACTTTGATTGAATGCAAAATTTCTCGAAAGCACCGCCATGCCTTATTGGTCAAAACTTGAGCTAAAATTCAAAATGATCGACTTCAAGATACGAGCTTCGGGGACAGGACCCTTAAATCTGTGGGCTTTGAATGCATCCGTATTTTTCAAATTTCTCCTCGGAAAATTAAAAATTTTATCCCCTTTTTTCTGTATGCTCTTCTTGAAGGATCTTTCTTTTTTATTTGACAAAATGTTTCTAAAATAGATAGTAAACTTTATATTTTAAATGGTAAAATCTGTGTTGAGCAGGCGAGTTGTAAATAAGATTTTAACACTTGAAATATAACTTAGATTCCGTTCAAATAAAATCGAAATAAATCTTTGACTTTTTTAAAGGTTTGTATTTTAGACATGCCTTATCATTTTATGTACAATCATCATAAGCATAATACAAAATCTGCAATACAAATATTTACAATTTAAAAATGGAAAAGTCTAAGATTTATTTCGATTTCATTTGAACGGAATCTAAGTTTTTAGTGTGTTTAAAGTATTGTATTGTTTGAATTTTATTTTTATTTTTTAATGTTCAATTTGTTTAACTTATTTGTTACAAGAATGAAATATCTTAATATCTGTGCCTTCTTGGGCTTAAACCTTTGAAGGGCAAGCAATTGTGTTTATGTAATGTTGAATTCCCACCGGAAAGTTCGAAAAATTATGTTTCTAAACAAGGAAAAGCAATTTTACAACTTTTTTCCACAAAAGTTAACAAAGTAAAATTTAATAAAAAAATTTCTGGTGGAAATATTCATTAAAATTAGGTGGGTAATATATCCCACCGCCCCTCAAGGGGTTAAACACTGTAGGAAATAAATTGTTTTCTTTTTAATTTGTTCTGCAAATTATGTTTGCTTTTTTAATATGTCAAGTTTTTAAATAATTACTGCATCAGACAAACTCATTTCAAAGTTAAAGGAATGTACCATCATTAGGGATTGATTATCGCATCGCAATTTGTGCTGTAATTTACCAATGATTAATCCTAAATGTTTTATGAAAGCAATAATACAGGTTGTCGTAGTTCGAACAAAAACTTTCAATCTGAGCATAAAAAATCAAATTTTACTTAAATTTAGTTACCCCATTTTCCATTCGGGAACGCTATGAATACAAAAATAGTATTAAATATTTACTGCTAATTTTTAACAACAGTATAGCTGTTATACAGTAAGACATAAAAAAACGCCAGTTTTACTTAAAAAAATTTTACCCTATATTCTCGCAGCAGACGCAAGAGGAAATTGTTACCTAAGTTTAAGTTGGGGTATTTATTTTGTGGCAACACCAGTCGTTTCTGCGCCCCACAAAAAAATAACAAAAGACCTTGAGGAAAAATTTTGGATAAAAAAGGCCATAGACATAACGTTATTCCCTATGTTTTTAAAATTTACAAATAATTATTTTTTATTTCCTGTTGATACAAAAAGATATTGCCTATGAATAATAAATATATTATACAGCAAAAAAATGTCCGTGTGTAACATTGGCGTGATATTGACGATGTAACCTGCAAAATAAATTTCACTTGTTTGAAAATTTATTAACTTCTAAACGTCTGACAATTTCAATTTTTACACCGTCTTAAAACAATAAAAACAGTTCAGAATTTGTTTCCGGCTAATATTCTTATATAACGCAATTAAAGCTTCATCTATAAATAAATATAAGAAAACATAAATCACAATAAATAAATCACAAAGTTAACACTTTTTTAATCGAACTACCCGCTCATCTGTAGGTAACTGATAGTCATGCTTAAAAATCAGTATCGGTAAAATATATTTCAATTTTTTGACGTCATATTCACCTACTTTCTGCATTACGCAAATTAATATTTCTTGTATTACTAACAAAGGTTTGAAAATGTCACTTTTATTTCACTATGATGTATTCATCTTAACTTTAATTCTTAATATATATATATATATATATATATGTATTTCAATTTCCTTTTTAACGAAGAAATCTTTCAGCTGAAAATTAATTGCTGTAGACAAAAATTTATCACGGCTTTTGAATTTTTTGCAACAATAAGAAATAATGTTAAATTTTATAGGAAAATATCCATTGATTTTTCAATGAAAATAGTGAAATTTGTAATCGTTAAGAAAAATATTTAAATAATCTAAATAATACATAGCCTGTGTTACTTTCTGAGTTATAATCCTCCCATATGCAAAGGCATTTTATCATCCGTTTTGAGTCGGACGTTAGACAAACGTTTTTACTCTTTAAATTTAAAATATTATTAGAATTTGCAAAGATTAAAAAAATTGCAGCATCATCGACAAAACGATGGAAAGAAAAACTAAAAAATTTATGTGCTCCTTAGGCTTTTCTATGTTAAATTAACATTGAGAAGTGACACTGGAAATAAATAAGTATTGCGCTTAATAATATACTAAAATTATTTTTTAATTTTGGCAAATGTCGCGGATTTTGGACATTTCATTTGATTGCGCGCCAGTGCGGAAAGAATTGCCGAAATAAGATTTGATTCTTCTTTTGGTAGAAAAAAAAAAATAACGAAATTTGAGCAAAAAAGTCATGCATCTGGATAACCAAAAACAAACTGTATTCTTTGATTTATACTCTTTGCTTTGAACAGGAACAGGACCAGTTTTTCGATTAGAAGAACACTTAGAGGTGACAAAAGAATGCTTTGTTAACGAATTGAATCATCCAAAATACTTGCACGATCAATACACTGTCCCAACTAGATTTGAATTGGTTCAGTATTTCGAAAGTTATCGTGATGACAAGTTTTGCATGTTTTTTTGTTTGTTTTTTACTTTTGTGTATTTTTGTAAACGAAGTATAACATCTCCATACTGGACTAATATACTCGTCTAATACACTGTAAAAAAATCACTGTATCTTTACAGCAAAAAATGCTGGCAATATGGGTGCCAGCAAATTTTGCTGTCAATTTACAGCAATTTTGTTTTCCACGAGTAAACAGCAAACTTGTAAATTTACAGCACTTTTACATTTAATTTTACAGTAATTTTGTTTTTTAGATTTTACAAAAAATTGTATTTTTTCAGCATATTTTGCTGTTAATTTTACAGCACTTTTAACAAGATAACAGTAATTTTTTAGCCTTTATTATTATTTATTGTATATCGAAATAAAATAAAAAATTGCTAAAAAGGTGCATTTAATGTCACAAATATAAAAAGATGTTAATAAGATGTTGTTACATAATAAAACAGTTTTTAAAAACTTAAAAATCTCCAAGATTTCGTGCCGAGCGCTTTCGATCACTATCGCTATTCGATCAGTAGGTGATCGAAAGCGCTAGGCATGAAATATTGGAAGCTTATAAAAACTATTTTATTATGTAATGACATCTTATTAATATCTTTTTATATTTATGACATTAAATGCACCTTTTTAGCAAGTTTTAATTTTATTTCGATATAGTTTTCAAGGTGAATGCGACATTCTAACGGTATATGTTTTTGTTTTCATATATATACATTTTGTATTTATTTTATTTTATTTATTATTATTATTATTATTTGTAGATATACGTTTGCATCTTCCTCCCCCCCCCCCCCCCCCCCCCCGCCCTGCAATGTTTGTTTACTTTGAATTTTTTTTTTTTTTTTTTTTTTTTTTTGTATACTATGATACATCTTTTAAAAACTAAGAGCTCTATAAGTGTTATCTTTATGTCTACTTATATCATTGTTTTAATAACATTATTATATAATAAATTCTGTTATACATGTGTAAGATACAAATTTAGCACCATAAAGCAAAATAATAAATAAAATAGGAAAATACACCGAAAAAAGCAATAAATCGTAAATTTTAAACTATTGTAACTCATTGTAAAGAATTTTCCTTATGTGAATTTCAAATGTACTGCGTAATATAACATACATTGAGAACATTCAAAATATCTAATTTCAGCATCTAGTGCTAATTACTTCTTATTGTTCGATAATTATCAAAAGCAAAATGCGATCTGCTGCTTTTGAATGCTGCGACAATAGTAAGCAAACTCTTGGAATATTTTATGGATCAATAAAGAAGTGTATCCAGCTTACACACAATAAATGATTTAAAAATTACATATTAAAAATGTAAAGAAATGCGCGTAAAAAACTAGCATCTATGAAATGTGAATAACTCCGACGGTAAATCGGACCATAAGTCGTAAAATTGTTTTTGAAATTTTAATAAACTACAATAATACATTAAATAAATAAAAACATTTAAATTAGTACAAAAAGCGCACTTAAATCTTTTAGACAATTAAAAAATATTGTATAATTTAGATTAGTAAGGTATGTTAAAATACAAATAACGGAAAAAATGAAATTGCGAAAAATATATAATAGCAAAGCAAAACATATCTCAAAAATATTGATTTTTTTTTTTTTTTAATCTGGTACTTTGACACATAAGTAAATAATAACTAAGTCCTATGATGGAAAAAAGAAAAGAAAAATAATAATTTTTTCAAATGTAAATTGGAAATATTCTCTTTTGTTATAATTTAAGACAAAATATTTAACCCTTATACAAATGATTCAAAGCTACTGTCAGTCAACGTTTATATATATGTACGCAAATACAAAATTTGTATCTTACATTATATAAGAGAACTGCCTATTTGATACAGTTATTAAATCAATGATACGAATAAACATAAAAATAAAACTTACTCTGATTTTTTTAAAATATGTAATCCAGAATTGTATATAAGTATCCAAAATCGCCATTTTGAATTCATAATAGGCACATATTCACACCGACGCTAACATTCGTACGACACTACTTAACGCTAATAATAACCTGCTTTGGCTTGACAGTGTGCCTGTAGGGTAGGTATCTCATCTGGAATGTAGTCCAGGCGGTTTTGCCATTGTTGAAATAACAGCAGTTTACTGTAAATCGATACAGAAGTTAATAAAACGCTGTATTTTAGCGATTCACAGCCAAATCAGCTGTAATTTTTACCGTTTTTTTTTACTGTGTAGAATGGCAAATCAATTTGCTATACCAATTAGATTCGAATTGGTTCAGTATTTCGGGCTTTATCGCAAGTCAACATTTGCATTATGTGTATATGTATGTATGTTTGTGTGTGTGTATGCGAGTGTGTGGGTGTGGGTGCATAAACAAAATGATTGCAATGGATCGATTTCTATGAAAATCAACCTAAAAATATTAAGATTAACGTACTTTCCAGCAACTATTTTGCATTTAATCATTTGTATCACCGTGTTGCATATCTGCAACATACACAAAAGTCAATGTTACTTACACATTTGGCTTTCAAAGACGATTTTATTTATTGCTGCTATCTCCCAACACAACGCAACAACAGTTAAAATACTTTATACATTGAATTTTCAACAGACGGCGACACTGTGTTCATTTTTCATGCCAAAATTTCATTTATCATTTGAGCAGTTTTTTATTGTTATTACTAAAATGAACTTCGTAAATTTTGTAAAATTAAAAAGACTGGAGACGACCTAAAATACATTTTTTACAAAGGTAAGTTCGTATACTTTACAATTTTGTGTTAGAAAATTGACACTATTTATGAGAAGTGTGTAATTTTCCGTTTATTGTAAGATGTGAAAACAGTACCTTTTAGATAATAATTTCTTATTTTTATGTTCTACATTTTTTTCATGCTTAAAATGGTGTGTTCTGACATCTGAGTAAATATTTTTCTAATCGGATTTGTTGATTCACAAAGGGTTAAAATGAAAAATAAAGCAATGGATCGAAAACTTCTGCGTATAAATTTATTTTTGGAAATGAACGGGGCGGAACTGCGGGCGGTGCCAAAAATTCATGCTTGCCACCGGTGAAAAAAAATCATAGTGTCGGCCCTGCCACATGGATTGCGAGTATTTTATTAATCACAAAACACCTTTAAAACTACTGTTTCGCCGTACAGTTTAATATAATGTGCAAATACAAACAGCCTATAAAAGCAAACAAAATTATTGATCATGGAATAGAAAATTTTGTGAATATTTTATTCGGAATCGTTAAAACGAATGACGCTGTTCTGATAATGATGGTATAAGCTTAATGACGGTTAGACAAACAACTCACGTAACAGTCAAAATTAAATTTGTACAAGGTGGCCATAATTAAACTGACAGTACTCGGAGTGTTCTGTAGCGCGATTCAATTGAGAGAATGACGCCAAATTTTGTAAGAAGTTTAAACAAAACAGGGGATGAAGGATTCCGTGAAAATAAAATTTAGTTCCAAAAGACACCACTAGGGGAATATGTGGCGCTGTGTAGCAGAATAGAGAGTTTTAAAAATGCAGAATCAATACTAAAATCGTTAAATATGCTAAATAAAAGGTAATTTTATTTCAGTTTTGATTCTGCATTTTTTAAATCTAGGGGAATATGTGGAGCTGTGTAACTGAAAAGAGAGTTTTTAAAAATGCAGATTCAGAACTGAAATAAAATTACCTTTTATTTAGCACATTTAACGATTTTAATATGGATTCTGCATTTTTAAAACTCTTTTTTATGTCATACACCGCCAGATATTCCCCTATCGGTGACTTTTGGAACTAATTTTTTTCGCGGAATCCTGCGTCCCCCGTTTTGTTTTATCTTCTCACAAAATTTGGCGTCATTCTCTCAATTATATTGCGCTACAGAACACTCTGAGTACTGTCAGTTTAATTATGGCCACCTTGTACTTTGCTTCTACATTCCGCTAAGAAAGTTTTGGATGTCGCATTTTTCCTGATCTGTCAAAAAAAAAAGACTTGCCAGTATTTAAATGTGTCACAAACCATTTAGAAATGTAAGGAAATATTTTTTATTGGAAATGGGGCAAAAACCCACATTAATGGGGAAAAAATACCCACTGCGTATCTTTGCCCCACCACTGCGTACTTTTAACCCAACCCATGGGCCAAAGATACGCAGAGCAATGTTTTTAAAAAATTGCAATTTCTCACAGAATTGTAATTTGACAGAATGTCGGTTGTTCATGGCACTTACCTAAGGTTCTAATCTAACATTTTAATCACTCATTACATAAGTTTAGAGCAATGCATGCGTTAAAAATCAAAATGTATGGAAAGCGCTTATCTTTACCCCCACCTACTCTACATTTGGAATTGTGGTAGATAGTTCACTGATGATGGCTTTTCCGAGACGACCCCGTCCCGAAAATCGGCTTATCCTGCCAAATTTGACAGCATTTTCAGAATTCATTTAAATCATAAATTGCGGTTGATAACACCCTTTTTGTGCGTTCGAGATTCAGATTCACTCAATTAGATTTCTGATGTATTCTAAATGTAATAAAGCTTATTTCTAGTCAAAAAGTTACGTGGCCACAAAACAATCTTTTTCGTCAATAATTTGTAATGTTATGGAAATAAAATAACGCATAACAGTAAAGTAACGAGCTGAATAACAAGTCTATAACGTACCAAGCATTTCAGTAAATTTTAATACTAAAAAGATTGTAAGAGGTCATTTTGACCCCTACCACATTAATATACTTCGGTTCGAACCAGAAATTTCTTTTTAAAATAAGTTTTAAAAAAATAATAATAATAATGTTAAACAATTTTAAATAAAAATTCCGGTGTAAAATATTTTTATAAAACTTGAGTAAAACTTCCGGTCGTTTTAGTGTTAAAAAAAGGTTCAAGGCTTTGCATTTCATACTGAGAAGATATCTCAATCTACGCATTACCTTAAATCACAGACTTTCGAAATGATAAGACAGGCTTCCTACCTTTAAGATCACTGCCATTGAAATGTAAGCCTTTTATTAACCCTTAAATGCCTGACTTTTTAAAAATCAATTTAAAAATGTTTTTCGGCATTCATTTCTTAAATAAATCATGGGAAAAATACTTTAAAAAATCGTATTTTGCTTTAAGTATGGTTTACGGCTAAAAAACGGTTTGTTGCCAATTGGCAACATTCGGCTTTAATTGAAAAAATAATTTTCCTTGATAAAATTCTATAATATTAAACACACATGAATTTTAGGAACTGTGATAAGGTCTTTTCACAAAGTGCTTTATAAAAGTAATTAATTCTTATTACAAATACAAAAATTTATGGTAAAACATTATAAAAATTAATGTGGAATACAAAATAAATTGTTTATTTTATGATACTTGATAATATGAGTACAAATTATTTAGTTAGGCAAATGTATGGAAATTTTTAAAATAATTATTATCCCTATTAAAACTCTGTCAAACACCACATTTTTCCTATTTCTTTACAATGTATCCTTTTCAATTTGGGAATTTGCACCTTATCTTTTTCTCTGTATACAGAGGCATATTTCCTGTTTGGTCGAATCGACATCTTTATGTGAGTACTGTGATGGACCTCTATGACTTTTTTTTTTTCCGAATTTCTTCTTCAACCATCGATGAGTGTCTTCCACGCTTAGGGATGTATTTACTTCCCACCATGCATAATGATCTTGCAAATTCTGCTCTGATCTTTGATTGAGGCATTATATCCGATTGATGATCATTAGCATTCAAAACTCTTTTGTAGAGAAGCCATGCGTTTACTGTAGTGAATTCACGCAAATGGGAAAATATTCGTAGATACTATTTGCGACTACGATTTTGTAACGGGCCGTTAAGTTATCCAAATCGGTCAACTCCTCCGATATGTCGCTTTTATTCCTTAATTACGTATGGACTATCTATTTTAATGATCTTCTTTTCACTCCTGTCAACACGACTGACTTTTTTTACAGAATTTGTTCCGGCGAAAGTAGATACAGCATCGTGACGAATTTATTGTCTTTCCAGACTAGTGATGAAATGGCGATGCCATCTACAGTTGTAGTATATCCAATCAAGAACCCCAATCTAAACCTTTTAAGGGTTTTTCGTCGGGTAGTTTGCATCAAGGAATTCTATTTCTTCTGACTGTATACCCAATGTATGGATGCCAGTGTTTGCCAAATGTACAATCAGCGGCAAAGCCGTATAATAGTTGTCAAAATGCAACTTATGGTTTACTGATCTTGGTATTCTTCTTCACAGCCTATTGAATACATTGTTTGAAGGGCCAAAGTTGGGTTCAGTAATTGGTCTCGTTAGCATATTTTCTTTACCTGAATATACTTCTAAGTTACAAGCATTCCCAGAAATACCGGCAAGTACAAAAAGTTTAAATCCCCATCTATGGGTTTTATTTGACATATATTGCTTCATGTAATGCCGAACTTTCATATTGCACCTTTGCTCATCAATTGGGAGATTTTGCTTAAAAGGGTTAGAAGCAAAATGATTGTTTAAAATATCAATGATAGGTCGAAATTTGTGTTAATCGATCATGTTTCGTATCATCTCGAGGTAGATGATTTTGGTTGTCATTGAAATGAATAAATTTTCGGACTTTCTCAAACTGATTTCTGTTCATTGTGTCCTGAGTTAAAGGAAAACCAAGTTCATGACTCCAATACGATCGCAAACTGGGCAAATGCCCTAAAGACATGTATAATATTATCCCCATAAATTGCCTTAAGTCTTGTGATGTGAAATTCGCAGGTTTATAAGGATCTTTTTTGCAGGCATATTTAATAGCGTTCACTGACAATTTTTTCTATAACCTGATCTGAAGAGAAATATTTGAAAAAAGCTAGTGGTGTATCCAACTCATTAACGTTTGGTGAATAATCTCATTTCCACTAAACTTTATCTAGTTTTCATTTACCTTTATGTTCTCTTTTTTCAAACAATCTACCTGTTTGGCAGTTTACATTACTTTGAAATCTCTTTACTGCATTTCGGAACAGCCATTTCAATATCATTATGAGAGTAATTATGAACCAATTCTTCATTTTTGTTTTTGAGTCAAATACTTTTTTGGAGGCATTCTAAAAATGATAGAGTAAAATTTGCATAAAATAAAATGTAGAAAAATATCTTGCATACATTTAAAAAAAGGTGAACTACAATTATAAACAACTAGAAAAATAAACTACTTCTATTGAATTTAGAAGAAAGTAAAACTAAAACTGCTCATTGTTCTCCAGGCTTAGTGGAACACTTAATGCCTGTTGTTGCCAATTGGCAACACACTCAAAAATCTGCTTACAACAAATATATTACATAAATATCCAAAAGTAATAATAAATATGGGCTACATACCTTACTTTTCCATGTAATAAATTTTATTTGATCACTACAGAACAAAATAGTGTATTTCACAACCTTCCAAACAAAACAAAACGATCATGTAGCAACAATTGAAAAAAGAAAATCTATATTTATTCTTAAACAACACTAGTGCTGCCATCGGCATGTTGAAAATTGATTTAATAATATTTTCTATATGTATTTTATTGGCAACATTAGCCATTAGAGCTTCAATATTATTCTAATAGTATTTTAGAAGGCTAAATTGGGTATGTTGCCAAAAGGCAACACCAGGCATTTAAGGGTTAACGTTTTTAAACTAATAAAAATTAATAATGCACTTTTAATGGCCATATATCATGTTTTATACAATAAAACGTGTGTAAAAATAGCCTGCGCATAACGGAAACTTGGCTAAAATGGAAAATTTCATGTTCTCTGCGAAGTAACATAATTTCTAAGATTAAAACCTGTCTAAAATGGAATGTTTAATATTATTCTAAAAATGACCTTCATTTTTAACTATCACGTTAGACTTTCGAAAATCCTAAATTTCAAAGTTAAAATACAGCAAAAATCTGATACCATAAAATGGATGTAAAACTTTTTTTTTATTAAATTAAATTTTATGTAATTCAATAATTTATTCAATTTTTTTTTTATTTATACTGGGATTCTTACAGCTAAACAGCTCAGTTGTCCGATGAAGCCGGGGGAAGGGGGGGGGGTGAGGTCAATTTTAACTTTTAACTTTTTAACCTTTAACTGATGTTACCGGTCTCTCAGACCGCGGCTTTTTTCAATTTTTATAGCTTAACTTGCTACTTTTAGTTTAACTACAAACACTACCGAAATTCTGTTCCGTTTGGAACCTTAGTACTATCACCAGAGACTTTTAAATGGGTGAATTTTAATTATAACAGTCCAGTACAAAAAGTTTAGTACAAAAAACCCATCCTATGAGTTAATCGCTTCTTTTATTCATCTTTCGATGAAGCGGTCTCACAGACCGCTTCACACTAGTTATGTAACAATTTCTGTAACATCAGTTAAAGGTTAACTTTAAAACTTACAATTTACGAAAAATCCTGTCTTGATGGTTAAAAATGAAGGTCATTTGCGTATTCAGCGGTAAAAAATACATAAAAATCAATTATCAAAAGTTAAAAACACAACAATCACATCTATTTTATGGTATCAGATGTTCGCTATTTTTTTTTACTTTTTAACTTTGAAATTTACGATTTGCAAAAAATCCTTCGTGATGTTAAAAATTGAAGGTCATTTTCGGATTCAGCGCGACAGAATTACATAAGAATCAATTATCAAAAGCTAAAAAACATGACACAACCCAAATTTTGCAGGCTAGTGTAATCTAATAGCATTTTAAGATAAGTATCACTTTGTAAAGAATTGACGCTGTTGCTTTTCAGAATTTTATTTAACAAAAATTCTGTTATTTTTTTCCTCGTATATGTTTAGTACAAGTTGTATATTTTGCATTAATATGTCAGAATGATTATAGATTTCAAATTTATATTACAATGTTAATTTTACTCTCAACTATTTTGTTTAACATATCTGACGATTATTTATATTTTTATTAAATTTATGAATGGCCCCTGTTGCCGCTAGAAGCGCCATCTATGTGGTTTGTTTGGAAACTTGTGAGTTGGGTTCCAGACGCCGATCAGAGGAGTAGTGTAAATATCGGCTCTCGATCAATTTATTGTTTTGTGAATTAAAGTTTAATTAGTAATACGGTCCGATAGTTCTATTTTATTGTGAGTTGTGTGCGGTGATTATTTGAGTATGAGCTATCGACGGGAACAGCCCCAATTTCGCAGAAAAAATATGCTACAACATTAAACAGCTATTATTATAGTTTTAATTGCAGAATAATGGGACTTTTTTGTCTTACTTATTAGTGTAATAGGAAAATTATACTAAATATAACTTATAGGTCGGAGGTACCGTATAAAAAATTGAATTTTGCAATTTTTTAAGAAATGTTTTTATTGACCCAAATCGTTTTTTTAAATACTTATTTACCTCATTTAAAACATTTTTGTAATTGAAACTATATGTATATGACTAATGATTTAGGAATTAGCCATTGGACATCGTTGAGAGTGGACATTCAGTATTTAACAATTATATTCTGTCACATTTCCTTAGTGTTTTAGGTAGATTTCGCATGAAATACTACCTATTACATTCTCCCCTATGTTGGAATTTCTGAAAAATTTTTGCAGATCTACACCGATCATGACCCCTAGAACCCAAAACCACCCTCAGTAAAAAACTTTATATATATATATATATATATATATCACTTTCTTCTGGACACGATTACTTTCGTAATTCTGCACAAATCTCTTCCAAACTGATACATAAAATAAAGAGGCATAAAATCTCGGTCAAGTTCGTTAATGGGGAAAATCGAGCCAAGGGGATGGAAATAGGGAGGGGTTTTGTTAAAACCGAAAAAAAACACATAACGTCTTAATTTTTGTACATATCAAATCAGTTTAAAGTTTTTATTACTTCTAAAAATAGGGCCAAAAATTTATGTATCACAGATTTTTATTAAAATTAAAAATGGGCTCAAGGGGCGCAAAAAACAGGGTTTTAGGGAGAAAAAAATTCATAACGTCGTCAATTCTCAAGATATCAAATCCAATTAAATTTATTATAAATCTTTTTAATATTGTCTACAGCTTTTATATTGACATGTTTTTGGTAGGACCAATTCGTGCCGTAAAAAAAATTAGAAACGAAAACAAAAAAGGGGTGGGGGGGGGGGGTTGAAGAAGAAGAAAATCCATCACTTCGCCAATTTGCAAGATATAAAATCCGCATGAATTTATTATATATCTTCTTAATATTATCTACAACATTTATATTGACAAGTTTTTGATAGGAACAATTCTTACAGCAAAAAAAAAAAAAAAAAAAAAAATAATAATAATAATAATAATAATAATAAATAAATAAAAAGACATAGCGTTCGAAGAAAAAAATCATCATATTAAGGGTGTTTTCAAATCCAAACTGCTTATTTTCTGACTCATTTTTAAATTCATTTTTTCTCTCAAATGCATCCAATTGTTAGATTCTCGTATTTAGAAACTGTATAATGTACCGTTATGGTCGATTTTTTGATAGAGGCAGAATATAATTCAAAAAATGCTGTCAAAGTGGGCATTTTGAACCAAATTTTCCGAAGTGATAGTGCTGGAAACGAAATTAAATGGTTGTATTGAGAAAATAATTGTAAATCAAGTTCTAATTAATTGAACTAAAAATAAAAACACAGGTCGCTTATAAATCTCTTCTAAAAAATCCCGTCAGCAAGTTTCATGATTTTACTTTTAAAAATGAGTCTGAAAATGTGTCAGAAAATTCAAGTTGTTGAACGGGGAAAAATATATTTTTTTTAATACCGACTTAATATGATTCTGATAAAATGAGCTCTTACAGAAAAATTAAATTAAAAATTCATCAAAAGCGGCCAGATAAAATTGTTAAACTGGGTTTATCTCTAATCTTGATTTAGCTTTTGTTGGTGAAATTAGTACTTAACATCGAAATCTATCTCCGCAAGTAGGCCGAGCTGGTAGGGATTTTTTTCATGCAGAATCGCTCCCCAAAATGGTTTCTAAATGTATTAAAAATTATTTAAATACTTAATCTGTTGACCGATCAGTACGAAAACCAATAGAGTTCTTGCAACAGCGGTCTATAACATATTCCCAAATGGGAAACCAGTCAAAGGTACCGTTTGGGAAGCTATCGAGTTCATTTACACACACACATATCATGATTACAATAATTCCTATGCACAATACTTTTGGAAAGTAAAAAATTTGTTCATTGTGAGTTTCTTCATTACAGACCCAAAGACCTAAAAGAACTAATGAAACTATCATTAGATCTTGAGCTAAGAGAAAGTCAGTTCATTCAATTAATCTCAGTATCAAAAGAAACTATGAAGAAGTTTTCAGAGAATTGATGGATTCGAAAGTCCTTGATTTTGTAATGAGAGGAAGTTGTTCTTTCCTTTAATCTCAAAGATGCACTATTAAGCTTATTATTCTAAATATTTTGATTTTTTCCACTCGAATTTTTCCACTCATAATAACAAATTTGTCGTTCTTTCTTAAAACTTCTATATTTTCATCAAACTTCAACATTTTGGAAGACTTAACTTGAAATAGTTTAACCCGGGAGAACTCGCTGCATGAGATTTTTTCTCACAGCAGTGGTGGAAAATTGGCGCAGGGGAGGAGCCTATTGACACCGTTAATTATTATAGTATTCTTCACCTTAATAAAAACTCAGAAATTCTGCTATTAGATAAGCAAAAAAATACTACTAAAATTTAGTGGTGTCAATAGGATCCGCCTCTGCGCCAATTTTCCACCACTGCTCACATGTCGTACTTTTTTAAGACTCTTATTTAAATCATTTTTCATTTTAAATAAAATTTCAAAATGTTTTTCAATTATTTTACCTATTTTGTGAATAAAAGTACTAAGCCAACCAAAAAAAGTTGATATTATATGAATGTAAAGTAAAAATAAAGCAACTGGGCATTCTCACTAGCGAGTTCTCCCGGGTTAATAAAATCTAGCATAATTATACACACGGAAAAAACTGTTTGGTTGTGATAGCCAAATTTATTTGGTTACACCGTCTAGTTAATTCCAGTAGTTGTCTGGACTAATATTTTTTTGTGTCAAGTACAACTGTTAGTTTGATTGATCCAAATAATATAATTAGTTTATTTAGTTGAATGCGCCAAATGCTTTCCGGCACGCGCAATTACTACAGTAAGACGACCAGAGCAAGACAGATGTAAGAATTATTAGAGAGCGCTTTTCCACTAACCCGTTAATTCTCCGTCAAACTGAACCGCGAGTTAAGTGTTTAACTCTCGGTTACACTTCAAATCCAATTCACCGTTAACTCAACCTGCCGAAATGCAAGAATAAATCGAAACTAAAGTTAGGTTACCCTAGAGGTCTGCACGGGCCGAAATTTCCATGCCCGGGCCCGGCCCGACTCATAGAGATAAAAATTCGCCCCGGTCCGGCCCGATACAAAAATTAAAAGATCGGCCCGGCCCGGTAAAAATCTTAAAAGTTCGTCCCGGCCGGTACAAAAAAAATATTGGCCCGGCCCGGTTCGGTAAAAAGCTTGAAATTTCGGCCCGGCCCGGAAAAAAAGTTAAAATCTCGGCCCGAGTGAATTTATACAAAACATTGATTTTTACGTCGATTTGGTTAAAAATTTGTCTCGTACGAGGAGTTAGTTCTGACCAAAAATATTTATCTTAACTTTTTTTTTTTTTTCATGTTATCTTTGTAGAAGTGACGCAGTCTGCGATGTTTATTTTTTTAATGAATCTCTATTTCTTGTATGTAAATGTTTCAGTTATCATTAATATTGTTAATCCATATTCCATGTATTGAAGTGTTAAAAATCTGAAAATGCTATACAGTAAAATCTTCTAAGACGGAATTACATAGAAAAGTAAGAAAATGCATTGTAGACAAGTTCCCTTCTTAGCAAGTTCTAAATGCATCATATATTATTTTCTTACGTATTAGTACATTAATTTGGAATGGATCAACACGTTTTTCAGTTTAAAACAGGGTTCCGTCATAGGCAAGTTCTTTTTCACACGTTTTACTATATTTTAATAAGCGTAGAAATCTACTATTCTTTAAAAATAATAAACTTTAATGTTTAAGTGTAGAATAAAGGCGATTTAAAAATGTATGCATTTTTTTTCAAAATTTTTTGGTGCAGGCCAAATTTTACTGACCTTTGAGTAGACCAGGCCACGCTGAGACAATGATTTTCATACGGGCTGTGTCAAAACTAGGACTGAAAATTTTGGGCCGTGAAGACTAGGAATGAATCCAGTTCCAGCTCTGCGCAGAAAAAATAAGTTAGGCCCGGAGACGGATTAATAGCGGAGACCAGGCCCGGCCCGAGTGCCGTGGATGAAAATCGGCCTGTACGCCGCCCAATCCCTACAGAACATCAGAGGTTATTCGACTGCGCATGCGTATTCATTCCTCTCGCGAACGCAGCGAAGCTACGAATGAAGACGAAGAGTGTGTTCAAGAAGCACGCGCGTTACGCGCGCGAGCTCAGGAGACAGGAACATGGAGTGGGTCCGTATCATGTATGGAATAACACGTAGTATGTTCAGGAACAGATCATGGATTTGATTAATTAAGGTGCTAATTATAAAGATATTTTGTTGCAAAAGGAATGTGTGCTGAATGGCCGAATGGATAAGGCAGTGAACTCGAGACTAGGGATTGTGGGTTCGATTCCTTCCAGTCCCACATTGTGTCGCAACTTTTTTTTTGTTTTGTTTATTGGTTGTTTTATATTTTTCATAATGAATAAGATATTTTTGATGAAGATATATTTTTTATTTTTGTTATACAGAGGCACGTGTATTTTTATTATAATAATAAAATACTCATTTAAATGTGAGAAAATGAGGTATTTCGAGATGAAAGTTTTAGATCTGAACGCCTTTTAAATATTCAAAGTTTTGTTTCCAAGTGATTATATATGTAGTATGTATATGTATAATGATATAAACATTAAGCAAATCCAAATGAAAAAATAATATATATTGTGCGAAAATATCCTTTTGCACGTAGAATAATTCCTTGTTTTTTTTTGTTTTTTTTTTTTTTTTTTTTTTTTTTTTGAGTACTTTACGAGTGAATTTTTATCGAGACTAGGCTAGAAATCATATTTTACTTTGAACATTATAAAAATAAAATGTAATAGTTGTAAATTATTTTAACTAAAAATATCTGTACATATATTTTTTAAAGAGATAAAATATATAGGTCTGCTGTCTAGTTTGGAATGAATAAAGTATGATTAGAATGTTTATAAATTTTTTACTGAAAGTATAAGTAAGTATTTTGCTTATACTAACAGAATTTTGAATGGCATTTATTTCTCATGTTTTATGATGTATTTTGGTCTGTTATCCACACGGTATTAAAATATGCAATCATAAAATAAGAAATATATATATTAAAACCTACTCTGAAAAACTGTCTAACTAACAGTGCAAATTCCACTGAAATCCATCCAATATAGTAGATTACAAACAAATCTCATATGTTGATATCACAATCTTGATTTACTAACAGCATTCTATTTGTCACAGAAGATATAAATCAACTGATAAATCATTTTTAAATAAATAAAAAGAAAATTGTTAAAAAGTTAAAATTTTTAGATCACCAGTTGAATTCTTAAATTGTATCAATCAACCTACCAAACAAAGCACAACCAATAACACATAAGCAGAAAACGCACAATCACGTGATCAAATCGCCCACACAATTTTTTTGAGCAGCTCGCGCGGAGTTTGTGTGCGGTTGGTTAACTAATTTTAAATGCTAAATGGCCTAAAGTAGATAAAGAAGGTCACGTGATGTTTTCCCCGACTATTTTAGATTTTATCCGAGTGAACATAGGCATGTATTCCTGTTACGAAAACCATGTTTTGGAAGGATGAAGAAATATAGTCGTTGGTTTTACCTTTTTTGAACCATAAAAATAATGAAATAATTGAATTATGTTAAAATTCCTTTCTTCGATAAGACCTACTCCATGTCATAAACTTCTGAGCGCGCGCGCGGCGCGAAGTGCACTTCTGAACACGCTCGAAGCTTCCCTTGTGACCGGTTTATAAACATGGCGCATGGCGGTAACTTTAGAATAAGGTATGTTATTTGTTCTCTTTTTTCCATATTTTTGTTCTGTTTGTATTTTGTGTTTGTGCAGGTCATTGAAATCATTATTAACATTGACTATTTCATTTAATATATCACTGTCAGTCAAACTAAATTTGGAATCAAAACTTTATGGTTTATCTGTTGTTTATATCAGTGTTATCGTAAAATCGCCCTCAGATCCAAAAATATTTCAGGAAAATTTCAGGCTCATAAGTATTTTGGAGTTTCATTTGCAAATTTTAATGATGATGACTTTATTTGTTTAATAACTTATTTTATTAGCAATCCTGTATCTTAATCTGTTATTATTTAAAAAATATAGGTAATAGGGTAGATGTGCCAGTAATGGAAACCCTTAAGAAATTTCTTTTAAAATTATTTTTTTATTAATAGTTATAATTATTATATTCCAGTTTTTTCAATATTATATTAACCTATCAACAATATTTAACCATTCTTATAGTTTCATTTACTAATATGAATCAAAATTTAATTTTAAATAACAGAAATAGATCAAAAACCCAGTAATGGGCATCCTCTGTCCCATTAATGGTCACCCCATAAAAAGTAATAAATATAACTGTTTTTATGACTGTATTTAGAACCAGAATTTAATGAGTTACTAATGAAACAAAATAGTTATTTTCAAATAAATTTAACAATAAGGATACCAGTAATAAATAAAATATTTGTGATAATCATTTACAGTTTGTATCAGTTATTGTAATTATCAGAAGATAGATGTTTTAATTATTTTAGATGGATAGTTTAACATACTAAATATCAGCATACTAAATTCAATTACAGCTATCAAATTATTGAAACAGTGGGGATTTAAAAGCTAATTTAAAAAAAAAAGTTTTGGAATATTAGTGTTTAGTTTTATCTTACTATTTTTAACATTTGATCTTCCAGAGATTACTTGATATATCATTTATAATAATTAATATTACAAATATGAAAGAAATGATATTGGGAGTTAAAAATTTTAAATACTAAATAAAATAATTTCAAAATAAAATTATAGAACTGATGTTCGAGGCCACTGATCTGTAGATTTACTAGTTTCATGAATATTACATTTTTGTCAGAGGTGAATAAGGAAACATTTAAGACAGAAAATAGATTTTTAATATATCTTCTGTAACTTAAAGTTTTTATTTAAACGGAAAGGGATTAAGCCCTATGAGCCCCTCTTTGACTGTGCTCTTAAACAATATTTTCTGCTTCCTGCCTGGTTTGATTACCAAATTATAAAATATGCTAGGTACATATACATAAAAAAAGAAGAAAATATTGAAATTTTATTAATCACATAAAATAACTTAAAAGCAGCTATTTATAAAAGTTATGGTGTTATTTCATTTCTGTAAGTATAATTTAAAAATTAAATTTGATTATTTAGGTTTGCAGTTAAGTCAAAATATTTTATGCACTATAAAAACATTACTGAAATTGCATTTTTAGCAAAAACCTTAAAAATAAATGAAATTTTGTAAATGGACGTCAGTATATAAAATTCTAAGTTTTCTATTGCTACTCAAACAAAAACATTCAAATTTTGCAAGAAAATAAATAATATATAAATTAATTAAATGAAGTCAGCTCCTAGCCTCTTCCTTAAGATTTTCTCAGAAAAACAGCGAAACTTTGAACCATTATTTTCTGCTTCGTGATCGGTTTGATTAAGAGTGTCAACAATAACCTAGTTTTATAAAACATGCAAGGGGGAATTATAAAAAAATAATTAAAGCTAAATATTTATTAGTTATTTTTTTATGAACCAAAAACACCAAGGGGTGTCCATTACTGGCACATCTAACCTATATATATTTTTTTTATAATTTTTCTGTTTTGTTTGAAAATTTTACTTGCAAATTTGCATTATGTTATTTTGGAAGTAAAGGGGAAATAAAGGGGAATTAAATTAATAAAAAATAAATTTATATTGTATTTCAAATAATACTTGATAGTAGACCACTGTGCCCCAGTGGGTGTATCAGTGTACCCCCTTCTTGGGCACTCTGGTCCAGTTATGAACATATACAAATAATTTTTTTTTCTTAAATGTATTTGAAACTGTGTTCTAAAAAAATGAGAGGCATGTAAAAATGTTTAAGGAATGTTCAAGAATATTTTCAAATGGATTAGACTTTCCATTAAAGAGAAAAAAATTTAAACTGTAAAAATGGTCCACTGCACCGCAGTCTCTCCTATACTTTATCAATGAATATTATATTCTATACCTATGTTACATCATATTAATTGTATAGTTATATACATATAAACAGTCGGTGCGAAAAATGGATGACACTGACTCCGGGAATTTTAACAGATCCAACTCTGACTCTTTCGCTCAAAAATGGGCCTGACTCCGACTCCGCAGCCCTGTGTATAAATACTTCTGCCACTTCTTTTAATATGCAAGTCACTCTTAATACTTTTGGCATCATTGTTGGTGCAGTGAATATGACATGGGTAATACGTAAGTATTGGAATTTGTGTTAAAATTAGCCCATGTAATTCTTTTGGAAGCTATTATTGACAAGATTTTGGTTAGATTCTCATTCATGGCAGCATATGTGTTAATTTCTCATATGCATAGAATTTATCGTTTATTTACAGAGACACAAAAGAATTTGGCTAAAATTGCAAGAAAGTTAATATCAATTAAACTATTGAAGTTCAGAAAGTGTGTTTTGAGTTGTGTATGCATTATTAAACTTAACTATTTTTTAAATATTACTTGATGTGTATAAATTTTATAAATCATATACATGGTTGCATAAAAGTTTTCAAGTATAGTTCTGTTCATTAACGCAAATCGTTGATTAGAAATTTTAAACTGTTCTGCATTTAACTGAACTAACTTTTAATATACTATGTAGAATACATTTAAAACCATACATAAGGTATCAGGGTTCACTGTGAAGTTTGTTATTGTATTCTGATTGTGTTGAAAATGGAAAGTATTTCAGAATTTATGCTGGTCGCATGATTTTTTGTTCTTGTTTTCATTAAACAGAAGTTTATGAAGGAGTTCATTTTATTAAATCAAATATAAATTTTGCCTGGATAGTCTCCTGATGTATTTTTGACTTAATACATATTACTACTACAGGGGTTGATCCAGACAAAATTTGGGGCCTGTTTAAGGCCCCTTCACAAAAATAAATTTAATGAAATGGGCCCCTTCACAAAAATGAATTTAATAAAATGGGCCCTTTCACAAAATTCCTTTAAATAAAACAGGCTCCTGCATAAAATTACTTTTCATAAAAACTGTTTTAAAATGTGTAATTTTGTAAATAAAATCAGTTCACCAAAAACAAAATATTTAGCAAGAGGATTTGAAGAAGATTTTGTTAATGAATGCTTGGAGAACTCGCTAGTGGGAATGCCCAATTGCTTTTCTTTTACTTTACATTCATATAATATCAACTTTTTTTGGTTGGCTTAGTACTTTTATTCACAAAATAGGTAAAATAATTGAAAAACATTTTGAAATTTTAATTAAAATGAAAAATGATTTAAATAAGAGTCTTAAAAAAGTACGACTGTGAGAGAAAATCTCATGCAGCGAGTTCTCCCGGGTTAAATAAGTGTGACCACGAGAATATAGGAAAACGCTCTTGAATTCTAGTTTGAGTTCTCTTGAACTCTCTAGCAAAGGGAACTAGAAGTTATGGGGATGACATGGAACTATTTTTTCTAGAGCCACAATTTAGATTCTAGATGTCAGAACCATATTTTTTTCTCAGTGTGGGGGATGGGGGTGGAGATGTGATTTAGGAATTTCTTATAGCGGATAATCCTTGTTGTGGAGATCTAGGCTCGTATAACGGTACTACCCAGCTACCACTCACATATATACTTTATTGTAGAAAAGTGGGGCATGATATTAATACTGTAACATAGAGGGAGAGACTCAACATCCCAATTACTCAAAATCCCAGAGTAAATTAGGTTAGCAACTCCTAATTCACGACCTGTAGTATCCATAGTGTTAACCTTGAATAATAAAATAAATTGTGATCGTTTGATCCTGGCTAGCTTCTGAGATAATACCTATAAAATTATCCCGAAAGGGGGCGGGAGACATCGATCTCAACACTACCCCAAATTGCATTGTGAAATTTTTTTCGAACAAGAAGTAGCTTTTGGACCGCTCAAAACTAAAGTAATAATACAAAATTTAAACATTAATAAATCTTAAGGGATTCGTAGAGACCGCTGATTTTTTTTTCTTTTTTCGCGGCTTAATTTTTAATTTTCAATTTAACTATATATACTGGTGGATATTACAATAGATTCTATTAAAATAGCAATTATAGCCTTTGTGCAGGAATATTAAAAAGCAGTAAACCAACGTTTAAAATGCACAAATAATTGATGAAAAGCAGCAAACAGCTGTTTCGAATCTACAGCGAGATTCTTCTTCAGTGCAAGATAGGGAAAAAAACGGTTTTTCGGGCTACCAATATTTGTTCCACTCCTCAGTCACTTAGTGCTGAACTTAATTACATCAAAGCTATTGCTGTTGATCGTGGTTATTCCTCTAATATTATTGATTATATTTATAAGAAATTGACGAAATCCGTCCATTCTGAAAAGCATTCTAATTCCAACTCTAATACTTCAGTTGTGTTGCCATTTTTTCCTAAAATTAGTCAGCAAGTTGCTAAAATCCTAAGAAGGTTTGATTTTAATGTTATTTTTTCTCCTGTTAATAAAATCACTTTTTCAAATCTCAAACACCCCGTTGATCGCCTTGACAACTGGGGTATTTACCAAATCTCTTGCCAGTGTGGCCTTTCTTATATTGGCCAGACTAAACGTGCTCTTAGATTTCGTTTAAAAGAGCATGAAGGTTATGTTAAAAATCAGGAGCTCAAACGTTCTTCTATTGCTCAACATTCTTGGACTTCTCAACATAGGTTCGATTTTTCCTCAGCCACCATTATCCAAAAATGTTCTTCTAACCTTGATATTGATTTTTGGGAAGCTTACCACATCCTTAAAAATTCTCACTCTTTAGTCAATGACTTATCTAGTACTCCAGATTTTCCAAATATTTGGAAAGCATTAATTTAATTTCCTCTTTTTTCTCTCCTTCTCCGGTAGATGTCGCTACTTGTCCACCCAGTCGTTTCCACTGCTTCTCTCTCATTGGTTGTTTCTGGCGCTTTCGATACCCGCATAGGGTATATAAGGCAGCGCGTCTCTGTCTATCATTTTGCTCAGCCTTGCTTTTTCTAGCACGCTGTTCCTTTTTTCCCTATCTTGCACTGAAGAAGAATCTCGCTGTAGATTCGAAACAGCTGTTTGCTGCTTTTCATCAATTATTTGTGCATTTTAAACGTTGGTTTACTGCTTTTTAATAGATTCTAGTTTAACTGTAGAGTAGGTGGGGGTAAAGACACGCACTTTCCATACTTTTTGATTTTTAACGCACACATTGGTCTAATCTTATGTAATGAGTGATTAAAATGTTAGATTAGAACCTTAGGCAAGTGTCACCAGCAATCAACATTCTGTCAAATTATAATTCTGCGAGAAATTGCAATTTTTAAAAAACATTGCTCTGCGTATCTTTGACCCACCGGTTGCGGTAAAAGTACGCAGTCGTGGGGCAAAGATACGCAGTGCGTATTTTTGCCCCTTTACTGTGGGTTTTTGCCCCATTTCCAATAAAACGAATGAGTTATGCAAAAGCATTAGTAAATTTCAATAGTATTTATAGTTAAACTGGAAATTGTAAGTTAAACCATGAAAAAAAAAAAACAGCGGTCTGTGAGATTGCAAATAGCAGTTAATCTTTAACTACTGTGACAAAAATTGTTGCATAAATACTGTGAGCGGGCCCAAAGACCCCTTGATCGTAGAATGAATAAAAGGGTTGACTGACTTATAAGATACTGTTTTTGCGCTAAATTTTATGTAAAGGCCTATTATAATAAAAATTATCCTCATTTAGAAGTCTTTAGCGATACTACCAAGTTTCCGAACGAATCAATATTAAACTAACCTCAATAGTTAAATTGAAAATTACAAGTTAAACTATGAAAACTGAATACAGCAGCGGTCTGTGAGACAGATGCCAAGAGTTAAGGGCTAAGACTTAAAACAAAATCGTTTTATGAAACAAGAATAGAGTAGGTGGGGGCAAAGATAAGCACTTTCCATACATTTTCATTTTTAACACACACATTGGTCTAAACTTATGTAATGAGTGATTAAAATGTTAGATTAGAACCTTAGGCAAGTGCTAACATCAACCGACATTCTGTCAAATTCTAATTCTGAGAGAAATTGCAATTTTTAAAAAACATTGCTCTGCGTATCTATGTCCTATCGGTTGGGGCAAAAGTACGCAGTCGTGAGGCAAAGATACGCAGTGCGTATTTTTGCCCACTTACTGTGGGTTTTTGCCCCATTTCCAATAAAACGAATGAGTTATGCAAAAGCATTAGTAAATTTCACTAGTATTTATAGTTAAACTGAAAATTGTAAGATAAACCACGAAAAAAAAGAAAAAAACAGGGGGTCTGTGAGATCGCAAATAGCAGTTAATCTCAAACTACTCTAACAAAAATTGTTGCATAAATACTGTGAGCGGTCTTAAAGACCCCTTGATCGTAGAATGAATAAAAGGGTTGACTGACTCATAAGATACTGTTTTTGCGCTAAACTTTATGTAAAGGTCTATTATAATAAAAGTTCTCCTCATTTAGAAGTCTTTGGCGATACTAATAAGTTTCCAAACGAATCAAAATTAAACTAACATCAATAGTTAAATTGAAAATTACAAGTTAAGCTATGAAAAATGAATATAGCAGCAGTCTGTGAGATCGTTAACAGGAGTTAAGGGTTAAGACTTTAAAACAAAATCGTTTTATGAAACAAGAATATTGATTTTTAAAAGTAGGTAGGTAGATACCTACGTTCTATATTAAAAAAAAAAAAAAAAAACTAGAAAAAGGAAAATGTAGTTAACTACCTTATATTAGTTAAGTAGCTATTATATTTTATACAATATAAAAATTAAAACTTACCACAACGTAATTGTGGAAAGCTTTGCATCTAGCTAAAACGATAAGTCAAAGCCCCAAATCTTAAACTTGTGCGCATCTTTGCCCCAAGACGGATGCGTACTTTTACCCCATTCTGCGGTATTTTACTTAACCGGCTACCTACAAGTTTAAACAAATGCGATCAAGATAAACTATACGGCATTTAGAAGCTATAGAGCTTCCGTTCTCCACTGAATTTTAGGATTTGTATAAATTCGAAGTATTGTTAGCTAAACAATAAAGTGAAATTTTAAAAATATTAGATCAAAATTCGAAAATTTAAACTTACCTCATTTTCTTGGCACGGAGCTCTACTTTTTTCATAAGGTTTGAACGCACAACTGCTACACATGAGACCAAACTACTACCTAGTGGTCATGATTGTAGAAATGTTTCTTCATATTAAATCAGGCAGTGCGTATCTTTGCCCTGTGCGTATCTTTGCCCCCACCTACTCTATTGATTTTTAAAAGTAGATAGGTAGATACCTACATTCTAAATTAAAAAAAAAACTTAACTAGAAAAGGAAAAGGTAGTTAACTAGCTTATATTAGTTAAGTAGCTATTATATTTTATACAATATAGAAAATAAAACTTTCCATAACGTAATTGTGGAAAGCTTTGCATCTAGCTAAAACGATAGGACAAAGCCCGAATCTTAAACTTGTGCGCATCTTTGCCCCAAGACGGATGCGTACTTTTACCCCATTCTGCAGTATTTTACTTAACCGGCTACTGACAAGTTTAAACAAAAGCGATCTAATAAACTATGCTGCATTTAGAAGCTATAGTTCTCCACTGAATTTTTGGATTTGTAAAAATTCACAGTATTGTCAGCTAAACAATAAAGTGAAAATTTAAAAATATTAGATCAAAATGAGAGAATTTAAGATTCCCTCATTTTCTTGGCACAGAGCGCTACTTTTTTCACAAGGTTTGAACACACAACTACTGCACTTGAGACCAAACTACCACCTAGCGGTTATGATTGCGGAAATGTTTCTTCACAATAAATGAGCCAGTGCGTATCTTTGCCCCCACCTACTCTACATATTAATTTCTCCAGGTATCTAGCACTAACGCTAGAGACTTCTGAATAGATGAGTTTTAGTTATCGTAGACCTGTACATAATGTTTAGTACAGAAACAGCGCCTTATAAAACAATTGACCCTTTTATTCATTCTACGATCAAGGGGTCTCAGAGACCGCTCACAGTATTTATGCAATATTTTTTGTCACATCAGTTAGGGGTTAACTGCTTATTTTCGTTCTCACAGACCGCTGATTTTTTTCTTTTTTTCATGGTTTAACTTATAGTTTTCAGTTTAACTATAAATACTAGTGAAATTTACAAATGTTTTTACATAACTCATTCGTTTTATTGGAAATGGGGCAAAAAACCGCAGTAATGGGGAAAAAATACGAACTGCGTATCTTTGCGCAACCACTGCGTACTTTTACCCCAACCAATGGGGCAAAGATACGCAGAGCAATGTTTTTTAAAAATTGCAATTTCTCGCAGGATTATAATTTGACATAATGTCAGTTGATAGTGGCACTTGCCTAAGGTTCTAATCTAACATATTACTCACTCGTTACATAAGTTTAGACCAATGTGTGCATTAAAAGTCAAAATTTATGGAAAGTGCGTATCTTTACCCCCACCTACTCTATCCAAAATTTTACAAATTCCGTTGTATTTTTTCTTACAATCCGCTTTCTTTTCTATACAGGGTGTTCAGATAATATACCGACAAACTCAGAGGGTTGTTAGTGGACATCAAAAGAAACAAAATTTGCAATGGAACAGGATGTCACAAACCTCTTATTCAGTCACAAATACAGGGTGTTTCTCTTTAATAAAACTCTGGTTCTCGTCGATAACTTTGAAAAGAGTGAAGTATATTGTAATGAAACTTTTAACCCTTTCGAGACGGCATCCCTTACACAAATTTCATTTGGATGGCACCACTTTTTTTAATCATTTCCTTTTACTTGTAAAATACCAAACAATACTCTAATTAAAAAAGACAAATATTACATTTTTTTATTATTGGTGCCAAAAACGAATCCCACATGCACCTTTTGACGATGCATATATATGCATCACCCGTCCCGAAAGGATTAATAGACATTTTTTCCTTGTGATAAATGTGATAACATCAAGGAAAGTGCTAAAAAAACAGAGTACTACAGTCACTGACATTGTATCAACTAGTAATCGTAGTCCAAAATATGAAGCTGCGAGTTCACACCAGTATTGCTAGATGGGCTACTTTTTTAAAATTCAGTTTCTTGATACGCACCACTTTTTTGAAATGGTAAAATGTGCCTTATTTAATGACATATTGATTAAGGTGAAAACAAAGGTAATTTTAACGTTTCAAAAAAGTGATGGCAAGCAAGAAATCTGAATTTAAAAAAAGTAGCCCACTGGCAACACTGGTTCACACTGCTAGCGAGAGCAAGGAAAACTCTTAGCACCCTTCTTAGCGTTATTACATTTAGAACAAAGGAAAACATGTCAATTAAAATTTCATTAAAATCTACTTCACTTTTTCCAAAATTATTAACGGGAATACGAATTTGATTAAAGAGAAACTGAATTTGGCTGAATAAGAAGTTAGCGACTCCATGTTCCATTACAGCAGCAGTTCCCAACCTATGGGTTGCGACCCACTGGGCGGATGTTTTGGTGTCACGGCGGATGTTTTGGTGGATTGCGGAACAATCGAGGTTTACCACAAAAATATATCTTTTATTTCATCTGTTTAAAAAATATAACAAATTCAATGTTTTACAATTGCAATAATCATAAAAACCATTAGCTTAAAGTCAAACTTCGTGAGATGACAGAGTTTTCTTAAACAGTCAGTCGTATTATGTTATGACCTCGTTGTGAGGTACGGCAGCAGTCGTTATAGTAACCCTGTGGCTGAAACGCCTTGCATATTTCGCTGATATTTTCAATGCATTCAATGTAATGAATTTGACGCTGCCAGAAAAGGACATTCGCAAGTTTTATGCCCGGGACAAAGCCGATGCCATGATTAAAAAACTCGAACGATGTATCTGTAACGATGGCAAAGTAGAACAAAATAGTTTTGATTTGTTTCCTGTCTTGCACGACTTCCTGGAATCATACTAAATAAAAGTCAACAAGGAAACGGCAAAAACTATGAAGGATCACCTTGAAGCATAGGCGTCTTGCCTAATAGTCAAAGAGCTGTTAAACATTTTAGGGAAGGTATTTGAGGCACCCTGAAAATTTGTGCAACAGTTCTTTTGTAATGGCTGAATACAAAATCGAATGTCTGGCTGAAGGATCGTGGCCCAAAAACTGTGCCAGACACGTGTCAAGTGCCATTTTTTGACTACCCAAAAAAAAGGTATTTGAGGCACACTGAGATTGAGACAGAATAATATTTATACTTAGATAACAATATTTTGAAAACGACAGACACTTTAGTCGGCCCAAAAACTGTGCCAGACACGTGTCAAGTGCCATTTTTTGACTACCCAAAAAAGGTATTTGAGGCACGCAGAGATTGAGGCAGAATAATATTTATGCTTAGAAAAAAATATTTTGAAAATGACAGACACTTTAGTCGGCACAAAAACTGTGCCAGACACGTGTCAAGTGCCAAATGGCACTTGACACGTGTCTGGCACAGTTTTTGGGCCACGATCCTTCAGCCAGACATTCGATTTTGTATTCAGGCATTACAAAAGAAGTGTTGCACGAATTTTCAGGGTGCCTCAAATACCTACTCAAAAATGTTTAACAGCTCTCCTACTATAAGGTATTTTTTAAAAAATCAGTAAGTTGTAGGCACAATTTATTTCGAAATATTTATTTTTTATTTCAAGTAGGGGAGATGGGGCACATGTGAACACGGGGGACATGTGAACATCGCAATTTTTCGATAGTTATAAGTTTTTTTATTTGAAAAAAATTACTAAAGATGATAGCACCTGTAGACATAGGGTAAAAATTGTTTGAAGCTCTATGACATTTTGTTTGTCCTCTGTAGCCAAAACACTGTTTTTAGATCTCAAAAGTAAAATCTTTGTTCCAAGTTAATAAGCTAATAACTATATTTATTTATTCATTTATTTGAATTTGAGTGTTTTAACATATACTATGAATACTAATAAACATTTTTGATACAGTTCTTTTTCTTCTAAACTTGAGAAATGTTAATGATTTATCAATTTAACAAAAGCAGCAATGTGGGGCACTTGTGAACAGACTAGTTGGAGCAGATATGAACAGGTCATAAGTGCCCCAATAATCTTTCTGTGATTGTTTCATTCAGTTAACTTGATGAGAAATAATGTAAGTTCCATTATCTAAATTTTTCCTGAAATAGAAGATATTTTCCTCACACAAAGTTTATTTTGTATTGAAACTTCCAAAAACACATCTTTCAGCAAATACATAAAGAGCAACAAGCTCGTTTACGTTCAATTGTACTTTAAATAAATTTAATGTTTTCTAAAATTCAATAAGTGTTATATATTATTTTACTAAACGGTTTACAACAATATTTTTTATGCATTGTTAATACAAAAGTATTACCTTGAACAACTTTGCAAATTTTTCTGTTTCATTTGTTTTAACTTTGCAATGATGGCTTACTTCCATACCTAAAACAATTATGTATATGATGCTTTGAATGGAGGATGCCATTCAAAATACCATATCCATAAATGCCAGTAATATTTTAAGAAAGTAAAATTTTTAAACTGATAACTACCGTAAAATCCCGATTGTACACCCCCCCCCCCCCCCCCACTTTCAAAAGCAAAAGAAGTTGGGTTGGTGGTTATAGTCGAGATTTTTTTTAATCATTAAAAAATCCTTCTTTATCTATAATTTAAAAGTACATAAGGTAAATACAGGAGTGAGAATCTTTCGTATTTCGGCAGTTTTCCGATAAATAGTATGTAAATGCCTCCCTAAAATTTTCCTCAAACAAAAACCCTTAGGCAAAATTTAAAAGTTTTAATTTCTTTTTTTAAATTGCTTCTTTGTTCTTTTATTTTATTGCAACAATATTTAATGAATCATCTAAGCCTCTTCCCTCCAAATCTACTTATTTTCATTTTATAATCTTTTGCTTAAACATA
Organism: Maratus speciosus; assembly: GCA_963932465.1. Lineage (NCBI taxonomy): Eukaryota > Metazoa > Arthropoda > Arachnida > Araneae > Salticidae > Maratus > Maratus speciosus. The sequence goes on from OZ010796.1 coordinate 519,683,322, forward strand.
TCACACAGAAACTAGAGAAATATATATATATATATTTCTTTATGGTGAATTTAAAAGGTAATATAAATAATGATTACGATGACGAATGAATAACAGAATAAAAAGCATATTAAAGGATATTTTTTCCTTGTGTTCACATGTGCCCCACGTGTGTTCACAACTACCCCGTTGATGGGGCACATGTGAACAATTTTTAGAATTTATAAAACTATTAAAAAATGTAAGAAAGACTATACAGGTGATTTAAAAAAATACCATGTGTAAAAGAAAGTTCTGTTTACTATATTTAGTAGTTTTTGTTTATAGAAATTAATCCAGTTATGAGGAAAAGCTATATTTATGCGAACTGTTCACATGTGCCCCCATCTCCCCTACCCGTAAGGATTTTGAATTTTTTACGTGTTAAAAAGTGAAATGTTTCCTATTCGTTTACTAAGAAAATAAAACTGTTTTAGGAGCTGCTTTCCTAAAATTGACTAGGGTTACTTGCGAAGTAGAAATACTTTTGAAGATGACATTTGAAAAACCCTAAACTCTCAACACCTGAAGAAGACTCGTTAATGGAGCTATCCTATGATTCCTCTTTGAAGACAGTTTTCAAGGAAAAATCCTTAATTTTTTTATGAATATATATACGAGCAGAATATCGAGAAATGTCTAAATCAGCTTGGACATCCTCGATGGACTTCAACACGACATATTTGTGCGAACGTGCTTTTTCTATTTTGATGTTTTTTAAAAACAAGTGCAGAAACAAACTGCGTGTAGTAAATGACTTAAGGTCACTGAGCTCCATGTATAACAGGAGTTCTTAGTCAGCGGTCAGAAACTTGCAAGGCAAATAAAGCATGCAAGGCAAATGTAAAAAATAGTCCGCATTATCAATGTTAGATATTGGTGTTCTCACTTACTATTATCCTAATTTAGACTTCCCTAATTAAGTTATACGTATCAAATTAGTAAATGATTCTGTAATCATGTAAGGGAATGTGATAAACAACATTTTTTGCCATGAATGCGAACTAAAATTATCCTCATTGTATCCTTCTGCGCTGATCGCTGGAAATCATGTTGGGAAATAGAAAGACAAATCTCCTGTTATATATGGAGCTCAGTGCTTAATGTTAAAAGGAATCAGTTTTAACCCTGATATAGATACCCTCATCGATAAACATGAGTGCCAGAAATTTCACTTATTGTAAAGTTGTGTTTTGATAATAATTAAACGTATTTTTCATTATCTTTGTTATATGTGTGTTGTTTTAATTATTATTCATTTTACACAGACTGGGATTACCAATTCTTCTTTTTGTTGATAGCGCATCCTTTGTATGAAAATTTGCCTTTTTCGTAGGATAGGATAGTCGATAGTTTATAGAGGTCATTAAACAATGTTCATACTGATATTAAATACACCCTCATATTAGGTGGATTGCAAATTTTTTTTTTTTCTAAGATGGATCGTTTATCAATAATGGCTGGGAACCGCTTAATTACAGTATTTGTTCCTCTCGATGTCCATTAACAACGCTCTGAATTTGTCAGCATATTATCGAAACACCCTGTATATTGTAGTTTATTTGTAAGGAGGAATGGTAGTTGTGGATGTGTTTATTATCGACACAGAAACATAGAAAACTAATAAAACTACTATTAGTACTTGGAGAAAACCTATTTATTCAATAAAATCTCAGAACAGAAATGAAGAAGTAAATTAAAGGGATTTTGACAGATTCTTAAATCCTTGATTTTGAAACGAAAAGAGGCTTATTATTTCCTTAATTTTAAATATACATAGCTAATACTAACATACTGAAGATGTAAAATATCGAAGAAAAACTTTTTCCTTTAGAAAATTTACAAAACCATGACTAGTTTCGGGAGCAATAAATCAATGGCCCTCGGGGCATTCCACATCAAATCAGGCAGTAAAGTATCAATATGTAACCCACCATCGCAGATTTTAATGAAACTGCGTGTGTTTGTTCTTACTATTAAGATATGATCACCAGTAATTTTTTTTGCTCCTTGGTGAAATAGTTTCTGAGAAAAAAATTGTCAAAATTTTGAAAAACTGCCGTCAGTTGGCATTCTTGACTGCTCGGTTTTCAAATGTAGCATGTCATATATATAATCATATTTCAATATCTACTCAACAAATAAACTTCAAATAATTTATGCATGATATTTAGGGTACGCAGTTAATGAAAAAAAAATATTGTTACGCTTATAACATTTTAAGTGTGTCTGAAAAAATGTTTAAACTTTGAAGTCATGAATTTTTTATGAAAAATTATGCATTAACAAAAAAAGCATTATCAACAAAAGGCGGTATTTTTATTAAATTTATTTTTTGTGGAAGATATACTTAAAGGTATCCCTTACCTGATTCTGAAATAAAAATAGTGGGATTTTGGGTGTTTTTAGTAGTATTTTCTAATTAAAAATATTTTGAGGTGCATTTCAAATCAAGTCAAGCAGAGTCATTCCATGTCAGTTCCCCTGAGCCATTTAATCACTGTTACAAATTTCAATGAAACTGGGTTTGTTTATAGCTCATTTTAAGACGTAATCACCTTTAATTTTCTTGATCCTAAGTAAAATATTTTTTAAGATAAAAAAAATATCAAAATTTTAAAAAATTGTTTTACATTTTTTTAATGACAATTCTATATTCAAAGACTGCATTAAAAAAAAAAAAAAAAAAGTCATTTCAATATAAAATCACTAAATAGGTTTCAAATAATGTATATGTGACAAATAATGTAAGCAGATTATTATTTCTTGTTTTTTGTCATGTTTAAACACTAAGAGTGTCTTTTATCTTGTGAATTTTTAAAATCAAGAATTTTGTCAAAAATAATGTGTTAATTAAAAATTTATTATTAACCGAAGGCAGGGTGTTATTGATTTTTTTAATTGTACGTAAAAATATCTTTTAAATGATTATAAAATAAAAATAGTGAAAATATAAGAAAAAATTATCAAAGTTTTGGAAAATTGTCACGAGTTGCCATTAATGATTGTTCAATTTTCAAAGGCCTCATTTTATATATAAAATACATATTTCAATAACTAATGAAGAAATCTTCTTCAAATAATTTAAGCATGGTAAATAAAGTATGTAGATTATGAAAAAAATATTGCTGTAATGTTAAAAAATATTTAAATGTGTCTAAACAATTGTATAAACTTTGAAATCAAAAATATTTTACAAAAAAAATAATGAAATTATTAAAAAAAGCTTTATCAATCTGAGGCGGAGTTTCTATGACTAATTTTTTAATTTTAAGTTGTACATAAAACTACATTATAACTGGATCTGAAAAAAAAATAGTGGGATTTTGGTTGGTTTTAGCAGTATTTAAATCATATTTAAAATTATCAATATTTTCAAATGTAAAATCTATCCAATGTATCATCCCTAGAAATATTTTTATTTATACATTTATTTTATTTTTCAAATTATCTTTTATGTTCGTTTCTTACGAAAAAAAAAATAAGCAATATTGTCTTATAGTAAAACTTCTAGGGCGAAGAGCAATTATCCCTTTCCAAAAAAGAGAAAAATCACTAGCTCCTCACCGCCCAATACAATTTTTCAAAATGACCTTCCTAATCTTTAAACTCACATTTGGCTGTTAATATTGAAAATTTAGCATTGAGCTGCTAATATTGAAAAAAAATAACAAATTTTACTCTTTTGAAGAAAATTTTGACATATTGCGCTTTAAATGTATGCAAAAATTGCATAATCCATTATATTTATATCTTTCAAATAACTATATCTAAAAAATTATTTAAAACATAATGAATTGCACTTTTGTAACTTTATTCAGTTTCTAATGATATGTAATTTAATTTATTTCATCACAATATTGCTGAAAGATGGATTTTCAACATAGACATGTATGTATATATATATGTGCGTATATATATCCCTGTTCTCAAACAAATTATTTAAAAATTATTAATTTATGTTTAATAAAGCATATATATTGTTTATACACTTATAGAAAATACATATGGTAAATTTTATGATATGTCAATAATATCTAAAAGTAAAGAACTTATCTAATAGTATGTAACGAAAAATTTAACATCTGGTGTAATGACAACAAAATTATATAATTTTTTTACTTAATTTGGATGAATGAAAAAAGCGTATATGTTTATATTTTATTGGAGTACAGGTGAAAATGTCACAAAGACATTCCTATCTCAACAACAACAGAGTATGTCACATTCACACTACAGCTGATTTTTTCTTTTTGATCTTTCGGGTTTGATTTCAGATGGTAATGAATTAATTAGTTTTGTTAGAAGTGTTATTGCAGTCAGCATATTAAGTTCACCATTTTTTTTTAATAATTTATTTTGATTGACTCGATGAACAATAACATTTAAAGCGACCATTTCATGAATTTTCAATTAAAAGCTGATTTATAAATTCATGATGTTGTTTAGTTATTATTATCGTCTTAAAATAATAAGTTGGTATTAAGATTTTTAAATGTAGTTTATTTATTATTTGAACAGTTGAAAGTATTTTTCAATAAGAATGGGCTCCTGATTTTAAGTCGGTTGTTGAGCAGTGTAGTGTTGGTAAAGGAACTGGTACTATTTAATTTAATTTTTATTGCTGTAAATAATATTTGTTATTTTATTATTGTATGTATTATATTTAAGCAAGAGTAGCAATACACAATATCGTAGTCATTATAGTACATCTTAGCCTGAAAAGCTTCAATATTTATCATTAAACATTCACATTTTTGGACAATTTTGTTAAAATTGTTCATATTTTCACTATTTTTATTTTATAACTATTGAAAAGATATTTTTACGTATTATTAAAAAAAGTAATAGCAGCCTCCCTTCGGTTAATTATAAATTTTTGATTAACACATTATTTTTCACAGAATTCTTGATTTTAAAAATTCACAAGATGAAACACACTCTTAGTGTTTACACATGATAAACAACAATAAATAATAATCTGCCTACATTATTTGTCTCATATACATTATTTGAAACTTATTTAGTGATTTTATATTGAACTGACTTTTTTTATGCAGTCTTTGAATATAGATCTGTCATTAAAAACATTTTGAAAAAAATTTCAAAATTTAGATTTTTTTTATCTTAAAAAATTTTTTACTTAGGATCAAGGAAATTAAAGGTGATTACGTCTTAAAATGAGCTATAAACATACCCAGTTTCATTGAAATTTGTGACAGTGAATTAAATGTCTTAGGCGAACTGACATGGAATAACTCTGCTTGATTTGATTTGAAATACGCCTCAAAATATTTTTAAATAGGAAATACTACTAAAAACACGCAAAATCCCACTATTTTTATTTCAGAATCAGGTAAAGGACACCTTTCAGTATATCCCCCACAAAAAATAAATTTTATAAAAATACCGCCTTTTGTTGATAATGCTTTTTTAGTTAATGCATTATTTTTCATAAAAAATTCATGACTGCAAAGTTTAAACATTTTTTTAGACACACTTAAAATGTTATAAGCGTAACAGTATTTTTTTCATAAACTGCGTACCCTATATATTATGCATAAATTATTTGAAGATGATTTCTAGAGTAGATATTGAAATATGATCATTTTTATGTCATGCTACATTTGAAAACCGAGCTGTCAAGAATGCCAACTGACGGCAGTTTTTCAAAATTTTGACACTATTTTCCTCAGAAACTATTTGATCAAAGAGTAAAAAAAAATACTGGTGATCATATCTTAATAACAGGAACAAAAACACGCAGTTTTATCAAAATCTGTGATGGTGGGTTACATGCCTGCCTGAACTGACAAGGAATGACCCCCTCTTTATTTGAATTACTTTTATTTTTGATGGGACAACTGGTCTCTGCTACACCTGACTACAGGATCCATATTAAATTATTGCCCCTGAGACAGTTGTCCTGGTTTTACTAATTTTCTGATTGATAAAAGGAGATAGTCTTCGACATATATATAGCTAAGTTTATTATAAAAAATTTCACTTTAAATTTGAAAACAAAGTGAAGTTGAATTTTAAAAAAAGTATGAATAAAACGCGATCACCCCAATATTTTATTTCATTTTTAGGGACGTATGTTTTCTTTGAACATGACCATCATTTTCTCGGGTGACAATATTTCACTCTTTTGAGATTAGAACATCAGTCTCAGTACCAATGAAATGAATAATATTGTAAAGTATATCCGTTTACAAAATGCTGTCGTTTGAAGATTTGAGTACCCTAATTTCAGGATGGCGGTAAGCTTCCATCAGTAAAAAGCAACGTCATAAACTTATATTGTATCATAATATTGTAATATTTTTATAACTTAATTTACTTAAATACTTTATAACTTATATACTTTATAACTTAATAACTTATAATTTTTTCACCGACATGTTGCTTCGCCTACACTGAGGCTAGGACCTCTATTTTGTAATATTGGAGCTGGCAGAATTAAAAGTCTGTGCAAAATGACGTCATTTTCACTCAATTATTAAAAAAAACAATTTTATGAATTAAAATCCAGACATAAATATAGATTGTTAAAATTATACCAATATATAATAATAAAGACAGATGTTTAAGCGTCTGTGTGTCTATGTTCTGTTTTCTGAAAAGAGCGCTGTTTTGAGAACGACACGATTTGGCAGAAAAGCAGCTGTATGTTCGAAATTATGCGCCTCGAAGGCAGTTTTTAATTTTCTAATAAGGTTTTTTTAATTAAGTTTTTTATGCGATTTTCTTCGCTTTTCCGCTTTTCAAGGGAATTTCTTAGCATTCGTAAAATGAATCTGGTTTCATTCTTTTAGCCCAATATAATAAATATTATCTTCATTTTAATAAAGCTTATTTGAAATTCGTACAGCTAGTTTTGAATTTGTCGCGATTTTTTTTAAAGCCCTCCCTTCTGCCGAAAGTGTAGAATTTGTTTTTTAATAAAATATATGTATTTGAAATCTTATCCGTTCTTTGTTATATCCTTATATGGAGAAAATCTTTCTTACTCTTTTTTTTTAAAAATTAAAAAATATGCGTAAATTTTTTTGCCATTTTTTAAAAAGGTAACAGCGGTAGATTGTTTCGGAAACGGAATGACGATCGCAAAGGGGATTTTTATTACTACCGTGAGATGGGAAAATAACAAATCGGTCTCTATAACAACGAAGTAAAAGTTACTTCATCAATTCAGTTTTTCGGATGTGAGCTGGGTAAAGGTTTCTCTTTTTTTTCATATAATACGATTAAAATACAATGTGACAGGGCAAATGACCAAGTCGGACCAAGGGGGTGGAAATAGAGAGGGGTTTTGACAAGTCATGTGGTGCAAACCACATTCCGATATGACAATATGTTAATTTTTATGAATTTTTGAAATGTGAACGAACTTTTAGTACCTCCGGTAAGCTATAACTTTTTTAAGACTGCCTTGATCCCAGGAACTCAAATATGGTGTCAAAACAATGTGTTACTATTGGAAAATTCGAGGTTAGTACAATTTTTAATATCTAGACGATTCCTATTTCAGAAATCGTATATCTATTTGGAAAGTAGGCACAATTCTCAGACGAACGGCACCTTTTGCATCTCTGTGCAACAATTTTGTAACATTATAAACTAAGCTAAAAATTGCTGAAAGTGATTAAAAAAAGGCGCTTAAAATGGCATAATACCTTTATTTAGATTGACATATGTTTGATCGCACAAACAGTGACACTTTCAAGATCCTTTTTGATGCAAATATTCTCGCAAAAATTTCAAAAACAAGAAATTGGTAAATAATATAGCGAGATCCCGTGTACAGGGTGATCTTTTTTAAAGTGACAGTGTTTGGAGCGCCCTGTAGCGCGATCTAATAGCCGAAATGGTACCAAACTTGGTATTTAGACTAATCAAGACATGGGAAAAGGGATTACGTGGAAAAAAATTAGTTCCAAAAATCGCCGCTAGGGCATTTTGTGGCGCTTTGCAATGTATAAAATGTGATAAAAGAAAAAGGAAAATACTAACACATACAATTCCACAGTTAAATTATTAATGTTTATTTACTACATTAACTTCCCCGGTGAGGAATTAGACCACCTTCAATGTGAGCACCGTTCTCAGAAATAGCACCGTGCATTCTGTGCACAACATTCTCCATAGCCGTACATAACATATCATGAGGAATATTCCGCACTATCTTTGTTATGTTGTCCTTTAGAATAGACAAATTTGATACTCCACCAACATAAACTTGAGATTTCAAATAACCCGAGAGCCAAAAATCGCATGGCGTGAGGTCAGGGGAACGAGGCGGCCATGCAACTGGGAAAACTCAGACTTATGACTCTATCATCAGTGAAGTTTTGGCGCAACAGCTGCTTTACCTTATTACTAATGTGTGGCGGAGCACCATCCTGCATAAAGATTGCCTGTTGGAGACTGTTTCTTTGCTGAAGTTGTGGAATAACAAACGTTTGCAGCATTTCGTGGTACCTTTCTGCATTTATGGTGCACGTTTCTGGTCCTGTCGGAGTGATCGTCTCAAAAAAGAATGGCCCAATTATGAATTCGGCTGTGAAACTACACCAAACAGTGACTTTTGGGGAATTTAATGGGATTTCATGCACGGTGTGGGGCTGCTCAGAAGCCCAAATTCGGCTATTTTGTGTGTTTACGGACCCATTGAGATAAAAATGGCACTCATCTCCCCACAGAATGCGCCATGGGAAAGCATCATCAATTTCTACCCTGGAAGAAATGATAGAGCGAATGTCACTCGTTTATCATAATCACTTGGTTTCGGTTCGTGCAAGCGGCTGATTTTGTAGGGGTAAAATCCAATAACTCGCCGCAAAACTCTCCATACCGTGGAATAATTCATGTCCAACTGTCGAGCTACACCCCGGGCGCTGCTAGTACCAGCTATGGTTCCCTGCGATCCTTCGAGAATTGCAGTTGCCACATCAGTTATTACATCTTCTGATATTTGTTTACGTCCTCTCCCAGCGCGAATGGTCAGTGACCCCGTTTCCTCGAACTTCTTAATCATTTTCTTAAAACCATTCAGCGCTAAAGGCCCTTTCGTAATTTTTTTCTGGTTCGAAATTCCCGAAGAGCTGCGGATGCATTATATTGATTCATATAATGCAGCTTCACCAGTAACGCACGTTCCGGTAACCTGAGAGGCATGTCCACTGGAGCTCGTTTACTTCAGCTGAGATTATTTGTCGGAGGTGTCTACTACTTGTTTTTATAGCCCCTATTACTGGCGCTGCCATCGCACAACATTTGCATTTTTCTTTGATACCCGTGTTTTATGCGAATTCTCGTTATTGTGAGCTACAGCAGCGCCTCAAAATGCTCTAGCGGCGATTTTTGGAACTAATTTTTTTTTCACGGAATCTTTTTCCCCATGTCTTGAATAGTCTAAATACCAAGTTTGGTGCCATTTCGGCTATTAGATCGCGCTAGAGGGCGCTCCAAACACTGTCACTTTAAAAAAGATCACCCTGTATATTGAAAAACAAGTGCAAACATAAAATAAAATAAAAATGGATATTTGTGAGCTTGAATTAGTTTCTACTATTGTTTCTAATTCTGTATAGCATCTCTTTCCAAATTCAAGGGAAACTGAATAATTGTAAATATTCTCACTGCGTAAAAATATCTTTATTGATTCCCGGATAATGGATGGTAAATAAAATCTTGATGGATACAAATATCAGGTTTAGAAACTATAATAGAAATTAATTCAGACTCACGAATATCCATTTTTATTTTATGTTTGCGCTGGTTTTTCATTATACATGAGGTCTCGTGAAATTATTTACCGATTTATTGTTTTTTAAAATTTTTGCGAGAATAATTGTATCAACAAGAATCTTTAAAATGTCGCCGTTTGTGCGATGAAATATATGTCGATCTAAATAAAGGTATTATGCCTTTTTAAGTGCAATTTTAGGTAGCTTTCTTTACAAAAAGCTACCTATTGCAGCCGTTCGGAGGAAAGCGATTTCAAAAAATTTTGGTATATTTTCATCGATCATGACCCCCAGACCCCGAAACCACCCTCCGTTCAAAATTGATATATATATATATATGTATATATCAATATATATATATATATATATATATATATATATCTGACCTATGTCACACTGTAACTCTTGTATTTATGAACCGATTTGGATATAATTCGGTGTGTACATAGTACATACCAATGTCTCGACCGAGTTCGTTGGCCAGCTTCATCCGCCATTTTGTTTCAAAATGGCGGTCATTTAAAATTTTTTAAAAAAATTAAAATTTAAAATGTGGTACCAAAAAATTGAAAATGGAAAAATATTTTTTTCTTATGTATTTAACCTTTATACAAAGACTTCGTAGCAGTTTTTGTTTCGTCTATATCTTAAAAAATGGCTGAGTTATAGCATTTTGAATTTCTAGCGAAGCTGACATTTTGAAACGTCCTGAATTTTGTCACGCGATAAAAGGCGTATTTATGAACCGATTTGGATGTAACTTCGTCTATCCATAGTACAGACCAATGTCTAGACCGAGTTCGTTGGCCAACTTCATCCGCCATTTTGTTTGAAAATGGCGGCCATTTAAAATTTTAAGAAAAAATTAAATTTGAAATGTGGTACCAAAAAATTGAAAATTGAAAAAATATTATTTTCTTATGTGTTTGACCTCGATAAAAACATTCGGGAGCAGTTTTTGTTTCGTCTATATCTTAAAAAATGGCTGAGTTATAGCATTTTGAATTTCTAGCGTGGCTGACATTTTGAAACGCCCTGATATTTGTCACGCGATAACAGGCGTATTTATGAACCGATTTGAATGTAACTTGGTCTGTACATAGTACATACCAATGTTTCGACCGAGTTTGTTGGCCAGCTTCATTCGCCATCTTGTTTCAAAAGGGTTGCCATTTTTTTAAAAAAAAATGTAATTTAAAATTTAAAATGAGGTATTAAAAAATTGGAAAATGAAAAAGATTTTCTTTTTATGTGTTTGGCCTTGATACAAAGATTCTGGAGCAGTTTTTGTTTCTGAAAATTTGTTCTTTTGTTTATATCTTAAAAAGTGGTTGAATTATAGCACTTTGAATTTCTATCATGGCTAACACTTTGAAACGATCTTGTATTTGTCTCGCGATACCACACGTATTCGCCTATTTCGATGGAAGAAGGCATGTCGATAGTATACATCAATATCTCGACCAAGTTCGCTGGCCAGCTTCATCAGCCATCTTGTTTCAAAATGGCGGCCATTAAATTAAAATATATATATTTAAAGTGAAGTGCAAAAAAATTAGAATTTGAAAAAGGTTTCTTTCTTAAGTATTTGACCTTGATATAAGGATTCAGGAGCATTTTTTGTTTGTCTTTATCTTAAAAAATGGCTCAGATATAGCAGTTTCAATTTCTAACGTGGGTGACATTTTGAAAAATCTGATTTTTTGCCTGCGACAGCACTCGTATGTATCAACCGATTCCGATGTGAGTGAGCATGTGCACAGCAATTACTAAGGTCACGACCAAGTTCACTGGTTAGCCTCATCCACCATGTTGTCTTAAAATGGCAGGCACTTTAAGAAATCGCCGAATTTGGCAGCGAAATATAAGTTACTTTAAATAAAAGCAGCTTGGATAAAGCTGACTATTTTTGCGAAATTCTCATTCATAATGATTTAGTATTGATAAAAATTAGTATTGAATCTCCTACATTCGGTTTCTACTTAATTGAGCTTCGTGTGTTTGAATAATATAAGTTGGCTTTTTTAAAATAAGGAATATGAAAGCTACCTCTTCCTCCCGGCACTGGCCGGAAGGACTTTTTTTTATCACTTTTAGCCTATTTTAGCTTAGTTTAGTTGATTATAAGTGATTATCGTACATGATGCTATGATACTTCAAATATAATGAAATCAATAAAATGCACCGCGTGTTTTATATGAGTGCATAGCATTTATCATGCTTATTTACAGAGAGACAAAATAATTCGATTAAAGGACAAACTACAATCGATGACTGCTCGAAGTGCGTTTTAATGTGTCATTTCATTTCAGGAAAAAAATGAAATTTTTCAGTAATATCCTGTTAGTATTGTGAAGTGTTTCATAATATATGCTAGATGCAATATTTTTCGTTCTTGTTTAAAATTAAATGCTTTTGTTTTTGTTATGTGTTGTTAATTTATAATTTTATGGGACCAATGAAAATTGAATAAACTCATAGAAGACTATCCGAATTAACAAACATCTTATACCCATTACCGTTTATTTTTTCATAAAACATATACGGAGTGTTCCAAAAAATTTTAAACGCGCTTTTACTTGTTTTAGACAATTTGGCAATGTAAATTGCAAAAGTATTCTGAACTAGGTGAAGAATAAGATTATATTAATGAAACAGTCTTGGCATTAATTTTCAAGAGGTTACACTTTTAAAATTTTTATACGACCCTTAGACAAAATTGGTCAGTATTTTTTTTTTCTTTTTGCTGCAACAAGATACTGCATTTTTAAAATTGAATGAGTTATGCTTAATTGAAAATTAACATCGAAAATAGGGACCGTTTGTCAAATTAGAAATGTAAATCTATTAAATATTGCAAGAAAGAGTAAACACGGACAATAGAATATATGCAGCTGACGTTAAATAAATGATAATCGATGCATGAAATAATATGTTTGGTGAAGTATACCAAACAATTTACAGAAGCATTATTAGAAGAGCTCAGTTTTCCATTGCAGATGACAGAAAACACAGTGAGAAGGCTTTGTGAATTACTTTTGTTTTAATTACAAATTGAAGTCACATTGTATAAGAATTTTAGCAATGGGAAAGTTTGACTTAGGAAAGAAGGGTAACACAATGCTAATATTGGAAAGAAAAATTAAAGCCATTGCGATTGACAGAGGTTACAATCCTTCTATAATTGATACTGCTTTATTTAAACTACAGCATCCTCGTTCCTCAAACTCACCTCAGTCTTCTACTCTTTCCAATATTAGCATTGTGTTACCCTTCTTTCCTAAATCAAGCTTTCCCACTGCTAAAATTCTTAGACAATATGACTTCAAAATAATTTTTTCCCCTACCAATAAACTCACCCTCTCCAAACTCAAAGACCCTATTGAATTATCCAATTCATGGGGTATCTACCGTATTAATTGCCAGTGCGGCCTTTCTTATATTAGACAAACCAAACGCTGCTTAAAATTTCGTATCAAACACCAACAACATATTAAAAAACAAGAAATCAATAAATCCTCTATTGCAAAACATTGCTGGAAGATAAATCATACTTTTGACTTCATTTCGGTTAAAATAATCTCTAAACCTACTTCTATACACGAACTTAACTTCCTTGAAGCATTTCATATGTATAAAATTTTTGAAAATATTGTTCATTCTGAATTCGCTATTCCCCCATTACCAGATTGTTGGAAATATTACATGAAAATGCCTTTTTCGTATTTTTTTTTTTCTAAGCAATTTCTTAATACTTCGGTTCCATTTTCCATCTATTTTCCTATTGAGTGTTACCTGCAATCCTCTGTTTTTCTACTGGTCAATAAACCTTTAACTTGAATCCCCATCTCTCCTATATATGTGAACAAATTTCCGCCATCCTTCCGCCATCCTGAGGAAGGTATGCTATATGCTACCGAAACCAATATGCCTATTTTTTTTTTTTTCTTTTTTGGTGCTTTTGACGTTGTTTTTTTTACATTTCTATGTATATTAAAATATTCTAATATTATTAAAAGATACCCTTCAAATTGAAAAATAAATGAAATTTCGTGTAATTAAATACGTTGGACAGTGAGATTTATAAAACGTAGAATATTTATATATATTTTTTTTATTCGAATCATTTATGAGTAGTTATTTTTTTAATAATTCAATTGTTTTATAGCTAAGAATAATTACTATATATATATTTATTTATTGCCATATTAATGCATTGACATACATGTTAAATGCGAAGCATTATTTTATTAGTATAGGTTTAAAAAAACTGAAAACTGGCGAAAAAAATATGAAATTTCTTTTAATTAAATCCACTGGGCAATGTAATCTAGAAAATGTCAACTTCCGTCCTATTGCGCTCCGAACCGGAGACCTTTCGTGTAGAAGACCTGCGCTTTACCACTGCTACTACGATGACAAAGATATGGTTAAAATTAAGGCTCTGTTTCCTACCGATGTCAGGGTTCGTACGAGTCAAATACTTTCAAGGACCTTTTACCAGAATTTTCCTAAAGTAACATTTGACTTATTTAATGAAAAAAAAAATCTATCTTCAAATATAGCGACCAGTACTTTACGAAATTTCTGGTACCAAAACACCTAAAATCCTCTGAAACCGCTGTTGCGTACAATCCCTGGATGCGTAAATGGTTTTTCTTTTTTCGCATAGGTTTCATTAGAATAACAAAATAAATAGTTATTATCGTCCGAATTCTCTGAAATTTTAATAGATTGCAAATATAACTATACCCAAGTCTTTTTAAAAATTTTATGAAAAAATACGATATTTAATAGTGAAAACTTTTACCAAAGTCGAGAGAAATCGCGCTGAAATCCATCGATTTTTACTGTTGAAGTTTTCACACATTTTATTGTGTAAAAAATGTTTCTACCTTTCCGAACGTTTCGAAATTTTTGTAGGTAATATAAATCTAGTCTTTTCAGATGGCCTAAAAAGATTGTGTCAAAATACGGACGTTTAGTTACTTTTAGCATAGTAAAATTATCCTCTCCGTGAGGTGCGAAATGATCTGCGTTCTCCGGTGTATTTGAAAGGGTTAAAATTCATATTTTTAAAACCAGTTACACCATCGATTAGAAGAAGGTTTCAGCTTTAACACGTTCACTACCATGAGCATCACCGGTGGGTCTCAAAATTTTTTCATGCTGTGCCGTGAGCATCACCTGTGGGTCAGAGGTAGCTTTCAATATAATATTAAAGAAAAATCGCTCAGAAACCGTGATTATTCTCACCAATAAATTTTTATTGTAAATTTTGGGTTGTTTAATCCGAGCATTTTCCCGATTCAATTAGACAAAAATGTCTGTTTTGAAAAACCGGTGATAAAAGATTAAAAATTCTGTAAAAGACGCTAGTTCAGAAGGGGTTAAAAACACTTTAATTAGTCTTTTTAAGTTTGTCACCCTGGTGCAGTGTTGCCAGTGGGCTACTCTTTTTAAATTCAGATTTCTTGCTTGGCACACCTTTTTTGAAATGGTAAAATTCGCCTTATTTAATGACATATTAATTAAGGCGAAAACAAGTTGAATTTTACTATTTCAAAAAAGTGGTGCCTATCAAGAAATCTAAATTAAAAAAATGTAGCCCACTGGCAACACTGCCCTGGTGATCACTTAAAATTCCTATGGGGGCAGTGAACGTGTTAAAGGGGCTGTGGATGTTAATTAATTTTTCATTTAATTTTCCTCATAGTGATATGAAATTTTGTGGAAACATACATTTCACCATAAGTAGGGGAGAGGGGGGCACATGTGAACATGGGGGCAGATGTGAACAGTACATATTTCACTCAGTTAATTTGAAATAAAAAAAATTAAAAAAATTACCAATTGATGGTAGTACTAGTACCATCTTTTGACTGAATTTTCAGAACAATAGGCCATTTTGATTTCTGGTAGTTGCAATTTGTTTGTTTTAGAAGGTGTGAAGTAAAAAAGTCTTCTAAGTTATCGAAGTAAAAGTTCATTCAAGACATTTTTTAAAGAAGAATATCAGCATTGCATTCTATAGTGGCATTAATTAGGTAAGTCTACAAAAAGTTTTGTTTCCTTATTTGAATTAAAAATATCTTTTTTTTTATAAGTTATGCTGAAGTTGGTAGATGGGGCACTTGTGAACAGAACATATGGGGGCAGATGTGAACAGTTCACAAGTGTATTTTTTAAGTCTGTGAATGTATTTTTTTTTTTTTTTTAGTTTAAAATTTAATTACCCTTGTCAAACATTGAGCTATATATTCAATGTTTTTAGGATTGCTTCACAGTTTTAATTAACTGGAAGTTAGATAACAATTAAAAGTGACTCAAAAGGAGTAGGCATTTTAGTGTACAATTTTACGAATAATTTCTTGTACCTATGTTGAAACATTTATTGATTTATTCACACAACTAGAAAAGGGGCATCTAATTAGTTTTTATTCACAAAAAATTATTTTGTCTTATTTATGCATGTGTTCACATGTGCCCCAGCTATGTTCACAACTACCCCTCCACCGTGGCACCTGTGAACAAATTTAGACAATTTTTAGAATGATGATATAAGTTAGAAATTCTTGATAAATGCATCCAAAAGTTTCACCAAAAGAACAAACAAATTCTAAATATTCATATAAATCAACTTTTGGTTCAATAGCTCATAAAAATTTTGAGAAATAGTCAAAAATGTAAAAATTGTTCACATGTGCCCCCCTCTTCCCTATGTAGAACACTTTAAAAGAAATTTTCAATCTTATTATAATTTTAAGATTTTTTAAAAAATTTTAAACAAAATTTTAAAATGCTCCTTGCGTCTTAATTTTTGAGATATTTCCTCGATTTTGCATTTTAATGATTTAAAACTCTATTGCAAACAAATCTGTGAATTTAATTCCTTGAATAGTTCATTTTTTAGAGATTTTTTCTAAATTCCATATCGATTTTAATCAAAATTTTGCCTTTAAATACATTAAAAATCAAATTTAATTATCTTAATGAAGTCGAATTTTAAAATGCATACACAATTTCTTTGTTAGTAATATCAGGATTCTTTCTTAGCAATTTCATGAATTTTTATAAAAAATTAAGACTCATGGAGCATTTTAAAAATCTAAAAATGTTGAAAAATCATTTTTGAGGAAAGCAGATTTAAAGTATATTAACACCAAACCTACCGCGAGGGATCGTATGACCCTTTTTGATTTTTTGATTGGAATTTCTTAAACTAAAACATTACGAAATTTCCTTATATTTCACGACTTTTATTAAAATATATGATCATATTATTTCTTAAAATGCCTCATCTTCGAACTACCTTTTTTGCCTAGAAAAAAATATTTTAGGCTTAACTACCGCAAGGGGTCATTTGACCCCTGAATAAATTTATGTTAAATCATAAAGGTATAAATGTTTTATTTTATAAGAACATTAGTAAATTGCGTATTATCGCTATTACATCATTTGTTCTACTGTATTACATCATATTTGTTAATATGTGATCGTATAATTGGAAATTGACTTTATTCCGAGTGAGATTCTAGTTTGAACATTTCAGGTTATATCGAGAACGAAATAATCTTACAAATATGTCACACTCTAAAACTGGGAGGAGTGAAAAGTTCACTCTTTGAAAGAGTGACAGGCCTTTGCAGTAAAAAAAATGAAAAATATTTTAGAACAATAGAACTTTGCAAAAATAGCAATAATTTACGGAAAAAGTACGGTTTTATATTTAAAACCAAAATTTAAATGACATCAAACATTGTTAAACATATAATATCCACCTATTAAAAAGTTATTTATAAAACTTTAAAAGTAATATTTTTATAGGGTATGCAGTAAAAGCAAACACAAAGGATAAAATTGGAATAAAATATATTAGTTTATTTCTGTCAGTAATCTAAATTAAATTCATATATAACTTTAACTGATTTTTTCCTTAAAAGTTCAATTAGTGTTACAAACTATGAATTAAATAAATATTGCTGATAAAGTATTTTATTCTAATCTTTACCACGCTTGTATCTATTTTCATTGCATGCTGTAAAAGATGTGATTCTTTTAAAATGCCCATAAAAGCAAAATAAAATAAGAATTGACTCCATAAAAAATGAACATTCACTTCTATGAAAGAGTGACTATTCACTCCTACCAAGGGTGAAAAACCGCACTCGTTTAGCAAGAGTGAATAGTCATTCCTCCGAAAGAGTGATTATCCACCCCTGTTTAGAGTGAATATTCACCAAAGCGATATAAGTAAGCGTCCTATCTTAAATGGGAGAAGTAACCGCAAGATTAAAAGCGAGGTCACATTAATCAAGGTCATGCGCCACGTAGCGGATGGAGTGTGAACTACAGGTAGATACGTAACTGTTTTCTTACTGACACCACTAAAATTGTAAAGTTTTTTTCACCTTGATTAATAACTGAAGTGCCGCTGATAAGGCGAAGAAAACTTCGTGGTGTCACGTGCGTTTAGATGCTCCTCTCGCAACGTCCTTATCTTGCAATAAATGTGACTGAAGATTTAGAAAATACGCGCCACACTAAAAGCCCGCGTATGTCAATTATCACTCCGTCCACAAGGTGGCGCAACTGTGTTAATTTACGCCTGATTCCAGCATTAAGTTTGTTCGCTTACTTATAACTCTTTGATATTCACTTCCCAGGAGTGACTATTCACTCTTTCAGAGAGTCAAAAATTTCACTTTTGCTCAGAGTGAATAGTCACTCTAAAGAGGTTGGGCATATTTTGACTCTGCGATAGAGTGACTATTCACTCCTTTTTATTTAGAGTGTAGTGAACATAAACAAATCTGCACGATATTTGTTTATTAAATTTTCGAATTTCTTGAAATGATTATTTTTTTTTTTAATTTTTTTCCGTAATTGTAATTTTTATTTACTTTAACCCTTTGAGGGGCAAGTAATTGTGTTTCTGTAATGTCGAATTCACACCATAATCTGGAAAAACGTTTTTTACAAAATAGGGAAAATAAATTTACGACTTTTTTCGACCAAATTTAGAAAATTAAAATTTTTCTGATGCTAATCTTGATTAATCGAAGGTGGTATAAAATATATCCCAACGCCCCTCAAAGGATTAAAAAATAAACAATTTGAATAATTATTTGAAAAAAAAATATTTTATTCATACATCAAAGTGTATCAACTAGTATATTTTTCGCAAAACATCGTAAAATATATAACTTTTTATATAGGGGACATTTGACCTCTTCCGGTAGGAATAGGTATAAAAAAAATATCGGTACGTTTAGTGTAAATGGGCCGAAAAGCTGTTTGTGTACAAAATTCAAACGCTTATAACTTTGTGAAAAATAATTGTATCTGCATGCGGTTTTTCGCAAATGACTCAGAACAAACTGGAGAATAATGATATATACAAAAATAATTTTCGATTTTTGCTCAAATAAAAGTCCACGACCCCCTTAAGAGCATATTTTTGGTTTGTTGGTGCCTCTAAAATTGCGCCGAGGAGGGGCGTTGACACAAGGGAGAAAACGTTTTTCAGAAAAACGACCCTTTTTGAAAAAAAAAAAAAATCGAGGAGATAAATGCAATATTTTTTCGAATTACTTGCGGCATTCGAGACGTAAGAGTACGATTTTTCGGAATATGTCTTTCAATTTTAACTGTACCGAGCAGTTCGGTCAATTTTGATTAAAACAAAAGTATTAAGAAGGCTCAGGGCTTGATAGATACCGAAAAACATGTAAACAGAGCTCTCGTTTCAAGTCCATATAAATACAGAAGTATCCAATGTAACTGATTTAAACTTTCTGATATTTTTAAGGTATGTTTGTAGTCATATAAAATTATAAAATGAAGTACTTCAATGCAATAAAATAAAAAATATAGCCAAAATTTATATAACACAATTTTTGAAAAAAACAATTAGGTGTCATATCACCATCCTTAAGATATCTTAATACTAGAACGCCCGGAAATTTTACTCAAGTTTCATAAAAATATTTGACATCAGAATTTTTATTTAAAATTATTTGACTGACTTATTTAACGTAAATCTGCGTAGTTTAAATTTAACTTATTTTATGAAAGAATTTCTGGTTCCAGTTGACATTTAATCATGTGGTTGGAGTCGGATCGACTCCTTCCGGGCGTTCTAGTGTTAAATTGACATAAGAACCTAATTTTTGCTTTAAAAGGATCAGGAAACTTTACTCTATAGAATGAATTAAGGATATAACTATCACTCAAAGGAAACCTTATTTAAAAAAAACTCTAAAATTTGAAAATCTTAAAAAACCTAAAAAAACTATCTTTTTTTCATTAACAAAAACTCAAAATATTAAACTATCTGAAATAAATTAATTAATTCTATAGATAATGATGTTATATGCATGCAAAAAAAAATAAGCCATTCCATCAAATAGTTTTTTTTTTGTTTTGTTTTTTTTTACGGATAGTCTGTTTTGAGAAAACGCGAGTTAAAGTTGAAATTATAAAACGAATTCTTCGGTAAATTCAATTGCTGAACGCACGTTTTAGAGTAGACATTCACTAATTTTTTTGAAAAGAATGCTTGTTACCTTTTAAATCTTTATATGTTGGTTTTTCTGGAATTCTACTTGTATCCAATTTTTATTTTTTTTTTTAAACGAACACTGGCATCCAATTAAATAGGTGCGGTTTTGAAAGTGTTTGTTACATAAATGCTTATAACTCCGTTAACCGTTTCCGGCACGGGCAATTTTTGTTGTAAAATGAAGAAATGATTGACTAACACCGGAATTTTAAAACGACTTTTTTAGAAATTAAAAACATGTTATTTTAACTATTCATTGTAAAAGAAAAATTTTACTAAAATATTCTTGGTGCCGTTCGTAAGTTTGGAATTTAAATTAGGTATCCCGACCCGGGCACAGTGTGCCGGAAAGGGTTAAAAGTCTAAATATATTTATATGCGTTTTTTTAGGTAGCTTTCATTACAAAAAGCTACCTATTGCAGCCGTTCGGAGGAAGCGATTTCAAAACATTTTGGTATATTTTCATCGATCATGACCCCCAGACCCCGAACAAACCCTCCGTTCAAAAGTTTATTTATATATATATATATATCTGACATTTGTCATACTGTAACTCTCGAATTTATGAACCGATTTGGATGTAATTCGGTATGTACATAGTACATACCAATGTCTCAACCGAGTTCGTTGGCCAGCTTTATCCGTCATTTTGTTTCAAAATGGCAGCCATTTAAAATTTTCTTAAAAATTTTAAATTTGAAATGTGGTACCAAAGAATTGAAAATGGAAAAATATTTTTTTCTTATGTATTTGACCTTTATACAAAGATTCCGGAGCAGTTTTTGTTTCGTCTATATCTTAAAAAATGGCTGAATTATAGCATTTTGAATTTCTAGCGTGGCTGACATTTTGAAACGTCCTGAATTTTGTCACGCGATAAAAGGCGTATTTATGAACCGATTTGGATGTAACTTCGTTTCTACATAGTACATACCAATGTCTCGACCGAGTTCGTTGGCCAGCTTCATCCGCCATCTTGTTTAAAAATGGCAGCTATTTAAATTTTTAAGAAAAATTTAAATTTGAAATGTGGTACCAAATAATTGAAAATTGAAAAAATATTTTTTTATGTATTTGACCTTGATACAAAGATTCGGGAGCAGTTTTTGTTTCGTCTATATCTCAAAAAATGGCTGAATTATAGCATTTTGAATTTCTAGCGTGGCTGACATTTTGAAACGTCCTGATATTTGTCACGTGTAACAGGCGTATTTATGAACCGATTTGGATGTACTTTGGTGTGTACATAGTACATACGAATATCTCGACCGAGTTCGTTGGCCAGCTTCATCCGCCATCTTGTTTCAAAATGGCGGCCATTTAAAAAAATTTAAAAATTTAAAATTTAAAATGAGATACCAAAATATTAGAAAATGAAAAAGATTTTTTTTTGTATGTGTTTGACCTTAATACAAAGATCCCGGAACAGTTTTTGTTTCGTCTATATCTAAAAAAATGACTGAGTTATAGCGTTTTGAATTTCTATTGTGGCTGACATTTTAAAATGACCTGATATTTGTCACGCGATAACAAGCGTATTTATGAACAGATTTGGATGTTACTTGGTCTGTACATAGTACATACCAATGTCTCGACCGAGTTCGTTGGCCAGCTTTATTCGCCATCTTGTTTCAAAAGGGTTGCCATTTAAAAAAAAATTAAATTTAAAATTTAAATGAGGTATTAAAAAATTGGAAAATGAAAAAGATTTTTTTATGTGTTTGGCCTTGATACAAAGATTCCGGAGCAGATTTTGTTTGTGAAAATTTGTTCTTTTGTTTATATCTTAAAAAATGGTTGAATTATAGCACTTTGAATTTCTAGTATGGCTAACATTTTGAAACGATCTTGTATTTGTCACGCGATAACACACGTATTCGCCTATTTCCATGTGAGAAAGCATGTGGATAGTATACATCAACATCTCAGCCAAATATAAGTTACTTTAAATAAAAGCAGCTTGGATAAAGCTGACTAATTTCGTGAAATTCTCATTCATAATGATTTAGTATTGATAAAAATTAATATTGAATCTCCTATATTCGGTTTCCACTAAATTGAGCTTCGTATGTTTGAATAATATAAGTTGGCTTTTTTAAAATAAGGTATTTGAAAGCTACCTCTTCCTCCCGGCACTGGCCGGAAGGACTTTTTCTTTTTTGCACTGTGTTCAGAATTAATTGAATAATCAAAAAAGATCACAAATAAAATGGATTTTTTGAAAAGTTTTCAAGCCCTGAGCCCCTTTAAAAAAGACAAAATAAAAACACGTTTCTTCATTTGCCACCGATGCGTAAATGGGTTTGTTGGCATGCGCGAGAGAGATAGCCGAAGATCGCGATGAAAACGTGAATTTTTGATGAGAGTTTCTTATCGTTTTTAATTAATATCTATTACTTAACAAAATATTAAAATTCTGATTCTTAGGTGCATCAGGAGATACTTTGGGACACATCTCACAAAAAATTTCAACCTCGTACGTCCCGTAGATTTTTCTAGCCATCGCACACAGACACACACGGACAGAGCGAAACTTTCTTTTATTAGTATAGATAACTGTTAAAAAATATCGCTTTCAAATATGTTTATTGATTTCCTTTAATAAAGTAAGTAAATAAATGAAACTCGCAAGGGAATACTGAGAAAAAAACAAGGTGTCGTTTTGTGATAAGAAAATTTTTACAATTCTGGGCTTATGGACTAGCCAAACATACACATGTTTATAGGATGATAAAATGGGGTGTGATATCGAATTCGTGTTTCTTCTACACGGAACTCAGTACTAACTTCACAAATTTCGCGTGTACTTTTTAAAGTATAAGTATCGGATAATAAAAATTTTAAAGTTTTCAAAATCTGATTACCCCGACCCGCGCCTCCTCATAGCCATCAGAGGTAATTTTTAATTATATGCAAAAAATTATTGTACATCCCCTTATAAATTCAGTGAGAATATACAATTACTTAAATTTGTTGAAGAGTTTTTATATGTGTTAGTTTTTCCATGCCAATTTTATTTTGCTTTTTTTTTTAATCTAAACCTCTTGCTCAGGATTTTTTTCACGAATCCTTCTATGAATTGGCATAATTAAAAAATTATTGAAGATTGTGAAAAGAAAACTGTTTATTCCATACGTAAGCTCCTGCATGTTTCAGACAAAATAAAATTTAGTCTAAAGCCAATTTTAAAATACCACTTTTTATAATTGAAGTTAGGAGTCTTATATAGAGATTCAGGTGCACTTAAGGCTTAACTCTCTCGCTACGCATCCCGCGATTTCCATGGGCAACGTAAAAGTAGCAAAATTTGAGCAGACCGCTTTCCGTCTATTTAAAAGTATAAATTGTCCCGCTCTTTTCCCATTTAAGGTTCATTTCGGCTTTATTGCGATATTGTTGATTTAGGTTTGGGTTAACAGATAACGTTAGTTGTCCATATTTCTGAGAAGTTCACAAGCATGTTTTGCGAACATTCCGCGAGCTCGTTTGACAGGTAAAAGATGTCTCCACCTCATGAGACTTTTATTTCTAGTATAATTTTTGTAAGTATTTTGCATATTTTCTTAATATATATGTTTTACCTTTGTAATTCATAAAATAAATCATAATTCAACTAAGATTAACTTTCAGAATTTCGCTTTTAAATGATTATTCTTCGAATTCAGTTTTCTAACAACCTTTTTTTATGATCTCATTAGGTAGATTTCGTAAAGAATACTACTTATTAAATTTTCCCCTATGTTGGAATTTCTGAAAAAGTTTTGCAGATTTACACCGATCATGACCCCTAGAACCCCAAACCATCCCCAGTTAAAAACTTTATCTATATATCTATCTATCTATATCACTTTTTTATGGACACGATAACTTCCATAATTTTGTAAAAATCTCTTCCAAACTGATACATAAAACCAAGGGGCAGAAAATCTCTGTCAAGTTCGTTAATGGGCAAAACCGAACCAGGGGGGGGGGGAAATAGGGAGGGGTTTTATGAAAACTGAAAAAAACCTATAACTTCTTCATTATAATACATATCGAATCAGTTTAAAGTTATTATTACTTCTAGAGAAAGGGCCAAAAATTTATATATGACAGATTTTTGATAAAATTTAAAATGGGCTCAGGGGGGGAAAAGAAATAGGGTTTTAGGGAGAAAAAAATTCATAACTTTATCAATTCTCAAGATATCAAATCCAATTAAAATTATTATAACATTTTAATATTAGCTACAACTTTTATATTGACAAGTTTTTGATAGGACCAACTTTAAACGCAAAAAAATAAAATAAAATAAAGTAAAAACTAAAAAAATCCGGGGATCGGGGGGGGGGGGGGGGGTGAAGTAGAAAAATATTCATAACTTCGTCAATTTACATGATATTCTATCCGCTTAGATTTATTGTACATCTTCTCAATATTATCTACAATTTTCCTATCGACAAGTTCTTGATAGGACTAATTCTTACAGCAAAAACAAATTAATAATACATAGCGGTTGGAAAAAAAAATTATCGTATTAAGGGTGTACTCAAATCCAAACTGCATATTTTCCGGCTCATTTTTAAATTCATTTTTGATCTCAAACGCATCCTATTGGCAGGTTCTCTTATTCAGAAATTATATAATGTGCCGTATAGGTCGATTTTTTTATAAAGGCAGAATATATTTCAAAAAATGTGGTCAAAGTAGACATTTTGAACCAAATTTAGCGAAGCGATAGTGCTGGAAACGAAAAAAAATGGTCGTACTGAGAAAATAATTGTTTATAAATCACGTTTTAATTAATTGAACGAAAAATAAAAACACAGGTCGCTTATCGAAAGTCATCTCAACAAGTTTCATGTTTTTTCTTTTAAAAATGAGTCTGAAAATGTGTCAGAAAATTTCGAGTTGTTGAGCGTGGAAAAGTATTTTTTTTTAAATACCGCCTTAACATGATTCTGATAAAACCAGCTCTTATAGAAAAATGAAATTTAAAACTCGACAAAAGCGGACAGATAAAATTGTTAAATTGTGTTTATCTCTAATATTGATTTAGTTTTTTTTTTTTTTTTTTGTGAAATGAGTACTCAACTTTGAAAACTACCTACACCGAGCCTAAAATCGAGCCGGCAAGGATTTTTCTATATTAAAAAGATCTCTTTTACAAAAAACTTTTACAGATTTTAACTCTAAAACATATGTAGATTTGAAATATGTAATAAAACAAATGCCCAATTTTTTAAAATGTTTTTGAACATATTTTGATTTTAAAAAAAAATTACGTAGCGAGAGCGTTAAGAGAGATTATCATAGCTTCCAACTTGTACGGATTTTTCCTACCACTAAAATTTAGCAGACATTCCTGCCTTATTTAATTATCAACATTCTCTGCAATTCGGCGATTAAATTAATCAAAATTTTTGTTAAATTTTAGTGGTAACAAAAATCCGTACAAGTTGGTAGCTATGGATTATCAAAACAGCAAAGACCAATTTATAAATTGCTATTAAACGTAATTTCCATATGTAAAACTACTTAATGATCTAATATTCCAGACAAAACAGACTTTTTTTTTCACTTGGTGATTTGACGATTTTATGCTAATATGAATCCAGTAAATGAATGGTTGCTTGTTACAGATAGAAATCTCCAATTTTTAGACATATTTTTCTCTCAAACAGTAAAGCATGTAACAAATTTAGAGATTATTTTCCTCAAATAAATATGTACGGAAAATTGAATTACACTCTCAACTCTAATTCTGAAAGTCGCAAAATAAAACTCCTTGCGCTAAAGATTTTTGTTCGTGATTTTCAACACTTCATTATAATAAGCAGCTAAGAGATCAGTTCTTAAAGATGATAGACGGGTGGTGTTATGTTCAAACCCATGTTGAGCTCATCGGCCTAATCATTCGGAGCTTTCCGTGGTTTTCTTCGAACCTGCATATCGCGGACTAAAGCCAGGATAGCCTCAAAAGGGAAAAACCCCATGGAGAGCAATCCTCCCTCCCCCGGCTTATATTTCTCGCGCAGATAACCGGACGAACAAAAACAGCAAACAAGCAACCGTCATAATAAATTTTTATACGAACTTTCAAAATCTCTGTACAAACCCCTAATATATTTTTTCTTTAATTCGGTTTGTTATATTACATTTGCCCTAAATATAAATTTTCATCTCTCTATCATCAAAAATGCGCTAAATATGAGTTAAAATTTGTTATAATAACGCTGAATGTAATAAAATGTTTGTTAATATAGAGAAACGTATTTTCAGTATTAAGTGGTATTGCGGCTAAAACTATCAAAATGATGATAAAATAATTATTTGTTAACAAAAATAACATTAGTCATCAGGAAATTCTGAAATATGTCGCTTACTTTCTGTAATTAGCGTATATACCGGGTGTCCCAAAAATGACTGATGGATTTTAAAACTCAATAACTTGCAAACGGTGACAGATATTTAAAAAATTCTTTCAGGGGGGTTATGTATGATGTCAGGAGTTTTTTTTTTACTGCGATTCTTGATTTTAGTTCGAATTTCAAACAATAGATGTCGCTGACAGCGATTGACACTCAGTTGAGGCCTAAACGGACGTCACTCAACATTGATGCGAAGGAAGGAGATTAAGGCTATGGAATGGGTCTCATTCGCCAGCACAATCTTGGTCTTAGGGCCCAATTCTGAACTCATTCGATATGATTTCAATGGAGTGCGTTGTTGCCATGGAAACAACAAATTCTTCGATAGCGGAATACAGAGTTAAGAACTGGGTATGAATTTAAGAAGTAGTATTCGAGTTTGCAGGCGATTTTACATTGATGAAGTTTTATTTTCCCGGATTAAATTACTTTTTTATGGCCTGATTTAAAGAATATTTTATGCATCGTATTTAAAAACTAGGTGAAGAGATTTAGTATTTTTTGTTGTTGTTAAAAATTTCATAACTTTTGTTATATTCTAATAAATTATAGATCTTTTAAGGGGTCTCAGTACTCTTAAAATTTGGGGAAAAAAAAGAAAGATCATTTTCAACATTTAATATTTTAAAATACATATGATTTAAAAACAGTTTTAATTGGTATGAAAGATATAAGTATGTTCTTTCCTTTCATGTATTTAAAAAAAATTCAAGTTGCCAAATTAGTATTTATGGGGGGGGGGGGGGCTCCAAACTGTCAGATATTTGTCGAGCAGAAAATTGGTATGACAGATTACGCGCAGGATTACAAAATAAATTTTGTCACTAGAATTGCTTTTTTTGTGCCTAAGTATACTTTAGATTACAATAACTATCCTGAACCTAAATAACTTTGTTTTTAAAGCATTTTTATATTTTTAATACAGAGTTGTATTTACCTAATACAAAATTTTGAAAATTTCAATAGTATAATCACCTAAAAAAATATATTTTGAACAATAAAAAGGAAATTTTAGGTTCAATTTATACAGACTGACATGAAATATATATTTTTTTTTATTTCATGAAAAAATATTCATAAGTTTTTGAGATATCCTGCGCGTTATGCCCAAAAACGTCATTTTGAGAAAAATTGACTTCAAAACTTCGGAAATGCCGCTTCAGCTATTGCGTGAGTATAATTCTAGAAATCATAACTTCCGTTCTAATCGGAATTTCAAGGAAATAATTTTATCAAAATGTTCAGAAAAGATAGTAGTTTAACATCTAAAAAAACTAAAATTTCGAAAATTTGAAGCTTTAAGAATCCTGAGACCCCTTAAGGAAGTTCGTCAGTATATTTTTATGAATGTTGGATAATAATTGTGAAAATGGTTAATAGTATATTGTTGTTCAAAATTACTACTTAGAAACAAATATCAGAAGTTACCTTGTTTAACCCTTTTGAATAGGGGTATTATATCGTTACATTAAAATAAAAAAAAATAAAATAAATGCTAGTTAATTAAAATTTTGTTTGACAGTTTGATATTAAAATATTGTACTACATGCAGCTTCATCTTGATGTTTGATAAAATAAAACTAGTAAATATTTTTTTTTATCTACATCCGTTTTAAATTGTAAAAATGTGTTAAAAGAATACTTGGAGTTTGAATTTTTACGCTTTGGCAACTCTTTCTACACACAAACGCTAATATGATTATATTTTTAATAGTAAAGATATCGATAATGTCTAATGTGATAAACTAAGTTCAAATTAAATTTGACAAGTGTCTAAAACTTAGTAGTACTTAAATTATTGAAGGCCACAAAACAAATTTTTATTGACTTTTTTATCTTGACATAAATTAAGACCGTATTTCTAATAGCACATTTGTTGGAATGCAGTTGTAATTTTAAAGCTCTTTAGTTTATATATTTTTTAAAAAAATTCATGAATCGGAATAATCAGGGCTTGGCAAATGCGATCGCCACTTGCAACGAATATTTTTTACTCGACGACCAAGATTTTTAATCTGCCGGGTTTTGTAGTGTTAACGAAAGAACAAAGTGTAAACGGCATTTTCTATATCATGCACAGAAAACGACATTCTCTGCTGCTCTAGCCAGCTAGCACGTCATGTCATGTGATTAGAATGTGGGGGAGAGGGTGGGTCGCTCTTACGGGTTGATACAACAATCAAAGGACTGATTTAATACAACAATCTAAGGACTGATTTAATACAACAATGAAATGGCTAAGTATAAATACCTCCACCCTCCAGAAAAATGTCCTTCTGATTTTCAGAGGATTTTTTTCCATTTACTATGGATGATAATTCAAATACTAAACACGTATAATTATAGAATATTCTTCATTAAATGCAGTTATTATTCTAATATTTAAAATTCTCTCTCAATCCCTCCCCCCACCCTCACCCCTAAGGGCCACTACTACCAAATTTCTCTGAAAAACATTGGTACATTGCAAGAAAACATTGGTAAACAACCCGTAAGAACGACCCACCCTCTCCCCACATTCTAATCACATGACATGACATGCTAGCTGGCTAGAGCAGCAAATGTAGTTTTCTATGCATGATATGGAAAATGCCGTTTACACTTTGTTCTTTCGTTAACACTACAAAAACCGCCAGATTAAAAATCTTGGTCGTCAAGTAAAAATTATTGGTTGCAAGTGACGAACGCATTTGCCAAGCCCTGATTATTCCGATTCATGAATTTTTTAAAAATATATATAAACTAAAAAGTTTTAAAATTACAATTGCATTCCAACAAAAAGTGCTATTAGAAATACGGTCTTAATTTATAGCAAGATAAAAATTTCAATAAAAATTTGCTTGTGGCCTTAAGTAATTTAAGAACTACTAAGTTTTAGACTCTTGTCAAGTTTAATTTGAACTTCGTTTATCACATTAGATATCATTGATATCTTTATTATTAAAAAATATATGCATATTAGCATTTGTATGTAGAAAGAGTTGCCGAAGCGTAAAAATTCAAACTTCAAGAATTCTTTTAACACATTATTACAATTTAAATAGTAGATGCATATAAAAAATATTTACTAGTTTTATTTTATCAAACATCAAAATAAAGCTGCATGTAGTACAATATTTTAATATCAAACTGTCAAACAAAATTTTAATTAACTAGCATTCATTTTATTTTTTTTATTTTAATGCAACGATATAATACCCCTATTCAAAAGAGTTAAACAAGGTAACTTCTAATATTTGTTTTTAAGTAGTTATTTTGAACAATAATATACTATTAACCATTTTCACGATTATTATCCAACATTCATAAAAACCTAGTGGCGAACTTCCTTAAAAGATCTAAAATTTATTAGAATGTAATAAAAGTTATGAAATTTTTAAAAACAACAAAAAATACGAAATCTCTTCACCTAGTTTTAAAATACGATGCATAAAATATTCTTTAAATATGACCATAAAAAGTAATTTAACCTTTAACTGGTGTTACAGGTCTCTCAGACCGCGGCTTTTTTCAATTTTTATAGTTTAACTTGCATTTTTCAGTTTAACTACAAACACTACCGAAATTTTGTTCCGTTTGGAACTTTAATACTATCACCAGAGACTTTTGAATGGGTGAATTTCAATTATAACAGTCCTGT
Source organism: Maratus speciosus (assembly GCA_963932465.1). Classification (NCBI taxonomy): domain Eukaryota; kingdom Metazoa; phylum Arthropoda; class Arachnida; order Araneae; family Salticidae; genus Maratus; species Maratus speciosus. The sequence goes on from OZ010796.1 coordinate 519,713,707, forward strand.
GTAAAACTTTTAGTACAAAAACACCATCCTATGAGTTAATCATGCCTTTTATTCATCTTTAGTTGCAGCGGTCTCACAGACCGATTCACACTAGTTACGTGACAATTTCTGTGACATCAGTTAAAGGTTAATCCGGGAAAATAAAACTTCATCAATGAAAAATCGACTGCAAATTCGAATACTACTTAAATCCATGCCCAATTCTTAACGCCGTATTCCACTATCGAAGAATTTGTTGTTTCCATGGTAACAACGCACTCCATTGAAATCATATCGAATGGGTTCAGAATCGGGCCCTAAGAAAGGGATTGGGCTGGCGAATGAAACCCACTCCATAGCCTTAATCTCCTTCTTCGCATCAATGCTGAGTGACGTCCGTTTAGACCTCGACTAAGCGTCAATCGCTGCCAGCGCCATCTATTGTTTGAAATTCGAACTAAAATCAAGAATCACAGTAAAAAAACTCCAGACATCATACATAACCCTCCTGAAAGAATTTTTTAAATATCTGTCACCGTTTGCAAGTTATTGAATTTTAAAATCCATCAGTCATTTTTGGGACACCCGGTAAATGCTGTAAAAGAGATTTTGGGATTTAATCAAAAGTATGGAGCCTTAAAGTCGTTGCTTTTTTATATTTTCTGATATCTTTCGACAATTAATAGACAGAAGTTAATCAAAATTTGTTTTGGATTTTTTTACCATACCAATAACGTTCGTGTAGAAAACCATGAACAAAAATCTTTAGCAAAAGGAGCGTTATTCTGCGACTTTTAGAATTAGAATTGTGGTATCGTTCAATTTTCGGTACATATTTAGTTGAGGAAAATAATCTCTAATTTTGTTACAAGCTTTACTTTTTGAGAGAAAAATACACTGCTCAAAACAATTAGGGGAGCGCATGGTTTTAATTAAACTACGCAAATATTTACACCGATAAATAACATAAATAAAACGTTCATAATTTAAAGCGTAGCAGAAAACAGATGATGAAAACTTTACATGCAAATCAAAGTTTATGACGTCAAAAATTAGAAATAAAATCCTTCCCGGCTCGGCCTACAGACACAGGTAGATTTCGAATTTAAGTACGAATTTCGACAACAAAAACTAAATCATGATTAGAGATAAACCCACTTTAATAATTTTATCTGGCCGCTTTTGACGAGTTTTTAATTTCATTTTTAAAATAAGAGCTGGTTTTATCATAATCATGTTATAAGGCGGTATTAAAAAAAATACTTTTCCATGCTCAACAACTCAAAATTTTCTGCCTTGTTTACAGATTCATTTAAAAAAAAATTTTGAAACTTGCTGACGTGATATTTAAAGAAATTTATAAGCGACCTGTGTTTTTATTTTTCGTTCAATTAATTAAAACTTGATTTATAAACAATTATTTTCTCAGTAGGACCATATTTTTCGTTTCCAACACAATCGCTTCTGGAAATTCGGTTCAAAATGCCAACTTTGACATCATTTTTTGAAATATATTCTGCCTCTATCAAAAAATCGACCATTACGGTACATTATATAGTTTCTGAATCTGAAAACCTACCAATTGGATGCGTTTGAAAGAAAAAATGAATTTAAAAATGAGTCAGAAAATAAGCAGTTTGGATTTGAATACAACCGTAATACGATTATTTTTTTTTCTTCAACCGCTATGTATTTTTAATTTGTTTTTGCTGTAAGAATTGGTCCTATCAAAAACTTGTCAATATAAATGTTGTAGATAATATTAAGAAGATATATAATAAATTCTTGCAGATTTTATATCTTGTGAATTGAAGACGTTATGGATTTTTTTCTTCTTCAACCCCACCTTTTAGTTTTCGTTTTTAATTTTTTGTTTGCGGTACGAATTGTTCCTATCAAAAACTTGTCAATATAAAAGTTGTAGATAATATTCAAAACATTTAAAATAAATTTAATTGGATTTGATATCTTGAGAATTGACGAAGTTATGAATTTTTTTTCTCCCTAAAACCCTGTTTTTTGCGCCCCTTGAGCCCATTTTTAATTTTATCAAAAATCTGTGATACATAAATTTTTGGCCCTTTTTTCTAGAAGTAATAATAACTTTAAACTGATTCTATATGTATTACAATGAAGAAGTTAAAGTTTTTTTCAGTTTTCACAAAACCCCTCCCTATTCCCACCCCTCTTGGTCCAATTTTGCCCATTAACGAACTTGGCCGAGATCTTATGCCTCTTGATTTTATGTATCAGTTTGGTAGAGATTTGTGCAGAATTACGAAAGTTATCGTGTCCATAAAAAAGTGATATAGATAGATGAATAGATAGATATAGATAAAGTTTTTTACTGAGGGTGGTTTTGGGTTCCAGGGGTCATGATCGGTGCAGATCTGCAAAAAGTTTTCAGAAATTCCAACATAGGAGCGATCACAAAGGTAGTAGTTCATACGAAATCTACACTGCAAATTCGTGAAACACTTTTGCAACACTAACTGAACATAATAATTAACACTTCTAACTAAATCATTTTCGATTGTGCTGTGAATGTGTTGCGAATGTGTTTTGCAAAATAAAAAGATTGTGCAAAAAATAGTGTTAAAAATTACAAGAGGAGAAAATGTGTTTTCAAAACATTAATTTTTTAAATTGTGTTATAAATGTAATAAATAGTATGTTTTAAGTGTGTGTGTGTGTGTTATTTTAAAGGCACCATGTAGAAAGTGTTTTGAAAGAGTTTTACATGTGTTGTTTTATAGTGTTCTAAATTGTGTGGTGTTTACAATGTGTTGTTAATTTGGTCACAAAGTGTTGTGCAGCACACAACTATTATAAGAAAATATTTTCATCAACACTATTTACAACACGATTTCAACACAATTAACAACACTATTTTGAGAACACATTTTAGATAGCAATACTTTTGCAACATATTAAGAACACATTTCTAGATAGCAACACTTTTGCAACATATTATGAACACAATCATAACACAAAAAGTCATTCCGGCCAGTGCCGTGAGGAAGAGGTAGCTTTCATATTCCTTATTTTTTAAAAGCCAGCTTACATTATTCAAACACACGGAGCTCAAATTAGTGGAAGCCGATTATAGAAGATTAAATATTAATTTTTGTCAATATTGAATATGAATGAGAATTTCGCGAAATTAGTTAGCGGTATCAAAGCCGGTTTTATTAAAGTGATTTATATTTTGTCGCCAAATTCGGTGATATCCCAAATTAAATTAATAATTATATTAACCCGAATTATCGGTGATAGCCCGCCATTTTAAAACAACATAATGGGTGCAACAAAGCTCCCCAATGAACTTGGTTGAGACCTTAGTAATTCCGGTGTACATGCTCACTCATATCTAAATCGTCGGTTGATACATACGAGTGCTGTTGCAGGCAAAAAGTCAGATTTTTTAAAATGTCACACACATTCAAAATTCAAACTGCTATATATCGGCTTTTTTTAGATAAAGGCAAAACAAAAAATAATCCGGAATCTTTGTAACAAGCTGAAACACATAAGAAAAAAAATCTTTTACAATTTCTATTTTTTTTGTACCTCATTTTAATTTTTTTTTTTTTTTTAATTTTTAAAAGGCCGCCAGTTTGAAACAAGATGGCGGATGAATTTAGCAAACGAACTCGGCCGAGAGATTGCTATGTACTATGCACATACCTTGTCACATCCTAATCGGTTCATAAATACGCGTGTTATCGCGTGGCAAAAATCAGATCGTTTCAAAATGTCCGCCATGCTAGAAATTCAAAGTGCTATAACTCAGCCATTTTTTAACATATACACGAAACGAAAAATGCTCTGAAATCTTTGTATCAAGGTCAAACACATAAGAAAAAAATCTTATCAATTTCTAATTTTTTGTACCTCATTTTAAACTTTAAAAAAAATTAATGGCCGCCATTTTGAAACAAGATGGCGAATGATGCTGGCCAACGTACTCGGTCGAGACATTGGTATGTACTATGTACACACCAAGTTATATCCAAATCCGTTCATAAATAATCGGTTCATAAATACGCGTGTTATCGCGTGACAAAAATCAGATCGTTTCAAAATGTCAGCCACACTAGAATTTCAAAGTGCTATAACTCAACCGTTTTTTAAGATATAGGCGAAACAAAAAATGCTCCGAAATCTTCGTATCAAGCTCAAACACATAAGAAAAAATATTTTTCGATTTATAATTTTTTCGTACTTCAATTTAAATTTAATTTTTTTTTTTAATTTTAAATGGCCGACATTTTGAAACAAGATGGCGCATGAAGCTGGCCAACGAACTCGGTCGAGACATTGTTATGTACTATGCACATGCCTTGTCACATCCAAATCATTTCATAAAAGGCATATTATCGCGTGATAAAAATCAGATAGTTTCAAAATGTCAGCAATGCTGGAAATTCAAAGTGCTATAACTCAGCCATTTTTTAAGACATAGACGAAACTAAAAATGCTCCAGAATCTTTGTATCAAGTCCAAAGACATAACAAAAAAATATTTTTCAATGTCTAATTTTTTGTGCCTCATTTTTTAGGTAGCTTTCATTACAAAAAGCTACCTATTGCAGCCCTTCGGAGGAAAGCGATTTCGAAAAATTCTGGTATATTTTCATCGATCATGACCCCAGACCCCGAAACTACACTCCGTTCAAAAGTTGATATATATATATATATATATATATATATATATAGCACATTATGTATTAAATGCATTTGTCAGACCCAGAATCTTGCACCATAAATAAATTAAGTATAACCATAAAACATCCAAGAAATTTAAACATATAACCTGAACAAGAAAAAAAACAACAAAAGGCTGTGGCCTCTTCAGCGGTGGGCATTTTGAAAAGCACAGCAATGTTTCAGACTAATTACAATTTACAACAAAATATTATTATTCAGTAGTGGCAGTGGGTTTCGGCCAGAGTGTCGCAAAGCATAAATCAAATGCATAAAAACAATTGAAAGCATATCACGAACACTCCTCCACCGAACCCGACGCCACAATAAACAGTGCATCTCGAAGATACAACTGATTCAGAACGTATATGTAATGTATACTGAAACAATAAAATTATTTTACCCAAATCCGAGCCACACAGCCACAAAAAACGATAATCAAATTCCAGTGATCCACAATCTGCCCATGCACGTTCCATGTCTGTTGCCACACAATTGCAGACATCCTTGTAAAACCGTCCAAAAAAAGGCTTTAAGTTATACAAATCATTAACTGTCAATCGCATAGCAACTCCTCAAAAATGATGACTGTCTGTAAAACTAGTATATTTATTAATGAAATTCAAAGGTATATTATTTTTATAATACAAAATGCTGGTTAAATTAAAAAGTTCTTTAAAAAATAAATTTTTATTCGAACAGAGTTTATAGTAGCGAAAAATCTGACCTATTATGATATTGACGTAAACGCGTTTATGGATATTTGAACTCCAATTAACTAAATGGTTAACTTCAAAATTAAAGTTATCCGGTTTATTATAGATTGATATGTGTATACCGTTTGAAATGTTTATTTTCAAATCAAGATAATCTGCAGCACTATTATTTTCATTTATTTTTTTCAAAACCAGCATATCAGGATAAATGTTACATGATATCCCCAAAAAATCACGATCACAGTTCAAAATTATCAAATCATCTATATATCTGAAAGCCTGAAAATTAACATTGTTATTGACACTACAAAACTGAAATTCATAATAAAATAAAAAATAAGTTAGCTGCCGTTGAAGAATAACTTGTTCCCATTCTTATTCCATTATTCTGTAAATAAATATTTGATCCTGTATAAACATAGTTGTTATATAAACAAAAATTGCATAATAATTTAAATAAATTAAAATCTAAATCGGTGTCAGTTATAATTAAATCGACAACTTTTAAAAGGACATCATTTATCCCTGCAATTGGAATTTTTCGGGGATATCATGATCGTGATTTTTGGGGATATCATGTAACATTTATTCTGATATGCTGGTTTTGAAAAAAACAAATGAAAATAATAGTGCTGCAGATTATCTTGATTTGAAAATATTCCAATTGCAGGGTTAAATGATGTCCTTTTAAAAGTTGTCGATTTAATTATAGCTGACACCGATTTAGACTTTAATTTATTTAAATTATTATGCAATTTTTGTTTATATAACAACTATGTTTATACAGGATCAAATATTTATTTACAGAATAATAGAATAGGAATGGGAACAAGTTATTCTTCAACGGCAGCTAACTTATTTTTTATTTTATTATGAATTTCAGTTTTGTAGTGTCAATAACGATGTTAATTTTCAGGCTTTCAGATATATAGATGATTTGATAATTTTGAACTGTGATCGTGATTTTTTGGGGATATCATGTAACATTTATCCTGATATGCTGGTTTTGAAAAAAATAAATGAAAATAATAGTGCTGCAGATTATCTTGATTTGAAAATAAACATTTCAAACGGTATACACATATCAATCTATAATAAACCGGATAACTTTAATTTTGAAGTTAACCATTTAGTTAATTGGAGTTCAAATATCCATAAACGCGTTTACGTCAATATCATAATATGTCAGATTTTTCGCTACTATAAACTCTGTTCGAATAAAAATTTATTTTTTAAAGAACTTTTTAATTTAACCAGCATTTTGTATTATAAAAATAATATAGCTTTGAATTTCATTAATAAATATACTAGTTTTACAGACAGTCTTCCTTTTTGAGGAGTTGCTATGCGATTGACAGTTAATGATTTGTATAACTTAAAGCCTTTTTTTGGACGGTTTTACAAGGATGTCTGCAATTGTGTGGCAACAGACATGGAACGTGCATGGGCAGATTGTGGATCACTGGAATTTGATTATCGTTTTTTGTGGCTGTGTGGCTCGGATTTCGGTAAAATAATTTTATTGTTTCAGTATACATTACATATACGTTCTGAATCAGTTGTATCTTCGAGATGCACTGTTTATTGTGGCGTCGGGTCCGGTGGGGGAGTGTTCGTGATATGCTTTCAATTGTTTTTATGCATTTGATTTATGCCTTGCGACACTCTGGCCGAAACCCACTGCCACTACTGAATAATAATATTTTGTTGTAAATTGTAATTAGTCTGAAACATTGCTGTGCTTTTCAAAATGCCCACCGCTGAAGAAGCCACAGCCTTTTGTTGTTTTTTTTCTTGTTCAGGTTATATGTTTAAACTTCTTGGATGATTTATGGTTATACTTAATTTATTTATGGTGCAAGATTCTGGGTCTGACAAATACATTTAATACATAATGTGCTATATATAATCTGTGTGGTTATTTGCAGCTGTAGCGCTTATCGCATGGATTTTGTTTTTATTTTTATATTTTAGTTTTAGTTTTACCTTTAACCTTTTTGAGCTTATATTCGGCATTTCGATTTTTAAGCAGCTATAGCGCTATTTCGAGTTGCATTTGTTATTGTGTTTGGTTCAGAGCTGGCTTTCGTGTATCCATATTTGTTATATTACCTTACATTTTGCAACGAGTATATTCGCTCGAAAAAATTATTTAAAAAAATTTTTCATCAATTTGCTTTAATTATGGGATTAAACAAGTGTACAGATAAAAGATGAAAAACTTGCAGGAATGGGGATTTGTCTGAAAACATTTATGCTAAAAGTACAATTAGTTTGAATTATATTTTTTGAAAAATTACTCACATTATATATTTATTAACATGCTTGGTTTGAAATCAGAAATATGTGGGTGAGACTTCTGATGAACTACATAAGCGAATCAATAATCATAGATCATTGTCCGACAGAAATGTGGCTGGTTCATCTTTCGAAATAAAGCATTTCCATTTACATGGTTTTAAAAATGTCAGAATACAAATTTTAGAGCAGGTTTTTGATTACGCTTTTAGATTGCGTAGTGAAAGTTTTTATATTTTGCGTGCAAAATCATTATATCCACATGGGTTGAATACTAAAATTTGCTATCATACAGATAATTCAATATGTGTTTATAATCTCTTTTCATCAGTTTACAAACCTTCATTTTCTTACAATAGAGGGAAAAGAGGGAATCACTCAAATAAAGCACTGTTTGTCAAATATAAAAATATAACTCCAGCCATAGTATTGCATGATTTGTACAATCTTTTTAATAAAAATTACAATATTAAAGAAATTAAAACTATTTTATTCAGTTCATAATTTAAACTTTTACGAAGATTGCAGCAGAAAATTAAAGCGTTTGCTTGTGATAACACACAGTTTAATGATTTATTAATTGACCTTTTATTATATAAAATAGGTAAATATCAAGAGTGTAAAACTGATAAAATATACTTCGTTTGTACATTTCAGCAAAAAAGTTTTGATAACTTATATCTAAATAAAATTGTTACCAGACACAATGAAATATTTCCAGTTAAAAATGTGTCTATTATTTCAACTTACAAATATGCAAATACCTTAGGTAATAAATTATTTAATTATAGAGAAGTTGCACAGGATTTGGACTCCAACTTGAATTTGCCTTGAGAATGTATGAATTTTCAGAAATCATCTTTTTACGATAAAAATGCACAGCATATACTTACAGGTGACCTTGATTTTATATCCAACGATGAGTTGAAACAATTAATGAAATATGGTACTAAGTTTAGATTAAACAAGAAGATGAACTTAAAAAAATCTTTCAATCTATTCAAATCTGAATTACATATCTTTATACTCAATTTAAGTTACAAATTCAATAAACCTATCCCCCTCTTCCATGAATAGAAATTTAAAATTTTGGATGAATTTAAATCATTTCAAATAAAATATATGAATGATTCTTCTAATTACACTTGCCATAGTATAAATGTAAATTTAGAGAAGGAAAGAACGAAATTGAAAAATACCTTTGTTTTTTGTTCAGTCGATAAAGCATCTAACAATTTTGCAGTTATTTGAAAAAGTTATTATGCTAATATGATGTTTACTGAGCTTAACAATAATGTCACCTACAGTCTGTATAAATCTCTTATTCAGACACTGATTAAGAAACATCTGGCCTTTTCAAAAAAGGTTAATATTCCTCTGCCTAAAGTAAAAAATTTGTCATTTCCTTTTCTTTTCGTAACACCTAAATTCCATAAGATACCAATTAAGTACAGATTTATTTGTAGTAATGTAAACAGCATTGGAAATGAATTTAATCGCAAATTTGAGGAAATGTTAAAAAAGATTTTGAATATCCTAAAATTTAAGTATAAAGATAGTAATATGTACTGGATTATTTTGAACAGTTATGAGAACAGGAATGAATTAATTCAAAATGATATACAAAGTGTCCAGACATATGATTTTGAGACATATGATTTTCTTTTCACAAATATTTCAATTGCAGGGTTAAATGATGTACTTTTAAAAGTTGTCGCTTTAATTATAGCTGACACCGATTTAGATTTTAATTTATTTAAATTATTAAGCAATTTTTGTTTATATAACAACTATGTTTATACAGGATCAAATATTTATTTACAGAATAATGGAATAGGAATAGGAACAAGTTATTCTTCAACGGCAGCTAACTTATTTTTATTTTATTATGAATTTCAATTTTGTAGTGTCAATAACAATGTTAATTTTCTGGCTTTCAGATATATAGATGATTTGATAATTTTGAACTGTGATCGTGATTTTTTGGGGATATCATGTAACATTTATCCTGATATGCTGGGTTTGAAAAAAACAAATGAAAATAATGGTGCTGCAGATTATCTTGATTTGAAAATAAACATTTCAAACGGTATACACATATCTATCTATAATAAACGGGATAACTTTAATTTTGAAGTTAACCATTTAGTTAATTGGAGTTCAAATATCCATAAACGCGTTTACGTCAATATCATAATAGGTCAGATTTTTCGCTACTATAAACTCTGTTCGAATAAAAATTTATTTTTTAAAGAACTTTTTAATTTAACCAGCATTTTGTATTATAAAAATAATATACCTTTGAATTTCATTAATAAATATACTAGTTTTACAGACAGTCTTCATTTTTGAGGAGTTGCTATGCGATTGACAGTTAATGATTTGTATAACTTAAAGCCTTTTTTTGGACGGTTTTACAAGGATGTCTGCAATTGTGTGGCAACAGACATGGAACGTGCATTGACAGATTATGGATCTCTGGAATTTGATTATTGTTTTTTGTGGCTGTGTGGCTCGGATTTCGGTAAAATAATTTTATTGTTTCAGTATACATTACATATACGTTCTGAATCAGTTGTATCTTCGAGATGCACTGTTTATTGTGGCGTCGGGTCCGGTGGGGGAGTGTTCGTGATATGCTTTCAATTGTTTTTTTTGCATTTGATTTATGCTTTGCGACACTCTGGCCGAAACCCACTGCCACTACTGAATAATAATATCTTGTTGTAAATTGTAATTAGTCTGAAACATTTCTGTGCTTTTCAAAATGCCCACCGCTGAAGAGGCCACAGCCTTTTGTTGTTTTTTTTCTTGTTCAGGTTATATGTTTAAATTTCTTGGATGTTTTATGGTTATACTTAATTTATTTATGGTGCAAGACTCTGGGTCCGACAAATGCATTTAATACATAATGTGCTATATATAATCTGTGTGGTTATTTGCAGCTGTAGCGCTTATCGCATGGATTTTGTTTTTATTTTTATATTTTTAGTTTTACCTTTAACCTTTTTGAGCTTATATAAGCTCAAAAAAAGGTTAAAAGTAAAACTAAAATTAAAGTATAAAAATAAAAATAAATATAAATATAAATAAAAATAAAATCCATGCGATAAGCGCTACAGCTGCATATAACCACACAGATTATATATAGCACATTATGTTTTAAATGCGTTTGTCAGACCTAGAATCCTGCACCATGAATAAACTAAGTATAACCATAAAACATCCAAGAAATTTAAACAGATATAACCTGAACAAGAAAAACAACAAAAGGCTGTGGCCTCTTCAGCGGTGGGCATTTTAAAAAGGACAGAAATGTTTCAGACTAATTACAATTTACAACAAACTATTATTCAGTAGTGGCAGTGGTTTTCGGCCAGAGTGTCGCAAAGCATAAATCAAATGCATAAAAACAATTGAAAGCATATCGCGAACACTCCCCCACCGGACCCGACGCCACAAAAATCAGTGCATCTCGAAGATGCAACTGATTCAGAACGTATGTGTAATGTATACTGAAACAATAAAGTTATATTACCCAAATCCGAGCAACACAGCCACAAAAAACAATAACCAAAATCCAGTGATCCATAATCTGTCCATAAACGTTCCATGTCTGTTGCCACACAATTGCAGACATCCTTGTAAAACCGTCCAAAAAAAGGCTTTAAGTTATACAAATCATTAACTGTCAATCGCATAGCAACTCCTCAAAAATGAAGACTGTCTGTAAAACTAGTGTATTTATTAATGAAATTCAAAGGTATATTATTTTTATAATACAAAATGCTGGTTAAATTAAAAAGTTCTTCCAAAAAATAATTTTTTATTCGAACAGAGTTTATAGTAGCGAAAAATCTGACCTATTATGATATTGACATAAAAGCGTTTATGGATATTTGAACTCCAATTAACTAAATGGTTAACTTCAAAATTAAAGTTATCCCGTTTATTATAGATTGATATGAGTATACCATTTGAAATGTTTATTTTCAAATCAAGATAATCAGCAGCACTATTATTTTCATTTGTTTTTTTTTTTCAAAACCAGCAAGGGTGGGTCGAAAAAACCGAAATTTTTATAATCGAAATGTAATAGCGCGGAAAAGTTGCCTTTTGTAATACAGAATAAATTTCTAAAATATTACATCGATCGGTTAATATCTTTTACCGCCGCAAGGGGGCCAAAGTTTCAAAAAATCGCAAAAAACATGTTTTTTTATCATTTTTTTTAAATTATCCAAACAGACCAATACAATTTTTAATAGAACGCAATAGCTACATGAAGATATGAGAAATGTCCCGGTAAATGTTCATTATGATGAAATCATATCTTTATTTACCGCAAAAAGACCATATTTTTTGTAAAAATTTCAAAAACTTCAGTTTTTCATTTTTCTTTCTAAATTTTTATAATTTCTATAATATGTCTAGAAATAAATAATTTTACTTTATATCTATTAATATATCATAATATTTGTTTTATACATAATTTAACTATTTGTAATAGACTTGAAAATAAAGTTAATCATTCATTTTTCTTGACGATCGCTTCATCTACTGATGTTTTACTTCATAACAGCCAATTCATGCCGCAAAAATTATATAAAATGGGCAAAATGTTTTAATATTTTATTAATTAAAATATAGAGATGTTTAACCGAAACGGGTTAAATAAACTTAAAATGAAGAAGAATTTAATGTAAATGAATTTTATAATATAACTTGCTTTCAGATGAAGCGATTATTTCTCGAGAGGCCAAAACTGATCAGATGTGATCCTCCCTCTATTCTAGTAAACACACTTTATCAGTGCTTCAATGAATAATTTCACGCATCTTTCTAGTAATTGAGTGGGACAAGGAAAGTTATAACAGCTGGCATCTTTAATCGAACATTTTAAACTCACCAGCGTTTTTAGTCGATAAAGAAACCATAACAGGTGGTTCCGTTAGTTTTCAGTTTTGTCAGTAGACTAAAGTCATACAATTTTAAGCTTCAGTGTTGAAGTCTGCTATGATAAAGTGACGGATGGCACTATTCTAGTCCACAGAACTTCCAGCTTTTGCAATTTTCTTCATGGCTGGGGCCTTGATGTTCTCCTCTTCATATGCTATCATTCCAAAGAGGCTATTTGTATGATTTGCGAAATAGTCATTTCGTGAAAATACAGGAACTATAATCTTTCGTAGATTATCTGTCAAGTAACGTAAGTTACTAACTATAGTGCACAGATTCTGGAAAATATGAGTGATTCATTTTAATTGTGAACCAACTGATGCAGTACATTTTCAGGATGTACTCAAAGAGTGACAAGTTAAGAAGAGGGTTTCTTTGTTCCAACGTAGAGTCTCAAAATTCGAATAGCAGTAATGACCCACCTTGCGTGAAATATTTGTCCAGGGACTCAGCAAAAAAGGTCAATTGTATACACGCGTGTTGAAAGAGCTTGCAATATTTCAGATATATACTTCTGGTCAGTTGACAAATCATCTTTATCAACAGCTAGGTGATCAGAGTACATTGGCTTAAATTTTGCAATTGGTAATAATTCGCAAATCGCAAGAGATCAACCAATTGGGCCACAATATGATAGAGAACCTGTTTTTTGTCATCAAGATGTTTGAAAAGATGTCTCAGTGGAAGCTCATTGAAGTGAGGTCAAGGAAGCCAATAAAGTGGTTTCTAAAATGTTGTTCTCAACTAATCCTACTATAACACCACCTTTGCATCCTGTTTTGAAGACAGTTCCGCGAAATTCAACTGCAATTATTATTCCAGTCGGGATTTCATTTTTCTTCAAAAAATCTGTAATGTCACTGCATATAGAAGTCGCCTTGCTAGACGATGGGGTCAAATGACGAAAATAATTCAGACCTGGTTCTAGTACAAAGAGATAAATTCCTCCTTGACTTCGCAAAGATGAAACTTTGCCACTTCTTTAACCTGGCAGATATTTCTATCTTTAGGGCCATCAAAATATAGAGTAAAAGGAGTACATTACAAAAAAAAATGAACAAAGTGAAACGTGGCCCTTTAGCAGCGAGAAATTAATTTTACGTGCAGGCAGCTGCAGGTGTTTCTATCATGAGCAATTTTTTTAATAGAATTACAGTGATCATGGTTAACAATGTGAATGAAATTAACAACATAAAATGCCTTTCTCAGCCTATTATAAATGTAAAAAATCTGAAAACATTACAAAAGTTATGAAAATTGAAAAAATGAAAAACTTTAATTTTTAACATTTTTTAGAAATTTTGGCCCTGTTGTGGCTGTAAAAGCAACGATGTCACAAAAATGAAATGTTAATGTTACATTACTAATATCTTGGCGTGGCTATTGCGTTCTATTAGAAATTGAATAAGTATGTTCGGATAATTTAAAAAAAAATTGCTAAAAGTATGTTTTTTGCGATTTTTTCGAAATTTGGACCCCTTGCGGCGGTAAAAGATATTAACCAATCGGTGTAATATTTTACGTATTTTATCCTTTTTACAAAAGGCAAATTTTCCGCCCTATTACGTTTCGATTATAAATATTTCGGTTTTTTCGACCCACCCTAACCAGCATATCAGGATAAATGTTACATGATATCCCCAAAAAATCGCGATCACAGTTCAAAATTATCAAATCATCGATATATCTGAAAGCCAGAAAATTAACATCGTTATTGACACTATAAAATTGAAATTCATAATAAAATAAAAATAAGTTAGCTACCGTTGAAGAATAACTTGTTCCCATTCCTATTCCATTATTCTGTAAATAAATATTTGAACCAGTATAAACATAGTTGTTATATAAACAAAAATTACATAATTTAAATAAATTAAAATCTAAATCGGTGTCAGCTATAATTGAATCGACAACTTTTAAAAGGACATCATTTAACCCTGCAAAAGGAATATTTGTGAAAAGATTCTCAAAATCATATGTCTGGATACTTTGTATATCATCTTTAATTAATTCATTCCTGATCTCATAACTGTTCAAAATAATCCAATACATATATTACTATCTTTATACTTAAATTTTAGGATATTCAAAATCTTTTTTAACACTTCCTCAAATTTGCGATTAAATCCGTTTCCAATGCTGTTTACATTACTACAAATAAATCTGTACTTAATATGGTATCTTAGGTGTTACGAAAATTTAGGTGTTACGAAAAGAAAAGGAAATGACAATTTTTTTTACTTTAGGCAGAGGAATATTAACCTTTTTTGAAAAGGCCAGATGTTTCTTAATCAGTGTCTGAATAGTAGATTTATACAAACTGTAGGTGACATTATTGTTAAGCTCGGTAAATATCATATTAGCATAATAGCTTTTTCAAATAACTGCAAAATTGTTGGATGCTTTATCGACTGAACAAAAAACAAAGGTATTTTTCAATTTCGATATTTCCTTCTCTAAATTTGCATTTATTCTATGGTAAGTGTAATTAGAAGAATCATTCATATATTTTATTTGAAATGATTTAAAATCATAATTTTATTTTTTCAGTATACATTACACATACGTTCTGAATCAGTTGTATCTTCGAGATGCACTGTTTATTGTGGCGTCGGGTCCGGTGGGGAGTGTTCGCGATATGCTCTCGATTGTTTTTATGCATTTGATTTATGCTTTGCGACACTCTGGCCGAAACCCACTGCCACTACTGAATAATAGTTTGTTGTAAATTGTAATTAGTCTGAAACATTGCTGGGCTTATTAAAAGGCCCACCGCTGAAGAGGCCACAGCCTTTTGTTGTTTTTCTTGTTCAGGTTATATCTGTTTAAATTTCTTGGATGTTTTATGGTTATACTTAGTTTATTTATGGTGCAGGATTCTGGGTCTGACAAACGCATTTAAAACATAATGTGCTATATATATATGTATATATCTGATCTTTGTCATACTGTAAATCTCGTATTTATGAACAGATTTGGATAAAATTTCGTGTGTATACAGTACATACCAATGTCTCGATTGAGTTCGTTGGCCAGCTTCAACCGCCATCTTGTTTCAAAATGGCGGCCATTTAAAAAAAATTTTAAAAATTAAAATTTAAAATAAGGCACAAAAATTTGAAATTGAAAAATATTTTTTTTTATGTGTTTGAGCTTTATACGAAGACTCCGGAGCATTTTTTGTTTCGTCTGTATCTTAAAAAATGGCTGAGTTATAGCACTTTGAACTTCTAGCATGACTGACATTTTGAAATGATCTGATTTTTGTCACGCGATAATAAGCGTATAAGCGTATTTATGAACCGATTTGGATGTGACAAGGCATTTGCATAGTACATACCAATGTCTCGACCGAGTTCGTGGGCCAACTTCATCTGCCATCTTTTTTCAAAATGGCGGCCATTTAAAAAAAAATTTCAATTTTAAAATTTTAAATGTGGTACACAAAAAATTAGAAATTGGAAAAGATTTTTTCCTTATGTGTTTGAACTTGATACAAAGATCCCGGAGCATTTTCTGTTTCGTCTATATCTTAAAAAATGGCTGAGTTATAGCACTTTGAATTTCTAGCATGGCTGACATTTTGAAACGATCTGATTTTTGCCACGCGATAACACGCGTATTTATGAACCTATTAGGTTGTGACAAAGCATGTGCATAGTACATAGCAATCTCTTGGTCGAGTTCGTTTGCCAACTTCATCCGCCATCTTGCTTCAAAATGGCGGCCATTTAAAAATTTAAAAAATATTTGTATTTTAAATAAGGTACAAAAAAATTAGAAATTGAATTTTTTTTTCCCTTATGTGTTTGAGCTTGATACAAAGAGTGCGGAACATTTTTTTGTTTTTTCTTTATCTTAAAAAATGGCTGAGATATAACAGTTTGAATTTCTAATGTGGGTGACATTTTGAAAAATCTGATTTTTTGCCTGCAACAGCTCTCGTATTTATCAACCGATTTAGATGTGAGTGAGCATGGGCATAGGAATTACTAAAGCCTCGACCAAGTTCATTGGTTAGCTTTGTTGCACCCATTATGTTGCTTTAAAATGGCGGGCACTTCAAGATATCGCCGAATTTGGCGACTAAATATAAATCACTTTAAATAAAACCAGCTTCGATAACGCGACTAATTTCGCGAAACTCTCATTCATATTCAGTATTGACAAAAATTAGTATTTAATCTTCTATAACCGGGTTCCACTAATTTGAGCTCAGTGTGTTTGAATAATATAAGCTGGCTTTTAAAAATTAAGGAATATGAAAGCTACCTCTTCCTCACGGCACTGGCCGGAATGACTTTTTGTGTTATGATTGTGTTCATAATATGTTGCAAAAGTGTTGCTATCTAGAAATGTGTTCTTAATATGTTGCAAAAGTATTGCTATCTAAAAATGTGTTCTCAAAATAATGTTGTTAATTGTGTTGAAATCGTGTTGTAAATAGTGTTGAGGAAAATATTTTCTTAGAATAGCGGTGTGCTGCACAACACTTTGTGACCAAATTAACAACACATTGTAAACACCACACAATTTAGAACACTATAAAACAACACATGTAAAACACTTTCAAAACACCTTCTACATGGTGCCTTTAAAATAACACACACACACACACTTAAAACATACTATTTATTACATTTATAACACAATTTTAAAAATTAATGTTTTGAAATGTTTTGAAAACACATTTTCTCGTCTTGTAATTTTTAACACCATTTTTTGCACAATCTTTTTATTTTGAAAACACATTCGCAACATATTCACAGCACAATCGAAAATGATTTAGTTAGAAGTGTTAATTATTATGTTCAGTTAGTGTTGCAAAAGTGTTTCACAAATTTTAAATTTAAAATTTTTTTAAAATTTTTAAATGGCCGCCATTTTGAAACAAGATGGCGGCTGAAGCTGGCCAACAAACTCGTTCGAGACATTGGTATGTACTATGTACACACGAAATTTTATCCAAATCGGTTCATAAATACGAGAGTTACAGTATGACAAAGATCAGATATATATATATATATATATATATATATATATATATCAATTTTGAACGGAGGGTGATTTCGAGGTCTAGGTGTCATGATCGGTGAAAATATACCAAAATTTTTCGGAATCGTTTTCCTCCGAACTGCTGCAATATGTAGCTTTTTGTAATGAAAGCTACCTAAAAATATCTTGTATATGAAGTTTTCAATTAACATTATTGTGTTGTTAATTTGGTGACAAAAAGTGTTGTAAAATGTGTTTATTTTTGTGTTTGAGAATTTGCAGTGTACCTAAAAAGAGATAAGTGCAGATATCGGGAATTTTCAGAAACGTCTGTTTCACTGTCTCAGTTGTGAAATTCAATTGTCCAGCTTGTGTTTTGAGAAAAGGTGACTTGCAAATGTCACAACAATGTGATTTTCCGAAATCCATGGCTTGGCGTATTACCGGAACAGTTGAATCTGGGGAAACACAACGAAGAGCAAATGTTGTTGGAGTCACAAGAAGTAGCAATGCAAGGTTGTGGAATCGATTCCAAGACACATGGAATGGTAGACATCGACAAGATCAGTCATGTGCTACCACAGTAACTGATGACCGATATATCCTGTTAACAGCTCGTTGAGACGGAACGGGGAATGCTACTCAGCTGCAAACACAGTTGTTCTTGGCCACAGGACGTAGGATGTCCAGCCAAACAGCCCGGAATAGGCTTCATCAGGCAGGTCTCTATGCACGTAAGACAATGGTCTGTATTTCGTTGACCTCAAGCAACTGTGCGGCCCAAAGAAAGTAGGCAACTGAACATCGAGTTTGGAGGCAACGTTGTTGGAGTCAAATTCTGTCTACAGACGAGTCCGGATTAAGTCTGGATGTGACAACCAATGTGTTTTGGCATGGAGAGAAAGGGGCACTCAAAATAATCCCACATTCGTCATCCACACAAAGATCACATTACAGACGAGGTGGGTTGATGCTATTGGCTGAAATCAGCATAGGTGGACGTACGGGTCTGCATATCATTCGGAATGGCATTTTGACGTCCCGAAGTTATACAGACGGGATACTAAGGCCTCATGTCGTATTTTATGTTGCAGCAATTAATAATTTCTTTTTTTCCATGCACGAAAATGCCAGACCTCATACAGTTCGTCTTGTAAAAAACATGCTTGAAGCTAAAACAATACATCGGATGGAATGACCAGCATGCTCTCCTGACCTAAATCCGATCGAGCATATTTGGGACATACTCAGATGGCGTATTGCTGCGGGACCGAGGAATCCTTTTACTGTATGGGACTTGGAGATTGCAATTCTTGAGCAGTGGAACAGAAATCACCCACTCGTGGACAGACAACCTTGCGGTATAGGAGCTAAATGTCCACGAGGGGGAAAAAAAACCCATATCCCCCATCCCACGAAACCCCCAGACACCGAAGCGGGCCCAGAGGCCTCAGCAGGATGGAAGACCCCTCTTTTTTGAAATTTCACTTAGGATGTAGTACAATCTTCTCACAAGAGATACCCAGTGTTGCATAAGCTGGGCGAGCCCAAATTAAACAATGTTTTGAAACTTTGGATCTTTTATGTATGGATATTACAGATCATCAATCAGTTATTGTGAAAACTTACTTGTGAGTAGAAAGAATATGATTTATTTAAAGTTTAATAGAAATAGCTTAAAAGCTTGAAATCTTGAAGCCTGAAATTTAAAATTAGAAATTTAAAAAACTAATTCATCAAGGAGATTAGCATTAAATCTTAAAAAGTCATAGAAGTTTTGATAAATCTTAATAAATTCTTAATACAACTAAATAAGTAATCCATTTAGGATAAAATAGATAATTAAATCAATGCAAGAATTTGAAAAATATTTAAATTAGATATTAAACTTGCTGAATTTAATTATGTTCCTGAGTGATGACCTGTTAAACAAATTTGAGATATAGATCATTGATTATTATTAATTTTAGAGTTCTAAATTCGAAAGTCTTTGTATTTCACAGTTCATAAAGTTTGTTTCACAATTTTGAATCATTATATTTTACAGATCTAAGGATTATATTTCATAGTTCGTAGGCATTATTTTACAATTCAGAGCACTATAAATTTGAAGATTTAATTCACAGTTTGAGGATTTAGATCACAGTTTGAAGATTTAGTCATATATTTCACTATTTTGGATCAAAGATATTATATTTCTTTGTTCTTGGGCATTATTTTACTGAGCAAGGCACTACAGCTTTCTGTTTGAAGACATATTTTACAATTTGAAGACATATTTCACAGTTTGAAGATTTGAAAACATATTTCACAGTTTTTAGACATACTTCATTTTTCACAGTTTTAAAATTTAAAGATTTGACGATTTTGTCAAAGTTCAGAAATTTAGTCTTTTTGCAAATCAAGATATTACTTAACTATTTTCTGAATAATCTTGGTTGTTTAAGTCATTTTATTATTTTCTATAATATTCTATGACACTGTTTATAAAATCTTTTTTATGAAGGAATAATGTTTATTGATAATATTGTAGTTTTCATTTAGCGCTGAAAAATTTGCTGGATCCAGTAAAATTTTTTGGAAGTTTTTCCTTAAGCTTTTGCTTTTATTGAATTTGAAATGATTAGGTAAAAGAGAGCAATTCCCAAAAATATAATGTTGTACTGTTCCTCTAGCTTTGGTGCAGGAGCACATGTCCGAATTTAATTTGCCGATTTTATGTAAAAATGCAGGAAAACTGCCATGGCCACTAATATAATAGACTGACGATCTTGAAATGCAGATAAATTCTTTGTTTACTTTATCTAGAATTTTGTATGTATCACGTCCTTTTTCTGAGTGTTTCCAGATGTCTTGCCAGTCAAGGATAATTTTCTCCCGTATATAATTTTTTATTATTGAATCTGGGTATGGTATATATTGAATTTCATCGTAGTGGTCGTGTTTAATTGCGTTTTTAGCCAAGGTGTCTGCACGTTCGTTCCCAACAGTTCCTATATGAGCTTTTGTACATGCTATATTTATTAATTTTTGCGGGATTTTTTGAATTTCTGTATAAATCTGTCTTATGATTATATTTCTTGGGAAAATAATTTTGAGGGCATCTAATGAAGATCTGCTGTCTGTCAATATAAGAACTGATGTGAATCTGGAGGTTGAAAACCATTCTATAGAATTTAATATTGCTTTAAGCTCTGCCTGATAGATTGAATTATGAGGATTTAGCCGTGCAGCACTATCATGGATAAAAGCATCGTTTAACGTTACTGTAAAGGCACATGATGTCCCCTGCTCCATTAAAGAGCCATCTGTATATATCTTTAATTTGTTGTTACGAATCTGTGACTCCGTTATTTCTTCTATTATATTCAGGTTATTGATTTTGTAGTAATCCGGAAAATCAAACGTACTTTCCTCCAACATTAAATTATCCTTATTTATTTTCATTGATTGAATTATTAAATTTCTTTTTCCCATTTTTGTCTGGTATGCCATGAATTCATTCTGGATTTTCGTAATGATTGGTGGTATGCCTGTTAAAACATTTAATGCTTCGTGTGAGATACTTCTGTAGGTTTTGATGACACTCATTAAACTCATTCTTTGTATTGTCTTTAATGTTCTAATACCACGACTGTTTAAATTAGGGAACCAAATTTCATGTGCATACAACATTTGTCTTTCCACTACCGTCGTATACCACATCTTTTTTATTTTTGGATTAATTCCTTTCTGGTAATTTCCCAGAAATTTGAAGCTGGTCACGAACTGAGATATTCTTGCCTTTAAGTCTTCTAAGTGAATTTGAAATTTTAATTTTTGGTCAAAGATAATTCCTAAGTATGGTAGTGATTTTTCAATTTTAATTGTTTTATTTTTTAATTTAAAAATTGGATGTCTGTTATTTAATAGATTTCTTCCAAAGAGTTTGTTTTTTCTTGTGAGATGTTCAGGTTTAGCCTGTTACAAATTTCTTCAAAACTTCGGATCTTATCGTTAGCATCTTTTTCCAAGCCAGTTCTTGTATTTCCCTTTACTAAGACCACGAAGTCATCTGCATAGACTACTAGTTCAGGAAATTTTTTAAGTAGTTCCTTAATAATGAAATCTGCCACTATTAACCATAGAAGCGGGCCTAAACATGAACCCTGCGGGCATCCCTTGAAACTGCGAATCCACTGAATGAAATCAAAATTGTTTGCTCCAATAAATCTTTCACTTATATAGTTTATGAGTAAATTTTTTAAATATCTAGGTAGTTCTGAATCTTCAATTAGTTCCGAGATCATATTCCAATCTATTGAATCAAAAGCTCCTTGGATATCAAATGATATTAGTCCTACATATTTATTTTGCTGGAGAAGTTCCATTATTTGATCTTTTACTGATTATAATGCCGTTAGTGTGCTTCTCTTCTCTCTGAAGCCATGTTGCTGGTTTGCTAAGAGATTTCTGTTTTCTAGATAAGTTTGTGTACGAATTTTTATCACTCTTTCTAACACCTTACCCATCATTGGGAGTAAGGTTATTGGTCTGTATGACTTTGGAATTCTTGGGTCTTTATTTTTCTTTCGAAAGAATATAACTACACCTTTCTTCCACGCCGTTGGAAAATGGCCAATCTGAAGACATTTATTGTAAAGGAGTAGCATCAGTTTTGGATATCATTTAGTTAGATTCTTTATTATTTTTATGTCAATTCTATCATACCCTGGTTTTTTTTTAGGATTTTGTTGGCTGATAACATATTTGAGTTCCCTCATATTGATTTTAATTTTGTCAAAATCTTCATTTGTAATAGGGTCCCGATTTATTCTCGAGTGGATTTGCTCTGTATCTGGATTCCCAAAATGATGATAGATTAGATTTTGTTGTATATCAAGAAATGAGTCCTCTGTTGCTGATGTTTCTAGTGTTGTGTGGATTAAATCGGTATTTTTTAGGCATTTTCCCTTCATTATTTTGAAAGCTGTGCCATATACACTTGTGGTTTGTTGACAGAATGAATACCATGAGTCTTGTTTAGCTTTCTTGATATGTAGTTTGTATTCAGCCAATGCTTTTTTATATTCTTTCCTCTACTGTTGATTTTCTAAGTCTCTTCGAAATCGTTTATGTAGTGCGTTAAGTCTACTACGCTCAATTTTGAGTTTGTCTGTGTACCAGTTGATATTTAGGTCTCTTTTTTTATTTTTCTTTTTAAGTGTCAAATTCATTAAATTTTCCATGTGTATTTGGAAGTTGTTTACCAATGTATCTAACTCCTCAGGAGTTGATGTTTCTTGAAGTGTTGTCCATAATTCTTCTTCCTTTTTATCAAATTCTTTGTTGAATTTTTTAAAAGTTTCATATTTGGTTTTAAATCTGTACAGATTTCGTAAGAGAGGTTTTAATTTCAATGTGAAGTTTATGTATCTGTGATCACTTAATGATGGAAAGTCCACTTCTACTGCCCAAGAGTCGAGTAAGTCCTTCGTACTTAATCCACATAATGTAAGATCAGGGTTACCTTTCTTCTTTCCCAAGAAAAAAGTTTTTTCTGCTTGTGGGTCATTCACTATTGTTAGATCTCTATTTGCAAGATAATCTAGTAGGATTTCACCTTTTGCGTTATTTCTGCTGTAACCCCAGGCCCTCAGATTGGCATTAAAGTCACCTCCTAATACTAGATTAGTACAATTGTGAATGATATTTGACCAGTCCTCAAAATCTTTAGCTAGATCTCCTTTCGGCTTTGAGTATTGCGAAGCAAATTTAAAATTTTCTAACTTCGTTGTTACATTTATAAATACACTATTATCTGTTTGCAGAATCTTATTATGTGCAAATAAGGGGTTGGCGATCAATATTCCCGCTGTTTTTAATGTTGATTGATATAAAGCCCAAGAAATCGGGAGACCAGTAAAAGAGTTTTTGCTTCTATGGTAGTCCTGGATTAGTGCTATGTCAATATTATTCTGGTTCATGTATTTAATTGAAAATTTGCTGCACGACAATTATTTAAGTTTATTTGGGTTACTTTTATATCTTGTTGATGTAATGGTGTACCACCAAAGAAGTACGTTGATTGTGATGATGAAGCTTGGTTTTGATTATAAGTGCCTCTATCGGCGACTGGGAGGCAAAGCCTCCCTTGTATATTTTGGATATGTATAATTATGGTTCTTTCTGTTCGAGTTTTCGAAGGTTCGCATTGTTATAGTTCTTGTTTCTCCGTATGTATCCTTTACTTCATCCTCTTTATATTTTATCTGATTATCACTTCTTCCATATCTGTTATTTGTATATTCTTTACTTTTTGTATAATTGTTGTCATATTTATTGTCATTTTCATATCTATTTCCCCTAATTCTGTTTTCAGAAGGTTGGTTTCCAATATGTTGGTCTTCTCTCTTATAGTTTCTTCTTGACATTTTTTCAATTTCGTCTTTGTTTTCTCTTGTTAGAGTCTTCATATTCCGAAAGATTTCTTTTGATTTGTAGTATTCTTTCAGTCTTTTGTCTTTTTCATATTGGAAAATGGGACATTGTGGTGAATACGCTGGGTGATTGACTTCGTTTTTATTGTATCTTATACAATTTATACATTTTGTTACTTTGTCTTCGCATTCACTAGTTTCATGTTTCCCCGAGCACTTGGCACACCTTGTCCGAAATTCGCACTGTGATTTGACATGGTTATTAAGTTCTTGACAGTTCGTGCGTCGCATTACTCTGATATAAAATTCAACTCTAAAGACTTCATAAAAGAGTTTTACTTTACCCATTTTTACCATTTTCCTACAGTCGGCTGCTGGCGCTTCGACTACCCAATTGTTGTACGATGTTTTCTGAATTTCTATTGATTTAAGTATGGTAAACGTTTCTAAATATTTTCTTTTAGTTAATTCATCTTCTAACTCTTCTTTAGTGATGTCTTTATTTATTTTCAGTAGTAATATTTTCATCGTTCTTTCTTCCGGATGTATGATTGTAAAGTTGTCTTGTTTATTTTCTAGTAACTTAGATATTGTGTCTATTTCTTTTTCTGAGGATTATAGCTCTATATTATTATTCGTGGTTTTTCTTATATTCTTGATTTCCGGAGGTTTGTCTGATTTTTTAGCCTCTTCTCGTATTATTTTTGAGACTTGTGAAATTTCCATATTCTCGTTCGGTATCAGAATGAGTTTTTTAATTTTTTTTGTTTGCATCATTGGTTCTTGACGTGACCTTTCATTTTGAGGGTGTAATGCTTTTATTATTTCATCTAATTTTTTAGTTTGATCTTTAAACTGCTTCTCCATGTTTTCTAACAGATGTTTCCTTAACTGTTCAGTTTGGTTCTCTTGAGATTCGTAATAGATAGATTGTAAGGTTTCTGTTTGTTTTTCACAGTATTGTTGTAGTTTATGAAGTTTCCCTTGCGTTTCGAATTTATATTGTTCCTGGTATGTCTGGAACGATGTGAACTTATTCTTCGAATTTCGTACTGTTTCTAATTCATTTAGGATTTTATCATGATAACTGTTTAAGGTTTCAGTGAGGTCTTGTGTGATTGAGAATATTGTTTTAATTGCTGCCGTTACTTCTATTGTTATTTTCTGCATGTCTAGCTGAAGAGTTGATTGTTGTTTCGGTGAGGTACTGTTTTGTTTCTTGTAGATTCTTAGAAAATTTGTTACGTCTTTGTCATTCCAAGTTTTACGTCCATGTCCAATGAACTCTTTTTCGAGTAATTTGTGTCCTCTTGTTATTTCTTGTTTCGAATTGTCTAATTCCTCGTTTTCTTCGTCATCACTCCCTGCAGAAACTAATGAGTACTCATTTTGTGAATCCTCTGTTTGTGTTGATTCGTCTGATTTCCTTTTATCTTCATATTGCTTTAGTTCGTTTAAATACTCCTCTATTTGTTCCTTTTTGAGAAGCAATTCTTGCTCCTTTGTTTCCAATTCTTCTTTCTTTTTCTTTATTTGTTGGTCTAGCTCTTCTAATTTTCTTGTTTTGATTTTTAATTCCTTTTCTGATTTCTTATGTTTATCCTCTAGCTGGTTTATTTTCTTTCTTGCAGAGTAACTGTCCGTCCTAAGTGTGTGGATCATGCTTGGTGTAGATTCCAATATCACGTCTTCTTCCTCTATCAAGGAATTTGAGGTATTCTTTCCAGTATCAGAATCTTCTAGTTTGTTGATTTTTGAATTTTCTATTTCTTTACTCAATAAGTTATATTCGTGTGTAATAAATCTATGTCTTAATTCCTCGTGGAAGTCATTCTTCAATTTTTGTAGGGTATCTTTTTTGTCTGTTTGTTTCTTTTTATAGAGATCTGCGATCTGAGTGAGACCTCTAAGCAGTGGGTCCTCTTCATCAAAAGTTTCACTATCTTTATCTGTCTGGTTTTCATCTTTGTCATCTACTGTAAGAATATCTGATTTGTTGGACATCAACTTGATTTTCTGCTCCAGGTCATTTTGATAATTTCTGGCTTCTTTATCGCTGCCTGACACCTTACGTTGATAAAACCTTTCCATCAAATCGTACAGTTGAAAAATACTAACGTCATATTTTTGCACATCTTTGTATTTATACAGTAGCCTCCCTCTTGATGGTGGCAGGGAGCTACCGAAATTTTTCTCGGACATAATGAAGCTTCTTTGTTTTTCTTCAACAGATATAAGCAGGTGTTAGTCTACTTTCCTCAGCGGACCAACTTAATGAAAATTTCTATCCCTAAGAATTAGATTCTTGAGACGGAAAAAAAAAATATATATATATAATTGCTATTTAAATACTATTATTAGAAAGCAGGTTGAGGAATCACCAGCCGCCCACCATATATCATTGAAAGAAAGGTAGTTAGGAAAGATAAAGCAAAAACCAATGGTCTAGACCATTGAAAATAACTAAGAAAAAACAATTTGGAATATTGGGCAATTTAGAATATTAAAATAAATTTAAAAAAAAATAAATAAAAAAATAATAATTAAATAAATGATAGAAAAAATTAATGCTAAATAGTAAAAAGAAAATGGGGTACATGTTGCCACGACTTCCCATGCACACGGTCACGTGTCAGCCTGAGACCGACCAGACTAATTCAGTAATATAATTCAATAATATAGCTCATAGCTGCTATGTTGTAATATTTGTTATTTTATACAGTTTGATTATAATGATGATAAAATAAGTAATAATAATGAATATAATAATAGAATATAATAAATGAACAATATATATATACAGTATATACAAAGCATTATGATTGGTGCAGTTTGTTTAAATAATTAATTACAACATATATACAATTTGTTCCTTTACAAGTCGCAACTCGCACCTTACTGACGAGAATTATTGCAGCATACTACAGTGAATTCATAATTTTATGGTCACTCTTTGTTATAGACTAGACCACCTTAGCACTGCCTACAATTTCAAATTTCTGAAACTGTCTGAATTTATAGCAGAGCCCAAAGCGTTAGAGAGTTTATTTAGTTGAGGAGTTGGTGGTCAGGTGCCATTTGTACAATTATATGCAGTATTCAAATTTAAAATTTACTTACCTCTATTCATGTGAAAGGGCCGTGCAGCGCCTGTTGAAGATCACCCACCTTGGACAGTCACATGGTCCATTCTAATAATGTAAGCTTGATTATAAGTTCCTTATTAAATAATCAACTTTTTGTTCAAAAATCTAGAGAAATTTCATGCTTTTTCGGAAATTTAAGTGGGGGTGTGGGGGGGGGGGGGGGGGGGGAACAGGTCAAGCTCGTAAGGACCTTCAGTTTGATAGATCACATGGATGGTCTAAGATAATTAGGTAAAAAACAGCCATTGTTAACCCTTTCAGGGACCAACGATGATATTGGTAAAACTGAATGTACTTGCTTAAAATGATATAACTAGATGATTCCAATAAAGAAAAAAGTTAGAAAAGTATATAAACTTGCTGATCTCCTTAATTCCCCCTTAATAAGGCTCCCCTTTAAGTTAGCAAAAAACCAATTGCATATTCAGACTCCTCGTGAAAAGTTCTCATATAAGGTGACTTTCCTAAGTCTCGACCTCATATTAAAAGTGCTGTAATTTACTGAGTTATTAAGCTTTTAATTTTTTTTTGTATAAAAAGGCCCGAGACTTTATGGACATGCCTCATAGGGCTTAGTTGTTTTGAAATCCAGTCCGCATTTTCCATGACCTTTAAAATGAGGTATTATTTATGTGGGTTAATCCTATAACTTACATTTTTCAATAAAACCAGACAAAACTTTATGAACGTGCCTCGTAGCTCATAGATTTGGTAATTTTCAGTCCGGATTTTTTTTTTTTTTTACCTACATTTTAAGGTATTATTTGTGGGGGTTTGAAATTTTTTTTTATTGATATTTTTATTAACATAGGAAAATTAATTAATTGATTAAGATTAAACAAAACAAAATGACAGAGTTTATAACAGTAATATTTATGTTTTCTTTACATAAGCCCTCAACATTATCCTTGTGACCTAAAATGGTCGTACACCTCTAAAGTTTTCTATTATGATTTACTTTTTACTTAATTCCATTAACCAGAAACAAAATGGCCATAATTGCATTGGGAAACAAAATGGCCGAACTATTTAACTATATTTGTCTTATCTGTTTTCTCTTTAACCTTACTCCATCTCAGAACAGCCTATAGGCGTCAGTTTACTAAATTAATATTTCACTCTATCATTACCTTAAAATTCTTTGAAGAAACAAAATTGCGGAATAGAAAAGATAACTTAAAATGAGGTTGTGTCTATATTTTAACAGTAGCTCACCCCTTAAGACTAAAAAGAAGCACAGGAAGATCATATCCTTACATTTACAAAATTACTGGTATTGCTACCTATCAAAATAAAACTCCATAAAGAAATCCCCATTGAAAACCGATGGGAACTCTTTTGACATTACGGGACCTTAAAGGGCCAACTGGATATATCCAAAAAGCCCTGCATGACCCCTTAAGACTTCAATTATGAAGTTATTGTGGTGAAAATTCCTCTTAGAGGAAGCTGGCAACATATTAATAAGTCTAACTACTAATGTTTATTGCAGGTAGAACTCGGTGTCGGATAATATCCGAGATGTTTACAATTTAGACCAATCAGAAGATATTAACGTCATCACAGACTACTCTGTCATGAAGGCAGACCAGCTGCGATGAACCGTAAACAATTTTCAAAATACAACTTAACATATATATTTAGCTAAAAACCAGTGTATTGAAACGAGAAACCACCAACCTCTCAATCACACGAAAGGATAAATTTTTACAATTTTCAAATGCAAATTAAAAATACTTATAATTATAGGAAAATAATAAAACTTATACCGCTAAAAAGCTTAGACTTTTAACTTTCCGAAGAGCATAAATTTAAAGCATTAATGATAAGAAAAAGTGGTGCAAAAAGTGTTTGAAAAATGTACACAAAACTCATAACGCTATGGGAAATGGGGTCAGAACAAACTTTTTCACGACACTTTTCAAGAATTTTTTAAAAATATAAAAACACTATATATAATGATATAATTGGCATGTAAAGAAAGCTTATACTTTACTGTACACAAAACTGGTATTAGTTTTTTAAAAATAAGTGGCGGAAAGTTGAATTATAGCCTTATGATTTTTTTTTCTTTTCCCTTCTTTTTTCCCTTTATCTGCTAGAAAAATCCCATAGGAATACATGGGATAGTGCTAACGCCAATTTCCCAAAACAGTTCTTTTTAAAACGCTCAGCAAATAATCAAAAGTTGTCGAAAACTAAATAAAAATGATATTAAAAGAAAGATAAAACTCCAATTGAGCTAAAAATACCGATTATGAAACAAAATGAACAAGATTTAAGTGTTTTCAAAGCATAAGAATTTCGTTGTTTACGTAATGTTAAGTCTATGGGAAATTGACGCTTAAGAAAAAAAAAAAAAAAAATGACAACATTCAAACACTTAGTTTATATATAAAACTTGTTGAAAACTTAAAAATAAAGGAAGATAAATGAACTACGAACATTTCTGAAGGTAACACACGAAAGAATTTTGAGAATACGATAAGATATATATATGTAATTAGCGCTTGAAAATTTTCACTTTTGGCACAAAAATGAAAATGGCTCTATGAACACTAAAAAGTGAATCTTACATTTTTACTTATAACTATATATACATATGTAATAGAGGGACATACTATATACCAAATTGAAGATAAGATTCTGTAGAATATGAAATATACATTATTTATCAAAATCGATTTAGTTAAACACATGTAATAGGCATAGGAATTTCGCACATATTTTCGAAACCGAAAGTCATGTAGCAAAAAAGAGAGAGAAATTAATTAAACATAACTTCGGTTCTAGTGCACATAGCAACATGTAATTGGTACCAAATTAAAGAGCATAAAGAGAGGAAAAGAATGATATATAGTAAGACATGCTAGCTTCGCCCGTTCCCAAGAAATTAAGCGATCATCAGGAGCAAAATTTTGCCGATGCTACCCATGGAGAATACAGTAGTTAGGTGAGCAGTGGAACACTACTCTACGAAAACTTATCGATAATGTCATCGAATCCATGAAAATCAGACATGCGACAGTTTTATCTATTCGAATTGGCCACACGCCATATAAAATTTCTAGCCTCATTCCTAAACAGTACTTTTTTTGTCATTTACATGTAACCAAATTGTTACCTTAAACCATCTTTTCACGTTCTATTCATCTTTTCAAAGAAATAAAGCTCTTGCAAAATTTTTTTGCGTCTTTTTTTTTCTGTATTGCGCGTTGATACACATGTTACTCTCAATTTTATGCCCGTGCATGGCTGTCTCGCACTGTTCTCTTCACTTTTTTGCTTGCTCCCCTAATTTTTTTGAGCAGTGTATGTCTTAAATTGGAGATTTCTATCTGTAAGAAGCAACCATGCTTCATTTACTGGTTGGTTCTATTTATGACGGCCAATTATCTGCACGAGGGATATAGGCCCAGGGGGGGAGTGCCCTTCGTGGGGGTCTTTCTAAGGGAAACTAACCCGTATTAATGCTTGGAAATCCAAGGTTCGAAGAAAACCACGAAAACTCCGAACGATTAGGCCGACGGGCGCGATTGGGGTCGAACCCAGCACCTCCCGCCTACCAGCTCATCATTTACTGGATTCATATTAGCATAAAATCGTCAAATCACCAAGTTAATAAAGTCTGTTATTGTCTAGATTATGAGATCATTAAGTATATTCACATATGGAAATTAGTTTACGTTTAAAAACAATTTATAAATTGGACTTTGTTGTTTTGATAATCTCTCTTAACACTTTCATTGCGGCAGTGGCGCGCCTTTGTCCCATCCTCTGCGCTAAGAGCCTGAGCCGCTCCCCGCGGAGCTAAAATTGAAACAAAAACACAAATTCATTTAAAACTTGTTTATTTTACTTTGAAAAATAATAATCAATAACAATTCTCACTCTAATGATTTGCTTGTGCTTACAAAAATAAAAATAATAATAAAATAAAGAATAAAAATCCTAAATATCGCATAAATTAGAATCTCTCTGAACTATGATATTTTTCAGAACAAAGTACTACACATAATGCTGGCTTTGATGTGCATGTTTTACACAGATAACGAGTCTCTCGGCGAATTACTTCCGTGTTGGTGTAGCCTTACTTGAGGTTTCTAGTATTATGTCCAAGTAATGTTGTCCTTCCATGCGCGACATATCGGAGAATTTATGGTGCAAGAAATAATTTCCTTGCGTTCACTGGAATTTATTGGTGAACGTATAATTTCCTTTCAAAATCAAATTTGGTGTTGCTTTCCACCTTTTTTCGTATATAACACATAGGCGTTGAAACTGACATATCCAAATTCTGTATAATCACTTTGCTAAAGCATTTTAACGATTTCCGTAATGGTGAGTAATACGAAAGCAGTTGATCTATTCTGTTGACGCCACACATTTGTTTATGGTAATCCAGAACACAGTTCGGCTTGATGATGGTTTCTCCTTTTCGATTTTTTTACCAGTGTTCTTCATTTTAGCTGAGTGCTCAGTCGTTAGCATGATGACATCACGCTCATCTGTCCATTTCATTACTACTGTACGATCCTTTCAATACGCGACAGTTTCTCCTCGTTTCAGCTTTGCTCTCACAACTTGTCTGGGCATATATTTCCTATTTGATCGTAATGTTCCTCATAACGTTGTTTTGTTTTCGAGGAGCTTTTTTTGCCAGTGGGATACTTGTATAGTAATTGTCTGTGTAAAGCACATGCCCTTTATTCAGGAGTTTGTCCATCAAATTCATCACTACGCTTTTCGCGTGACCTAATCCCGACATAGGGTCCATCGTACCACTATAGACAAGTACGTTCCCCACGTAACCGCTTGGCTCACAGAGCATGTAAAGTTTTACGCCGTACTTGTGCCGTTTTCCCAGGATATATTGCCGAAAGACAAGCCGTCCATGCCATAAAACTATCGACTCATCTATTGAAAGTTCCTTTCCGGATGTATAATTTTTTTGAAAATTATCCAGAAGAGCGTTACAAATATTTTGCAACTTGTGCAGCCTATTCCCATCGGCTTCTTCATTATTACTAAAGGGCCATATCTTTAGTCAGAGTTCGAATCGGTCTCTTGCCATGGTGTCGCTAAAAATCGTGTTGCTAACACTAAATCGCTTGACCAGTAGTCTTCAAGACGGGATTTTTTGATAAGTCCCATTGCAAAAATGAGTCTCAAAAATTTTTCTATTTCTACGGAATCTGTTGGCTTCCAACGATGTACGCGATTTTTTGGTTTGGTTATTGATTGATGTACAAATTGCTCCGCGTACCTATTGGTTTCTGATGCAAGTATTTCGATAATTTCTTTAGTGACAAATAAACGAAAAAATTCTATTGGTCGCGAGGAGGCCGAGAGTTCTGCACAATCAGAATTCATTATGCCACTGTTTCCCTGAAAAATAATATCATTAGGCGGCGTGTAATTCGTATCAACTTTACGCCATTCATAACATGATGATGCAGTTTCTTGAAGATTATCAGTTTCACTATCACTACTTTCCGAAACATCTTCTGTTATTCTATCAACATCAGTATTCAAGCTTGCTGCACCCTGAAGTGAATCCAAATTTGCTGCACTTACTTCAGCATCCAATTCGGCATCTGTACTTTCATCTTTGGTGCTTGAATCGTAAACACGATCGCTAATTTTACAACTTCTTACCCTATCTGAGTCAATATCGTCAACAAGCTCTTCTTCGGATAAATCAAGAAGCTGTAATGCCTCATCAGTCGAAAGAAATTTTCGTTTACTCATTTTAATTTTGGTCAAAAAGCTTAACAAATATACATAACCTACGAGAAACGTAATAAAAGTGAAAGCATTACAAATTGAGCTCCTGGCGCTACCTTTTAGAAATGCTGTATAGACAAAATATTAGGGTCCGCTATGTGCTAAAATGTCGACAAAATAAGCCGCGGGACACGCTGCAATAATAAAAAAAAAAATCTTGAGTAGAGAACGTGTTATCTCGTCCATCACGCATAGCGAAGATTCCTGGAAGACGAGTTATCTCGTCCCTCGAGATGAAAGTGTTAAAGCATGTTAATTCACGGAATAAAAATATTTTTATTTGTTAATTTTTAATAATCACATTATTAAATAATAATTAGTATTTTTAAAATATAAGTTTTAATAAAGTATCGTTTAAGAAAAAAAAGTTATGAAATACATAAGTTATTGATTGAGCTCTATGTGTAGTTAATGCATATTCCTCTTTAACATAATTTTGTTTATTTTCAGTAATCTGTATCTAAAAATTTAACCTTTCGAAATTGATGAAAAATTTTATTTCGGCATTGAACTTAAATGTGTAATAACATTATGGTGCTGCTATTGAACATTTAAAAATTAGGTTCGGTTTTAATATGTAGATGGTCCTTTATGGCACAATAAATCACA
Source organism: Maratus speciosus (assembly GCA_963932465.1). Taxonomy (NCBI): domain Eukaryota; kingdom Metazoa; phylum Arthropoda; class Arachnida; order Araneae; family Salticidae; genus Maratus; species Maratus speciosus. The sequence continues at coordinate 519,747,321 of OZ010796.1, forward strand.
TAACATTATTTTGAAAAAACGGTCAAGTGCCAGTTTCACTCGTGCACAAACGGCTCCGTATGGTGACCATTTATCGCTATGATTCGCCTTATCTAAAACAAGGCCCTCGCACAAAGTTTAAACTTGTGCAAAGCGCTTCGAAAGGAGGTTGTAGCGCCGGATTTTTCTAGATAAGTTTTTAAATAATATCTTGGCTAATAACAGATAAAATTTTCAAAAGTCCTTCCGGCCAGTGCCGGGAGGAAGAGGAAGCTTTCATAATCCTTATTTAAAAAAAGCCAAATTATATCATTCAAACACACGAAGCTCAATTTAGTGGAAACCGAATATAGGAGATTCAATACTAATTTTTATCAATATAATGAATGAGAATTTCGCGAAATTAGTCAGCTTTATCCAAGCTGCTTTTCTTTAAAGTAACATATATTTGGCTGCCAAATTCGGCAATTTCTTAAAGTGCCTGTCATTTTAAGACAACATGGTGGATGAGGCTAAGCAGTGAACTTGGTCGAGACCTTAGTAATTGCTGTGCACATGCTCACTCACATCGGAATCGGTTAATATATAGGAGTGCTGTCGCATGCAAAAAATCAGATTTTTCAAAATGTCACCCACAATAGAAATTGAAACTGCTATATCTGAGCCATTTTTTAAGGTAAAGACAAACAAAAAATGCTCCTGAATCCTTATATCAAGGTCAAATACTTAAGAAAGAAACCTTTTTCAATTTCTAATTTTTTTGCACCTCACTTTAAATATATATATATTTTTTAATTTAATGGTCGCCATTTTGAAACAAGATGGCTCATGAATCTGGCCAGCGAACTTGGTCGAGGTGTTGATGTATACTATCCACATGCCTTGTTACATCGAAATAAGCGAATACGTGTGTTATCGCGTGACAAATACAAGATCGTTTCAAAATGTTAGCCATGCTAGAAATTCAAAGTGCTATAAATCAACCATTTTTTAAGATATAAACAAAAGAACAAATTTTCAGAAACAAAAACTGCTCCGGAATCTTTGTATCAAGGCCAAACACATAAACAAATCTTTTTCATTTTCCAATTGTTTAATACCTCATTTTGAATTTTAAATTTAATTTTTTTTAATGGCAACCCTTTTGAAACAAGATGGCGAATGAAGCTGGCCAACGAACTCGGTCGAGACATTGGTATGTACTATGTACAGACCAAGTTACATCCAAATAGGTTCATAATTACGCCTGTTATCGCGTGACAAAAATCAGGTCGTTTTAAAATGTCAGCCACAAGAGAAATTCAAAATGCTATTCCTCAGCCATTTTTTTTAGATATAGACGAAAGAAAAACTGTTCCGGAATCTTTGTATTAAGGTCAAACACATACAAAAAAAATCTTTTTCACTTTCCAATTTTTTGGTATCTCATTTAATTTTTTTTATTTTTTAATTTTTTTAAATGGCCGCCATTTTGAAACAAGATGGCGGATGAAGCCGGCCAACGAACTCGGTCGAGATATTTGTATGTACTATGTACACACCAAGGTACATCCAAGTCGGTTCATAAATACGCCTGTTATTACGTGAGAAAAATCAGGACGTTTCAAAATGTCAGCCACGCTAGAAATTCAAAATGCTATAACTCAGCCATTTCTTAAGATATAGCCGAAACAAAAACTGCTCCCGAATCTTTTTATCAAGGTCAAACACATAAGAAGAAAATATTTTTTCAATTTTTAATTTTTTGGTACCACATTTCAAATTTAAATTTTTCTTAAAAATTTAAATGGCCACCATTTTTAAATAAGATGGCGGATGAAGCTGACCAACGAACCCGGTCGAGACATTGGTATGTACTATGTATAAACGAAGTTACATCCAAATCGGTTCAAAAATACGCCTTTTATCGCGTGACAAAATTCAGGACGTTTCAAAATGTCAGCCACGCTAGAAATTCAAAATGCTATAACTCAGCCATTTTTTAAGATATAGACGAAACAAAAACTGCTCCGAAATCTTTGTATAAAGGTCAAATACATAAGAAAAAATATTTTTCCATTTTCAATTTTTTGGTACCACATTTCAAATTTTAAATTTTTAAAATTTTTTTAAATGGCCGCCATTTTGAAACAAAATGGCGGATGAAGCTGGCCAACGAACTCGGTCGAGAGATTGGTATGTACTATGTACACACTGAATTACATCCAAATCGGTTCATAAGTACGACTTTTATCGCGTGACAAAATTCAGGACGTTTCAAAATGTCAGCCACGCTAGAAATTCAAAATGCTATAACTCAGCCATTTTTTAAGATATAGACGAAACAAAAACTGCTCCGGAATCTTTGTATAAAGGTCAAATACATTAAAAAAAATATTTTTCCATTTTTAATTTTTTGGTACCACATGTCAAGTTTTAAAATTTTTTAAAAATTTTAAATGGCCGCCATTTTGAAACAAAACGGCGGATGAAGCTGGCCAACGAACTCGGTCGAGAGATTGGTATGTACTATGTACACACTGAATTACATCCAAATCGGTTCTTAAATACACCTTTTATCGCGTGACAAAATTCAGGACGTTTCAAAATGTCAGCCACGCTAGAAATTCAAAATGCTATAACTCAGCCATTTTTTAAGATATAGACGAAACAAAAACTGCTCCGGAATCTTTGTATAAAGGTCAAATACATAAGAAAAAATATTTTTCCATTTTTAATTTTTTGGTACCACATTTCAAGTTTTAAATTTTTTTTTAAAAATTTAAATGGCCGCCATTTTGAAACAAAACGGCGGATGAAGCTGGCCAACGAACTCGGTCGAGACATTGGTATGTACTATGTACACACCGAATTACATCGAAATCGGTTCATAATTACGGGAGTTACAGTGTGACATAGGTCAGATATATATATATATATACAGAAAACAACCATTTTGCTTATATCATTGAATTCTGTGCCCTCGATAACGTAATTCAATGTATAAGCTTTTCAATTTTTGTCGGTGTCCACTTTTTTCTTTTTTCTTCCATAATAATTCTTATAATATATTTTTTTTAATACTTACAGCTTTAATTCATAATAATTGACGGTGGCAGGTTATGTTTAATTAATGGTAATATATATATATATATATATATATATATATAAAGATAGATAGATAGATATAGATATATATATATATATATATATATATCAATTTTGAACGGAGGGTGGTTTCGGGGTCTGGGGGTCATGATCGATGAAAATATACCAAATTTTTTTGAAATCGCTTTCCTCCGAACGGCTGGAATAGGTAGCTTTTTTGTAAAGAAAGCTACCTAAAAATCATCATTAACAAGCATTGAGTGAATACGCTCCGATAGGTACCTTAAGCGCCCCTTAACTTCCCTGCTGTGACCTACGGTAATTACTAAAATGAACTAAAATTAAAAAACTTTTTTTTTTAGTTCAGTGTTACGAGATATTTCGAAGGATACCCCACACGATATTTAAAAAAAAAATGAAGAAAATAAAAGAAAAATTCAAGTTACTTAATTACCTATCCTAAATTTTTCCTAAAAATATTTGTGAATGGCTAATACTCTATAAATATGTTGGTCAGTAACCTTTATAACTCTACCAACTTTGAACTTTTTACGTTCCATAGATTTTGAGATAAACGGCTGTGACAGACGGACAGGCCCATGAGTGATCTTATAATGCTTCTGTTTACACTTTTTAAGTGTGGAACCTTAAAAAGATTTATCAATAAAATGTCACTTTTTTCGGTTTCATCTTCCCTTAATTAGATCTGAAGTTATAAATATCGAATATTAAGTACATGAAATTTTTCACATTGCTAACTAAGCGTAAACAACATAGTGAAAAATATCGAAGCTGGGAATCGAACCCGGATCCTTCACTGTAAAAAAATTCAGAACCGTTGCGGTCTATAGCGTAAACGTTTCCGAAAATGTAGTGTAAACTATTAATTTTCTTGAGTAACTGAATAAATCGGAATCGTTACTCTCGATTCTGTGTAAAGTATTTGAAGCGAATACATTGTAAAAAAAATCATAAACATTACAGTCCATAGCGGAAATGTTTCCGAAAATGTAGTGCAAACTATGAATTCTCTTTGGGTAACTTATTAAATCGGAAATATTACTCTCATTTTCATGTAAAGTACTTGAATGCGAATATTCGGATTTTCTGCACATGTCCAATACGTTCTACAAACGTCATGATCACGTGGCTTTTATTGTTCTGTGGTTGAAAGTAATGAAGAGACGTAACGGATATTTTGAAGAAAGTAAGCATTTATGTTTTATATTTTTTTATTTAAGAAAGTAATACGCTTTTTTAAAAGAATTAATACTATTCAATTGAATTTTATTGAATAATAATATTAGAGTTACTGTTTATAGTTTGTTGCAGATACAAAGTTAAATAACTCGTTCGAAATATTATAGTCTTGTCCTTGAATCTGTGATTGATATGAGACTAGATATTTGATTAAAGAATAATAACGGGATTCGTACGCATCAAGGGATGTTAGGTGTTTTTGTACCAGAAATTTCGTAAAGTGCTGCTTGGTATATCTGAAGATAGAATTTTTTTCTTTAAATACAGCTAATATTACTTTACGAAACTCTCGTAAAAGGTCATTGAAGCGTACAAACCCTGAATACTAGTGTTAGTGAAGTACAGATAGCACTGTTTATATGTTTTTATCATCGTTTCGTTTTGAACTTATGTTCCATTTCACGAGGAAATATATCGTTGATATAACAGAAGAAGTGTAGGATTTCACTTATACTATACGTTTTATCCTATTTATTTATGAATCATATATTTGTAAAAAAGATCTTATTGAAATTTGATTTATAGATTTATAAAAAATTCTTTTTTAAAATTCGATCTCGTGAGTTCCATCCTGCAAATGCTTTGGAAATTTTAATTTCCCTACGAAAATAGATGGATTTTTTTATACTTTTCAATGTTTGTTTTTATAATCTCATAATTATAGAATATTATTTTGACAATATTTCATATCTGTGAAGTAATTAATTTATTTTCGTGAGTTTAATACTTATAAATAGATATATTTTTGAAAAAGCTTTGTCTATTTGTAAATGCATTTTTAATATATTGTTTTTCAATTATCATGGTTTTAAATATATTCCTTTAAAAGTATTTATTTTATTTGTATAACGTGAGAAGTGCTGAGATAACGTGAGAAAATGTATCTATTTATTAGTATACAATTCATTAAAAGAAAGTAATTAATCGCAGATATTAATCATTTTTAAATAGTGTATATTTTTATACGAAAAAAAATAATTATTTAAAGGTATAAAAGAATCCATCTATTTATATGTAGTGAAATTAAACGTTTTCATAAAGTATTTATTTACAGGATGGAGCTCACGAGCCCGCATTTAAAAAAAAAAGAATTATTTATAGATATACAAATCAAATTTTCAATATATCTTTTTACAAATATGCAATTCATAAACGAGGATAAAACGCATTAGTAGTAGTCAAATTATCAATCTCTTCGGTCATATAAACAATGCATTTCACCATTTCAAAAGTTGTAAATTAGAACATAAGTTCAAAACGAAAAGATGAAAAAACGCATAAACAGTGCTATTTGTACTTTACTAATACTAAAACTACATTATTATTCATTAATCAGATATATAATGTATAATATCTATTATAGATTCATGGACAAGAGTATATATTTCGAAAGAGTTATTTATCTTTGTATGTGCAACAAATGATTAACAGTAAATCTAAAATTATTATGCAATAAGATTCCATCGGATAATATTAATTCTTTTTAAAAAGCATATTACTTTCTTAAATAAAAAAAATATATGACATAATTCAGGAAAGTTTCCTAAATGCACAGAAACATTTAAGAAATATACACAAACATATCCAAAATATACACAAACATATTCGAAATATACACAAACATATTCGAAATATACACAAACATATCCGAAATATACATTAACATTTCCGAAATATCCAAAAACATTTCAGAAGCACGCAGAAACGTTTCTGAATATTCTACTGAAATGCGCGGATACGTTTCCGAATATCTGACCGATATATGCGGAAACCTTTTGCGAATATCTGACCGAAATATGCGGAAACGTTACGAAAATCTGACCGAAATATGCAGAAACATAACAGAACCGTTGGGCCACATTGCTGCCCCACCAGGTAGAGAAACGTTTCCGAGTTTTTTTTTTACAGTGTTGGAATAACGCTCCAATGCTCTACCATTAAGGGTCCTGTCCTTGCCGGCAAAGGTACTCACGAGCTAATGCTAATCCTGTGGGGAGGGATTTTTCTAATATCTCGTTTGCATTTAGACATTTTTAATTTTTTTTTCTTTTTGCATTGGATAGCCGATATCCGTCTCTACATCGTACCTTTTTTACTCTTTCGATTTTGGTTGCAGTTATTTTTTAGAATGACACTTTCATTTTCAGAACCCGTTTTGAAAGTGAAAGTAACTTAGTAAGTGTACCAAATTCGAAAAAGTAAAAAAGGTGCGATGCAGAGACGAACCTCGGCTATCCAATGCAAAAAAAAGTATTTAAAAATGTTTAAATGCAAACGAGATATTAGATAAATCCCTCCTCATAGCATTAGCTCGTGAGTGTCTTCACCGGCAAGGACAGGAGCCTTAAACTACGCGGACGATAAAAGACCTGGCATCTCTCACTCTTAAATCTTGGTAAAGCTGCAACCGTAGCACAAAATGGAGAAGTCTTCATGAGCACACAACCCTGCAGCAAACAAAAGACGAAATAAAGCCCAAAATAGGTGAGCACATATAAGGTAAAGCTAGGAGAGTCTGCGCACATTTTAAAAGAATAATAATAAAAAGTCTAAATATTAATTTTTTGCTAAACTATGCATGAATAATTTTGACTTCATTTGTTTTTTATGCATTTCCATTGTTATTTTGTTGTTATGCTGTAATTTAATAGAACAGCAGCAAGAAAACTATTTTGCGCAATCTCTCCTTACATGGTAGGAGAGATAGCGCCCATGGGTAGGAGAGATTGCGCACACGGGTAGAAGAGATTGTTATTAATAATAACTGCAATTAAATTGTTAACAATAATAATTACACTTTAATGACATTGTTGTAAGCTTTTTGTGGGTAAATATTATTGTATTAGAAGTGAATATTTCAACCTAATGTTTAAATAATAAAAAAAAGAAAGAATTTTATTTTAAGAAGAAAATTGAAATATCAGTAAAAGTAAGCCCTACTAAGATTACAAAATAACATTAATCTACTTGATAACATGTTTTATCTTGAAAATTGCATCATTTTCATTTCCACGGTTTCAATGTTATTCTGTTTGCTAACGGAAGTTGTCGTCATTCACAATCGATGCATTTATTGTTGTAAATCATGCATCTTTCGTATAATCATCTGCCACAAGAAATACATGGAATCCAGTCAGTGGTGGAAATTGTCTCCTGGTACAGTTCCAGACATTCAATGCACTCAGTCTCATTGACCTTCATTTTTTTTTCCATTCAGTTTTTTTATCCCACTTTTTCTGGAAGCACCTTATCTTCAGGTGCTTTTTTCCTTTTTTTTTTGTAGCGGCATCCTTCTTAAGTCTTTTTTTATGTATATTTTGTGGATCAGTAACGTTAGTTGCACTCTGTTTCCTTTTGATTTCGATGGCATTAAACTACTTGGAATGGGTGAAAGCTTATTTATTTAACAAAATTAACTTATTATCAAATTAATTGTTTATAAATTATAAAATATATATAAATATTTAATTAATTTACTAACAAATATATTATTAATTTATTAACAAAAGTAATTACATAAAATTAATTTAATAACAACGGTCTTATGAATTTATTAATAAAATTTTTATCTGCAAAAATATTTTTTGCAAATTAATTTGCTGCCAAATTTAGTTTCGATAATTATCTGTTTTCCGAAACTATTTCAAAATTCATTCATTCATATGTTTTACACGTATGCAATTCATGCAGATTTATCAATAGGCTGTGTAATCCCTTACTGAAACCTATGAGGAAATGCGCCATCTCTCCTAAGTAGCAGATGCGCAAACTCTCCTATTATGGAAGGAGAGATTGCACAGCCTTTTATTTCAACATGGCCACTTCTAAAATGAAGTTTTGGTGTTCGCATCCTTAGTCTAGGTTAGTAGTTTATAAAAAATCGTTTAAGTTCAAAATATTTTGTACTACTGACATTCTATAAAAATTCTGACGAACAGTTATGAAAATTCAAGCACTTACTTTGGAAAAACAAAACAAAAAAGCAATGCTTTATCCAGGACGCTTGGAGCAATTAATGTGCACATTCATGTAGATACTGCACTAATGCCGTTGTACAACTACCTGAAGTCGCTGCGCGTTAACGCTACTCCTTCCCGTCGAATCTCATTGTGCGCGATCTCTCCTACCGCGCGAACTCTCCTTGCTTTACCTTAAGTCTAATTAATATTTTTCAATTAAATTTTCACTGCTGAAAATTTATTGAAAAATATTAATTATACTTATATGTTATAGCTATCACTTGGGATTTTTTTCTGTCTACTGTACGTTCACATTTACCTATGTATTGTTTTACATACTTAGGTAAATATAAACGTACTGTTAATATTAAGTCCGTTTAGAAAATCCTAAAACCGGATGCCATTGATAAATTAAAAGATATAATCCATCTCATTTGTTAAATCACAATTTTTATCAATCTGCACATTTTAGCTTCACGGTTTATTTCAAAATCTTTAATCTTAAATTGTAAGGATATCGCATAATTTCGGTTTAAACGCAAATGTCGGAATGCTGGAATAGAAACAGCCGCATTTCCTATGAGCTACAGAAATCGGAAATTGATTTCTAAACATGACTCCAGATTACTTTTGAGTATTTCAGAGAATATGTAGATTTCCAAGAGTTTATCTCCTCTTACGTGCGGAATCAAGAAATATATTAAGCGCTTCATTATCTATGTAATATCATTCACGTATCTTATTTTCTTCTAGAATATAGTATCGTTAATACTCAGAATGTAACTAATATTACGTATTTGTAGCAATGTTTTTGCTTTTATTTCAACCCGTTTTTTGCTTTTATTGTGATTTCTCTTTCATACTTTTATTACAAAGCTTTGTTCCTTTTTACAGAAATTTAATTCCTTGAATGCATAAATTTTAATTCTCATAAACGATTTCTTATAATAATCCAATGTTTTGATATCAGCTTTCGCATGATTGTTTTGGGATTAGAACTCTAGCTGCTAGTCAAGAGATGCGGGGTTCGAATTCTTATTCAGGTTTGGATGCTGGTACTGACTAGGGAACTACAAGAAATGTAAGTCGTCAATTTTGAAGAGAGTGGTATCGTTGGAAAGATCTTGTCGTGTGGAGTAAAAAACTCGATGGAAGTACCCGTCGCAAATGAGCCGTTTTCGAGATATCCGATAATTTATGTCACACAATTTCTTTGTTTATTTATTTAATGCAATGTATTTCTGCTGTTACATTTGTCTTATCGTTAAATTTATTATTTTTGCTGTTAAATGGCTTCTTGTTAACTTAATTATGTTACTTAAGTAAAGTAAATTTTGTAGTACATTTCTCTTGCATATGTTGTCAATGTACATGTGAAAGATTTTTATTTGAGAAAGTGCTGCAAGATGGAATTAAAAAAATAGTCGTCCGTGGCAGCTTTATAAATACTAGGTTGAACAAAAAGTTCTGGGAAATTTGTGAAAGTTGCATTGTTATGAGCAAATAAACAACAAAAGCAACAAGGACTATTCTTTAAAGTAGAGACCATCATAGTCCACGACTCTCTGCCACCGTTCTGCCAGATTTCGGATTTGCTGGCTAAGTTTGTCGCCGTTACCAGCACCTTCATCCTCATTAATCTCATCGACGGCTTTCAGAATCGTTAGGCCTTTTCTCTAATAATGCCGGGTCAACACACGCAAATCATACTGTTCAATAGGCATTTTGGAGCCAAAATTCCTGAACTCCTATAAATATACCATTAATACTCCTATATACGATACAAATTCTGGTAACTATTAAATTAAAAATTTCCCAGAACTTTTTGCTCAACCTAATATATTGTTTCGTGTGCTGTGTGTGTGCTTGTTGATGATGGACATTTGTAGTTGGTGGTTGTGGTCTTCTATATGGAAGTATGCCCGAAAGCCATTTAACACCAAAAATTATAATTTTAACAACATAACTAATTTACAGTATAAATACATTATAATAAATAAACGAACTAACAAATTGTGTGACCTAAATTGTCTGATAACTCTAAAACAGCTTATTTAAGACGGTTAGTTCCATTGAGTTTTTTACTCCTCACGACGAGATCTTTCCACCGATAAAAACTCTCTTCAAAATCGGAAACTTATACTTCTTGCAGTTCCCTAGTGAGTCGGCAAATAGACAACACATATTTTGGAATTTAGCCTCAATTCCAACAGATAGTGTAAATGGTGTTTCAACCTTCTCAGAGGATGAATTTTAATGTTAATGGACTAGAGTTGCATATACTGTATGTATATTTCCATAAACTTTGACATTTCGAATATCTGTCTGTATGTTGTAAAATTTTATGTGTATATGTTATGGAAAGCTATTATGCAAGAAACGAATCAACAAGCATTTTGGCGAGTCTGCCATGTCTTCAAAATAATGTTTGTTAACTTATCTTAGGGTGCCTTTATATGAGAATGGTCATATATAGGATATAAAATTTTATTGATTGAGAAGATTTTACACAAAAACCAAGCGATTTTGGAGAGCCTGCCATTATCGCCAAACTAATGCTTTTTGGCGTGCCTCGCTCGTCTAATGGAACTCATCCAGGCAAGTTTCGCCAAGTTCTGAATTGTTGGTTGTAATAGTTTGGCGGAAACCTTCAATCTCACAAGGAGAGGTCCTGAAGTTGGGGGCACAGAATGTGGTGACCCTTTGTGCATTGATACAGTATAGTCAACAGATAAACATGTGACAAGGATAAAGTGCAATATGCAGGGGGTCTTACAAAACAAGCCCTAAAGTCACCCAATTTTGGCGCTTTGGTACATAATCGGATAAATTACAAACATTTATGAGCGGCCGGATGGTACAGCTAGCAGAGCACCAGACCTCTAACTTTTCACTCTCAGAATTTTGTGGGTTCTATACCCCGACAAGGCTTTTCCCTATGAATTGAATCTTCTGAAATTCATTCTCCAATATTTGTAAATTTAGAAACTTCTTCACTAGCCATGTTTTTTTAAATTTTATTATGACACTACGCTAAAAAACTACGTATAATTTCCGCAAAACTTCAAAAACAACATGCCGTGCCCACTCGGTCTGCAGCAGATGGCTGTTAAATCTTTAACACAAACAAGAATAAACATTCTAAACCCACCTTGTTTATTTTCCGTAGTGTATATGTTTTGCAAAAAACCACCTGAAAATCTACGCAATTAATAAATATTAATGTCCATGAAAAGATTTTATATTGTCGAAAGCAGTTATTCTAATTCCAAACATAAGATTCCGAGATAAAAAATAATATTTTTTCAAAATTAAAAAAAGAAATCGAAAAAATATAAAACTTTTAAATTGTTAGGTATTAGAAAAGATGAAATTGGAGAAATACAATATTTTAATTTTATATAGCACATTTTAATTGGATTTCGCTGAGAAGAATAGAGCTTTATTCGTATAAAAAACTTCAAATGAAAGTGAATAAAATAAAAATTTTGACGTCTGAGGAATTCAAAATAGATTACATTAGATCTATAAAATTGCAATTTCTCTGTACATAAATAATTATACATGGGTGCGCGCAGAAGGTTGTTTTTATTTATATTTAGCTTAAATTTAAATAATTATGTATTTTTTTAATTGTGTTTCGAAAATAATTAATTGTTATTTTGTCTGCGGGGAAAAAAGAAAAAGCCTTCTCGGGGTATCGAACCCACAGAGTTCCGGGAGAGAGAAATTAGAAGTCTGGGGCTCTGCCAACTGTACCATCCGGCCGTTCAGAAATTTGTGTAATTCGTCGAATCATGCACTAAATCGTAAAAATTGGATTACTTTTGGGCTTGTTTTTTAAGAACCCCTGCATATTGTACTTTATCCTTATCATATGTTTATCTATTGACTATACTCTATCAATGCATGGGTCGCCGCATTCTGCGTCCCCAATCTCGGGAACTCTCCTCGTAAGCCAGTATTTTCGGTGATTTTCGGACAAACTTAGCAATTTGTTTAGTCAGCAGAAATAAACTGTAGCCAAATAATTAAAAAAAAAAGTTAGCAAAATAGATTCGGCGTGAAACATTGATTCTAAAATCATTCTTTAACCTCCAGTTCTTAAGCCTTGATTTTTAATTAAGTTTGGCATCTGATGCCGGAATTCCGTCCACAAATTACTTGCTACGGATTTGATTGATGCTAAAGTAAAGTAGTGTTGAGCAATGCTTATTTGAAAAGGTTTGAAAATCCACTATATGGACGAAAATCACCGGAAACTTTTGATTTTAGACGTTTTGTCAAATATCTAGAGAAATACTTGATGCATTCCTCCGGAACTTGAAACATATAAAACACATGTTTTAACTCATATGTTTTTATGAAGATTTCATCACAAAAACAATCAGAGAGCCAAAAACAAATTGATGAAAAATAATAATATTTGTTATCACCTTGTAAAATAAAATTCCTGAAATGATCTGGCGGGGTGTCATATGACTATGTGAATATTCTGAAACATTCGTGTTCATTTGTGTAAGAGTAGAATATATATTCGTGGAGATATAACAACTTGTTTAATGTGTAAACATTTCAAGAAATCTCTGCATGTTTTTTGTTTATATCATGCAGTATTTTACCCAAATTTAAACCAATTTCCTTGCAATTCGACAAATTATAGTAGCAACAGATGGTGCAATTAGAATGTAAATATATTAAATATTTAATTAAATATAACAAGTTATATGAAATAAGTTTCACCTGAGCATGCGTAAACTATACAAAAGATTTTTTTTCCTGATTTGTAAGTCAACTCTATAAAGTAACATATATAAAGTTCCAACAAAGAAGTTAGTATATTATGAATGTCAACAAGTTACTTTGCAATGGATGCTTCGATTTTTATCATTCTTTTTCTGTAGGAATGAACTCGTTTTGGTGGTTTTCCAAGAAGATCTATAGCTATAGAATCGATAAAAAATTAAAAATATAAAATGACAATTTGTGGAAAATCTCTTATCACCCAGCTACTTTTAGAAGCACTGAAATTCAGCTCACTCTACTGCTGATATATTTCTGAATTTTTCGATATTCGACTGATTATGGGATGCTCTATACAATTGACAACCAAATCATGAAGGAAAAAAGCTCGGGCATCGGTCGTGGATGCGCAATTAAAAATTATATAATGTAATTATTCGTATTTCATAAAATATTTAATATATTTATATTCTAATTTTAGCATATTATTTCTAATGCCACTTTGTCCAGTTTTCTGAAAATGGCGTTAATTTTGTTTCAAAACCTTGTATGCTATGAACAAAAAACTGCAAACATTTCTTGAATTTTTTAAAGAACCCTTTATAGCGCTATGAAATTAATGCTATTCTTACATAAATGAAAACAAATGTTGAATAAAATCAGCATAATCATATGCTTCAGCTACAGATAATTTCGAGAATTTTATTTTACAGGGCGGTCCCAAATATTACTTTTTTTCTTCAATTTGTTGTTGCTCCCTGTGATGATGAAAGTAACATATAATCGCATATCATTATGTATCCATTTTTAAAAATTAAATCCCCCCCCCCCCTTTCACAATTATAAATTTAGTCAAAACTTCCTTTCCTTTCTAAAAAGAATATACACTTTATGGCCATTGATGGTCAAACACTTTCAATTTTAGACATTTTGTCGAATATTTAAAGATATATTTGTCGGATTTTTCTGGAACTTCGAGATTATAAAGACTGTGTTCTACTTCATATTCATCAACGGCGGTTTGATCAGAAGGACAGTTAGGGAGCCAACAAAAAATTAAAAAAAAAGAATAATGTTTGGGATCACCCTGTAAAATAAAATGCACGAAGTGATCTATTGCTATAGCTTACGAATATATGGATATTGTACAATATATGTATTTATTTGTGGAAGAATAGAACGTATATTCATGGAGATATATCGATTTTTTTTAAGTTCCCAAAAAAATTTTGCATGTTTTTTTGTTTATATCAAGCAGGGTTTTTTACCAAATTTAACGATGAAATATGAGCAGTTGAATGAAATATTTTTTATATACGCATGTGCGCACGATAATTTTTTTCTATGATTTGATAGTTAATTCTATGGAGCAACTCATAAAAAAAAGCCAATCAAATATCGTGAAAATTCAGAAAGCTATCGGCAATATATATTACCGATAGCTAATATTATATAGCCGATCAGCTCAGTATACTGAGCTGATTTTTAGTTGTTCTCTAAAAAAAGCTAAATGATAAGGGGTTTTTCATAAATTGCCGTCTTTAATTTTTACCTTTTTTTTAAATTTTCATTTTTTATGGATGCTTTAGATCTTCTTGGAAAATGACGAGAACGAGCCTATTCCAAGAAAAAAAGAAGTATCAAAATCTAAGCATTTCTTCTAAATCTACTCGTTGACATTCATTAAGCACAAATTCCTTTGCTGAAAGCCAGTTAATAGAAAATGGCAATTTCTGGAAAATCCCTTATCATTCAGCAGCTTTTAGAGAGCAACTAATAATTCGCTTACTATATTGCCGATATCTTTCTGAATTTTCACGATATTTGACTGGCTTTTTTTTTTTATGAGTTGCTCCATAGAGTTGACTACCAAGACATGAAAAAAAAAAATTTTTTCGTCCGCGCATGCACAGATAAAAAAAATATTTCATTCAACTGCTCATATTTCGTCAAATATATAATATATTTACATTCCAATTACACCATATTATTTCTACTACATTTTGCCAAAATTTCTGAAACTGGCGTTAAATTAGATTTAAAAAACCCCTGCATGATATAAACAAAATCATGCAAAAATGCTTTGAACTTAAAGATGGATACATCTGCATGAATATAAGTTCTATTCTTCCACAAATGAATGCATATATTGTACAATATCCATATATTCGTAAGCTATAGCGACAGATCATTTCGTGCATTTTATTTTACAGGCTGATCCCAAACATTATTTTTTCTTTGATTTTTGTTGTCCCCCCCCCCCCCTGATTGTCTTTTTAATCAAATCGTCATTTATAAACATGAAATAGAACATATTCTTCCTAATCCTGAAGTTCCAGAAAAATACTACTAATGTATCTTTAAATATTCGACAAAATGTCTAAAATTGAAAGTGTCCGATCATCAATGACCATATAGTGTATCGATTTATTCTTCCCTTTTGCTCTTTAAATTTCAGTCTATTTATTTTCCCAAGTTTGCCCAAAGCCGTTGATAATCTGCATCATCCTTTCTCATCCTACAATCAATAACTGAGTGTGCGTACTTTCCTTGCCATTAACGAATAAATAAAAGAAAGATATTCTTTTACCATATGCTCCTTTGCAGCAGTAATTTAAACACTTACTGTTAACTCTCAGTTTGATAGTCAATGCAAATTCTTTTTCGGTCTCAAAAATTTATCCTATTTATATTAAAGTCGGCGTCAGGCATTGATTAATGTCTGAGTTGTCCCTTCTAAATGTCCTTTTTCCTATTACTCAGCTTTGGCATTCGTATTAGTACATTAATATTTTGTGACGCCAATAACGGTCCTTTTGGTAATTTTTAATTCAAAGTTCCATTAAGTGGTATATCGTTGGGGTTTTATAATGGTCCAGGGTACCAAGATTTTGGCTCGACACATTGGCAACAATATCTGGCAAGTTAACCCTTTGCACTCCGTTTTCGCCGCTGCGGCGACATGGTAAGGTAAATTGAAAACTCCCTGTTCGCCGCTGCAGTGACAGCATCTTTCCTTGCAAAATTTGTTTTTGGCATTAGTAATAAAAGAAAATAAAATTTGCCTAATTTAATCAGAGCATGTTTTAAATTGTATACTTGAAGGAAACTTCTTTTAAAAAAGTGGTGCCGACCGAATAAAATATTTGTGTAATGATGCGGAGTTGCTGGTAGCCCACAGTCAAAATCACGAGGAGTTGCTGGTAGTCCATACTCAAAATGGCGCGGAGTGCAAGGGGTTAACCATTCACTCGTTGAGCCTTAACCTAGTAACATCCCATCCAGATCGGATCCCTATCTGGCACTGCTTTTTATACGTCCGTCTACACAATAAATAAAAGGAATTGGTCATTAACCCCTTAACAGTGTGGCCCGAACTGGATTCGGGCAAGAACACTTTGCTTGCTTCGTTATTAAAAGCATTTTGATACCACTAATTTGTAACTGTAAATTTATCTTTACTGATTGTCAGATATTTTTCGATTAAGTAAGGTAAATATTTTAGTATGAAAAAAGTGGTGTCCAGCCCCATTTTTAATTTTTTTTTTTGTAAGAAAACAAATGTCAGTGTTAAGGGGTTAATGTTTGCATACTTCTTCTTTTATCTTCTTCAAAATTCAAGGATCAACGACGAAACCTGGACTTCGCTAAAACCCTACTTCTCTACCTCTCTGCCCCTTCATGTCAAGGTAGCTTTTAGTTTCGAGATGTGTTCATTACACTTCCCTAGTTGGCCTCGGGATCAAAACTTCTCTGAAAAATACGAGATCCAACATGTTCGTTATATGCTTGAATTTCGAGAAGAATTTGTTAAGCATTTCTCTAGATATTCGAAAAAATGTCTAAAATCGGAAGTGTAAGGCGATGCTTGACCATATAGTGTAGTCAAACTGCGAGAAAGATAAATGATTTTTCTTTACCACTCCCACCCTATACCAAGAAATTCCCGGTATTTTGGGAGGGAAGGAGTCTTTCAGAATGTTATTTTAACCCCTTAACCCTTTCAGGGGCAAGGTACTTGTATTCATAAAATGTTGAAATAATTTAATGACACCAGTATTTACAAGAGAATTTATTTGTAAACAAGTAAAAACATATTTTCGAGTATTTAATAAAGGTGAAGTTTTCATTATAAAATTCCGGTGCCAATGTGGCAATTAGGGATTAAAATTATGTGATGCCGTGACGGCATCACCGCCCTTGAAAGGGTTAACGGTTGCCTTAAATTACGGTTTAAAAATCCAAATTGCTTATTGGCACCACTTTTTTGAAAAATAAATATTCACCTTATTTAATGACATGTAAAATGGTACCATGATAAAGCCAATTACACTATTTTATAAAACTGGTGGAAATCAAACAATCTGAATAAAAGACACAGCCCGTGAATATCACGGGAACGAGAATTAACCCTCTCGCTGCGGAACCCGAGAAACACTCGGGCATGCATTTTCCGGTCTAATTAATACTCCGGTCTAATTAATACTATTTGCTTATTCCCACCAGTTATTTTTTAGTAAAAACTTTGTCTGATTTAATCAGGACATTTTCCTCGATTACGATAGTCAAAAATGTCTGCTTTAAAGAACCGGTGATGAAAGATTAAAAATTCTGTAAAAGACGCTCATCGCGAAGAATTGCTTACGCAGCGAGAGGGTTAAGGGGTTAAAGATTGATTATTTATCTTTGAAAGAACGCAACAATTAGGACAGAATTTTTTAAAGGAGTTTAAAATATTTTAAGCTTAGTGAGCTCGGGAGGGACAAAATCATGGGAAGACGGAAATTTGGGAATTTTAAATGATTGATTGTTTATTGTTACATGAAAGTGACAAATAAAGAGAAAAAAAATTAAAAAAGCAAACAATTTTAAAGATTTTAAAATTTATTATCTCGAGGACAAAGGACAAGAAACGCAAATTTTGGAGGGCGTGGTTATTTAGATGATTGATTGTTTTATTTTTTGCTACTACGTATAAAGACCGGAAAAAATAGAAAATTAAAGAGTTTGAAAGACTCTCAATTTTATGTGCTCGATGTTGGGGGAGGGAGTCACAAAAAGGAAAGTGATGATTCAAGGGTAGGGTGGGGCTTAGTTGAATAATAATTTATTCTAAATTAAAGTAAAAAAAAAAATGCGGCCGTAAATGTTTAACCAATTCAAAAGTTTTATAGAATTTTAACTTACAGTGCTGCGATTTCGATATTTTTTTTACAGAAATGCGGAAGATTCTCACCCTTAGAAGTTGAGTGATGTAACTGGTATCGTACGACTGACGCAGTAAGCAACCAAGGCTTGATTATCAGAAAGAAAAACGGAACAGTTGCGTAGTGTCCTTATCCATAAGAAGACCCCCAAGTGTAAAATTCAGATAGGTTTCCGTAAAGTTAGTACTAATTGTGGCCACAAAATTGTTACAGAGATCTCTAACCTTGCCCAAGGGTCCTGCGGAGGGGTAATCTGCTAATCTGGCCCAGTAAGTAAAATTAATCGTTTAACAAAGAGAATTAGCACATAAGAAATAAAATTCTCGCAATTTGGAGTTTTCGATCGTTCCATTCTTCACCAAACGAAGTATTTTGTCGAGATTAGGCGAAAGGGCGATAATAAGTAAAATACCTTAATGTGTCAAAGTTGCGAAATACGGCAATAAACTCTGATTGGGAAGAAAATCCAAAGACAGATAAAGTGAAACTGTCGATATCGCCTGGCTAATGTTTGTTCACTCGCTTGACACCTCAAGTTACTCCGTTACGCAGAAAACGAAAGAGACAGATCGCGATAATATTACCCTCTCTTGGCTTTCATGTGATCAAGAAAGCTGATTTCCACCAAATGTCGATTTGTAATGTGATAAAGCTAGGCTGAAAAACAGTCAAAATCGGTGGAGTACGACGGCCTGCCTCTTTTCTTTTTTTGACTGACCCCGTTTAGACTGAGTAATTTTAAGCCCGCTCAAACCGCAAAATTTGCTGAGATGTTTCGTGGGTGCCTAAATAAGAAAGTGGCAACATACATATATGCTCAGACTAAACGTTTTATGCAAGCTATGGCAAGCCATATTCCAGAAGTTGGAGATACCAAAGCTCCATAGATAAGAAAGAAAGTCTTGACACGCGACACGAAAACGTCACACAAAGCAGGTAAAACAAAGAAAAAAATTCGAACAACTTGCATATTTCAATTTCGTTGGCTAGTGGAATTATTAATTTTTATTTTCTAATAAAAATTAATAGTTCCACGAGACAAGGAAAACAAAACATGCAAATTGTTCGAATTTTGTCTTTGTTTTGTCTACTTTGTGTGACGTTTTCGTGACGCGTGTCAAGGCTTTCTCCCTTATCTAGGGGGCATTGGTGATACTCGGATGGACGTGCTCTATTAGATAAGTGAGACAAGCCAACTAACATTAGCTTTTAATGGCTTGGAAGCAGTGATGGACTGCCTCACGTAACCCAAATATTTTAGGCCCACAAATTAATTATAACACAATTTAATGATGATTCTGAATAATTTAAGAAAACGTACATAAAAAATGTACGTATATTTATGAAATATTTCTTTCAGTTTCTACAAACACAACAAAGCAAATTGTCGCTAATAATAATGTCAGAATTGTTTGTGTAAGTGTTTGTAAATTTTGTTAGTACTTTTTTAATCATGTACCCTCACTAACGCATGTATCAGAGCTTCGCGCACGTGAAAACATCAAAATAAATACTGAATGCAGGGTTCCCAAGTGGCCCGCCAACTGAATACCAATAAATTTTAACAGAAAATTTTATGGTAGGTTTGCGCTAGAATTAACTTTCAAATGCGATTCCGGGGCGGTTTGTAAGAAAAATCTAAAAAGAAAAATTTTCTAAAAAAGTATTGGTATTCAGTTGGCGGACTATTTGGGAACCCTGTGAATGCCTCAACCTCGTCCTGTAGAAATTTCAAATATGCATGAAATTCATTAAAGCTGCGATCGCCAGCACATGTATAAACACTTCGCGCCTATGAAACCCCCCAAAAAATCACTGGATGCAGGAACTTCGTCCTGTAGCAATCTCAAAAATTCCTGAAATTCATTTAAGCCGTGATAACCAACGCATTTATGAGCACTTCGTGCTCATTAAAACCAAAAAAACGTCACATCACTGGATGCAGGAACCTCACTGTGAAGAGATCTCAAAAATGCATGAACTTCGTTAAAGCCGCGATCACAAATGCATTTGTGAGCGCTTCGCCTCTATAAAAAGCAAAACAAATCGCTGGATGCAGGAACCTCGCTGTCTAGCAATCTCAAAAATGCATGACATTTGTTAAAGGCACAATCGCAAACGCATGTATAAGTGCTTTGCACCCATAAAACAAAAAAAATCACTGGATGCAATAACTTCGATGTGTAGCAATCTCAAAACTCTATTAAAATCGATATCACTATAACGCTTATATAAGCAATCCACAACCATTAAAAAAACATATGTGGATTTGGCTAAATCGTTGTATTGGATTCTCTAAATACTGGAAATTTGTTAAAACCGCAATCAATGTAACGAATATTTAAAAAAGTCATATTATATAATTAGTTAATATTGTTTCAAATTATTTTTTATACTTAATTAAATATTAAAAAATACAAACTTTACATTTTTTCATACAAATTATTTTTTTATAACTTAAATATTGAAAACTGAAAACCTTCCACTTTTTTAAAATTTCCCTCTGCTAGGATCCAATAGAAGTTAAACAATATAGCACTACACTAGAAAGCACTCCTTCTGAAACACCTTAGAACAAAATTTTAATTAGCCGATATCACTGCTTCCAAGACATTGAAAATCAGAGCACATAAAGCAATCGTGTGTTATAAAAACATACGAATTACAGTAGGGGAGACTAGGGAGGATTGACCACAGGGGAGGCTTGACCCACCCTTTAGTTTTCACAGTTAAAAGAATTTCAGAGTTTTATTA
Source organism: Maratus speciosus (assembly GCA_963932465.1). Taxonomy (NCBI): domain Eukaryota; kingdom Metazoa; phylum Arthropoda; class Arachnida; order Araneae; family Salticidae; genus Maratus; species Maratus speciosus. The sequence continues at coordinate 519,768,310 of OZ010796.1, forward strand.
ATAGGTGTCAACCAAAGCTACTGGGATGCTCAAACAGCAGTCTTTGTTTTTTATATATAATCGAAATAGGTGTGGAAAAATCTATTGTGAGGCATTTTCAACCTAAAAGCTGTGTTTTTTAAAAATATTTTGAAATCTTTTTTCAGATAAAATATATTATAGAAATTTAGGTAAGTAGGTTTTAAGTAATGCAAAAATATCGAGCTTTCATTCCAGGCATAAAGATTTACAGTAAGTTAGGGTTAACATAACAATGTGCTATTCCTTAGAAAAGGGCTATGTGGGGAGGCTTGACCCAGTCAATGTGAGGGAGAGTTGACCAAATGCTCAAGGCTCCTTTAAACCTTTCCGACGTGGAGTAATTCTGTTTATAAACCGGTGAAATAATGGACTGACACCAGAATTTATAAACGAATGTATTAGAAAATACGAAATTGCTTATTTTCACGTACATTATAAAAAGAAAATTTTAATTTAATATTCTTGGTACCGTGTGTCAGTTTTGGAAATAAAATTAGGTGTCCTTTTTAAAGGACACCACCCTCGAAAGGGTTAATTAACACAATGTATGCGGGACACGTACTAGTACGTTTTTGTGGGTTGGGGACAGAAATTATTACTGGTACCGGAAATTTTGTACGGACGAAAAAAGGTGTAATCCAAGAATGCTTGCTTTTGATTGGTTGTGAGCAGGTTTTAATTAACAGTGGCATTTGTGAACGTAAATTTAGTGCTCATTTTCGAAAAATGTCCCGCATACAATGTGTTATGTGGTTTTGGAAATCTTTTTATTATATACTGTATATAATGAAAGGTTAATGGTTATAAAACTCTGTAAAGCTACAGTAAAATGGGGTGATGGAAATGAAAACGTTTAAAACTGATTAAAGAAAGATGTGAAAAATTGCTATAGTATTCACTGCAAGGAAAAATTTAAAGAAATATAAATGAAAAAGTTGATAGGAACATTTTTCCATTTAAATATTATAATAGGCAAATAAAAACAATGGAAAAGACTAGAAAGAACTAGAAAGCATGAAAGGAGCAATCTTAACCCTTTCAGGGGCAGTGGTATGTTTATGAAACCACTTAATTTTAATTCCCAAACGCCACAATGGCACCACAATTTTGCTAAATGCTTTTACTTTTCATACGTATGCGAAATATAGCCTTTTTCTTATTTCCAAATAAATTTGTTCGTAAATTCCGGTGACAGTCATTCATTTTAACATTTTAGTACTGAAAGTATTTTGCCCCTGAATGGGTTAAAAGATGTAATGATAAGTTAAGTGCTCATTCGGTTGCAAAAGAACATAGCATTGATCGAAAAACTTTAGTAAGGTATGTAGAAAATTTCACCAGGATGAATACAGTGAGATGAAGTCAAACAATGTGATAACTGGAGTTGTCAGGTCGAGAGTCACAAAAAGTACGACAAGGAGACAAAAAAAAGCGGGACAGTGGCTCCTAAATTCAGACATAATAATGCACGATACCCTTTGAAAACGAACCTGTCTCTGACGGTATACTGTCTTAAATGTTAAAATTCCATTTTCCCTGCTGTACAATTATATCTGCTCAGACAAAATCCTGTTTTAAACAAAATTTTTGCCCTTTGATTTGCGATTGCGTCTAAACAGGTTTGTTTAAGCATCATATTATCAAAAATATTTTTATAGCAATTAAAGCATGTAGCGTTAAATTTGTTTTGCTTTTCTTAAGTGATTTTATTTCTCTTCATAGATATTTCAATATAAAACAAAGTGGGTCAAGCCTCCCATATAGTGGGTCAACCCTCCCATATGTGGGGACCCTTGACCCATTATTTTCTCGTTATTAAAATCAATCATTTTTCAAATTTCTTATGTATTACACTTGTGTAGCAATTTTATTTTGATAACTGATTGTATAACGTATAAAATGATATATAAAATTTTATTCTACGTTCAATATTTAAAATATAAAAAATCATTTTGTAAAAAGTGGGTCAACCCTCCACAGTCTCCCCTATTCTACAAGTCACAAAATATTCTTACTCTTCATGTTACAACCATGGAACAGATGTAAAGAAATGTTGTTTTAAGAATTAAAAAAAGTAATGTCAAAGACATGTAAAAAGACACTTTAACAATGTTCCAATCATAATTTAGGAAAAAATTAGAGATATTAAGAAGCATAGAGGTATATTCAGATATCATTTAGAGTGAAACCCCCAGTAACTCACATTTCAATAAATCTAACTAAAAAAAAACATTTTCTTGTAAAATTCTGCAAAGTAATGCTTATCTAGGTCCAATTTATTTGTCTGAACTGTTGAAACTACTGTTTCAGTTATTAGTTTTTCAAAATGGGGATGGTGTTGGTTACTCGAGTTTTTGACCATAGAGTAGATTGGGCGAAGATGCCGTAGTTTTTGACTCAATTGTTTTAAAAATCGCCTGTTGTTTTTATTTTTTATTCATTGATTGTACTTTTATGTATGATTTAAAACTTATTTCATTTCACATATATTATAGAAAGCATCGAAAATTTTGTTTTTGTAAACGCTTGTATTTTGGCATCTTGCCCCAAGATTGGGGTAAGATGGCCAACAATCTAAGAGTAAGATGCATTTTGAAGTTTCAATGTAAATAATAATTTTTGTTGAAACATGATGGGACAAATAAAAGTAATTTTAATATTTTAGACACACTAAAGTTGTTAAGATTCATTATTTTGAAATTCAGACAAAAAAGTGATACTTTCATAGTTGTATTTTTTAATTGGCTTGATTTTTTTTATGTAGATCATATTTAATGAATATTGTGCAATTTTGACGTCTTGAAAGAATTTCCTGTTTCCTGTAGAAAAGGTCAAAGTTCAAGATCATGAATACAATTTTTTATTAAAAATTGAAATTCCATTATGTTTGGATTACTATAGGGTAATTCCGGGATTTATGCCGCACTTTTTTTTGAACTTGTGTATAAAGTAGTACCATGGTGGACATAAAATAAAAAAAATCATGCTCTGCTATTTAATGTTAAATATACAACGCGTGTAGTGCGACAAAAAAATTCAAAACAAATTATTAATATTTTTTAACAATTTTTTTCTAAAACATTGCACTGCGGCGGGTCTCCGCACATTCAGGCTGAGACGTCGCTCTTGTGCGGTAGTTATGCCGCGCTTATAATAAGAACAGAATGAAATTATAAATAAAAATATTTAAAAAAAATTCATATCTGGACTATAATTAACGATGTAATAACAAAATGAAACTAAATGAGTACAATGAAACGTATTAGTAGATTCAAATAAAAAATTGCTGCCTACTTTCACTATTAAAATTATCGACTTATTTTTTACATTAAATTTTAATTATTATTTCAGCAACAACGTAACATCAATGTATTAAAAAGCAAAACGAAAAAAAGTAAAATTGTGTTTACATAATTTATTTGTTAACCCTTTCGGGACCGTTGGCTTTTACAAAAATTTTATTCGGTTTGTACCACTTTTTTAAAAGAAGTTCCCTTTACTTAAATAATCATGAAAATGCTCTAATTAAACAAATCAAATATTAGTTTTCTTTTTTACTGGTGCCAGAAACAAATTTTGTAAACTCTTTATGAAGGTGCTTATATGCACCTACGGTCCCGAATGGGCTAAGAGACCTGTTTTTTCGACTACAATCTACAGAAAAAGTGTCGAAAAAGTACAGTCTTTATGTTACTACATTTAAACACATAATACAACGAAGCTAATTACACGTCCTCTTTTTTGGAGTAGTTTGCAAAGAACGTCTGCGTTACGCGTAATCCAATTTTTCATTATTATCATCGTGACTTGCATCTTTCTTGCCCTTTTTAATTTTTATTTCCCCCTTTTTCTCCTTTGGTTTTAGAAAACTTGATAACATGCCTAACATGGTTAGTCTGTGCAAAAAGAAAAGGAAAGGTTAATAACACTTAATCATCCCGCACAAAAGAAACTGCGGCATGTATACCGGAATAGCGGTGCGGCATGTATCCCATTTTCATGGTGCAGACATAAGCCGTCACAGTTACCTGCAATCGCTAAGGAGAATGTCGTAAACATACACACAGTACTCTATACAAAGCTACATTTAGTTTTGACTTCAAAATCGTGCATGCATTTAGTAATTAGTATGCATGAAAAGCATTTAAACATAACGTGTTTAAAAGTTTGGACAGTGAAATCATGCACTTACGTCAAATTAAGGATTGTACTTCTACATGTAAAACATCGAAATGGGATTCACGCTATACACTGGTTAAAATAATCTCATTGCGGACCTATACTGTGCGTTTGACGATCATCTATCGATAAATACAAGAAATACAAGGAGTGCGGCATCTATCCCGTATGCGGCGACTCTCCCGGAGTTACCCTATCTTTGGAAAGCAACAACATCCCAAAATTCTTTTGTCATAAACTGTTAGTATAACGCTACATGCTTAGTAAAATTTACTTGGTTCCATGGGGCATTGTTAATTTCCATTGTTATGTTCCAAAGTTGCAAAATATGCAACTTTTGAATTAGTCTTATCTCAAAAAAAGCATCACAGTTGAATAAAAAAACATATCAGGTACAGCTCATATTCAAAATATTAGAATAATTGAGAAAAAGTAATAAGAAAAAAATATTTTTCATTTACTTATTTTTGATACTAAGTAAATGCAATTAAATTTCTTATAAATTAAATCTGGAATGTTTAGATAAGATTTTAACATTTTCAAAATATAAAATACAATACAACAAATTAGGTATACAGCTTTCTGAAACACATCAAAATATTAGAATAAAATTTAGATTGGCTCAAAATAGTAGAGTATTTTATTTTACGCAACAATATTACCTGATGAATATGAAGTAAATGGTAGTTAATATTTTGTAGCATCCCCTTTAGCTTTCATAACAGCATACAATCGATCTTGTATACTATATACAAGGTGTTTACAAACATTTCTTTCTATATTAGCCCAAATAGACTTTATAGTGCCACTAACTCAGTTTTACTTGAAGGAGGATTTTCTTGGAGATTTTTCTTCATTATACACCATAAGATTTCGATGGGATTAAGGTCTGGTGAGTTTGGTGGCCAAGGGAGTACCTTAATGTTGCGTTGGCGGAACCAATTCTTAATTGACACCGAGGTATGTGGTGACGCTAAATCTTGGTGAAAGATGAAATCATCTTCAAATAAATCTGATGATGGAATCATGTAATATTCCAAAATTTCTTTATATATCTGAGAGTTGACCTTTTCGTAGACGATGCATAACTTTCCAGGTACTTCTACACTCTTGCAACCCCAAACCATGACACTAGCAGCAAATTTTACGGAACGTTTAAGGCATTCTTTATCAAATGCTTCTTGTTTCATTCTCCAAACTCTAATACCTTGATTACCATATGAAACACAAAACATACTTTCATCACTAAATAATATATTTTTCCAATCTTCTTCGTTCCATAAACGTCTTGATTTGAACCAATTTAATATTATACGCTTTTGTTTGGCAGTCATGAGAGGTTTTCTTTTCGGTACTTTTGATTCAAACTTAAATTTATGGAGACGTCTTAATGTTGTCGATGTAGAAAATTCAAATCCTTCTTTTTTCCATTTATGGTGCAAGAATTACACACTTTTAAAACGGTTTCTCTTTAACTATACGCTTCAGTTTCCTGTCCTCTCTAGCAGATGTTTTTGGTTTTCGGCCGCGATTTCGACGATTATTTTGAATTTTCCATTTTTTAAATATTATGTTAGTATTTTACTAACGCTTGATTGCAAACAATGTAAATAATTCGCTATATAACTTTGATTTTTACCGTGCCGTTACAAATCACCCATACGAAGTTTAATAGATTCAGGAATATCGCTCACACGACCCATTTTAAGGAGAAAAAGCAAACAAACTGCAAAAAGAATACTGATTTTAAATAAAATCGTCTTAATTTAATCGATGATGCCACCAGTTATGAATTGGTAACAATTAAAGGAGAATTAATGTGAAATATTCTAATATTTTGAACCACTTGAATAAATATTCTAAAAATTTAACTTTTCAAAATAATTTTTTTTCAATTAATCTTTTCAAAAATGTTATTGATTTTAAGGTAATAAATAAGTTTAATCCACAATAAGTTCTTAATAAAAATATCGTTTGCATATTTGCATTAAAAGACATTAAATTACCAAACGATATTTTCAATTTGTAAAAAAAAGTAATTATTCTAATATTTTGAATATGAGCTGTGGTAGTTGAACATATGTACAAAAACATAGAAACGAAAAATAAGTGGGGTCTCATGCTATTTTCAGGGAAAAAAATGACAAAAGTTACAAAAAGGGTCTATCAATATCAGGCTTTTCCCTATCAGAAAATTATTTATCCCGTTTCTCTTTCCCTTTCCTATGTTTTTCCCCTATGAGAAAATGGAACTTCCCTTTTCTCTTTCTCCTTCTAGGGGAAAAGCCTGATTATTGACTGACTTTTTGTAACATTTGTCATTTTTGTTCTTCTGAAAATAGCATGAGACCCCACTTATTTTTCGTTTCCATGTTTTTGTAAATATTTTCATCTATTACCTGATGTATTTTATTTTATTCAACTGTGATGCTTTTTTGAGATAGGACTAATTCAAAAGTTGCAGATTTTGAAACTTTTGAATATTTAACAGATTACATCTGCTAACAGCATCGATATCTCGGTAAAGTTCTATATTACTTAGCTTGTCCTAATAGTAAACTTTCATATTCTATAAGAAAAATTTTTGGGTACTATTGCTATAAGATAATAAGTGCAGAAAACGGGCAAAAACGTCATTTTTATTGCATTTTGTGGGAACATAACAATGAAAATTAACAATGCCCCATGGAACCAAGTAAATTTTACTAAGCATGTAGTGTTTTACTAACAGTTTATGACAAAAGAATTTTCGGATGTTGTTGCTTTCCAGAGATATAACAATCCAAAAGTACTGGCATTTCAATTTTCATGAAAAATGGGATTCATGGTCTTGAAATTTGACATTTTCTACAGGATACAGCAAATTTTTTCAGAGCTTCAAAATTGCTCATTATTCATTAAATATTATCTGCTTCAAGATTAAAAAAAAAAAAATCAAGCAAAACAAAAAATACAACTATCGCACTTTGTCTTATTTTCAAAATAATATCTCTTAACTTCTTAATATTCGGAAAGTACAAAAATGTGAATGTAACAAACGTTGGCAATTTAATTTTAAAAAACCCTAATATCTCAAAACATGGTTATGTTCTACTTAACATTTAAAAAATTATGGCTCTTAAGTGTGACTATTTTCAAAACATTATAACAAATCTCAATACGGTAAAACCACTGTGATAAAATGCTTTAGAGTCCAGCTTTTTTGTTGATGCTTTTCATATGCCCCTTCGTTCTTTTCAGCAATATATCAGATTTGCCACAAACTGCACATCTGTTTAGGCACTTTGAGCAACTTTTATGTAACCTACAGTTTCACAGAATGCACCTGATCCAATCACCTTTTACCTAGGTTTTATTGCACTCTGCTAGACACTCTGAACACTCATTCTCATTCCCTTTGAAAAAAATCACCATCTTCCGAATATTGGTAGGGAATTTAATCATGATCCATATCATCGTCTGTTGAAGATTCTCGGTTTCTAACCTTTGACTTCTTCTTATCTAGGTTCCTCTTTTGAAAGACTTAAGACACCTGGAAATTCGCGATTGCTATCGTCACACCGCTTTAGTTTGTCTTTTATATGCCTTAAAAATTATTTTTATGTGAATATTAAAATGAGAAACAAAACTTTGGGGAAAATTATGCCATATTTAAAACGACACCTTTAAAATGACTTATTTAAAATACGTTTCATGTAGCGTCTTTATAAAATTGTTTACTTAGCCATTTTAAACAATTTAATTTTGAATTGTTGGGTTGATCTTATTAATCAACCACGAAAACAGTCGTTAGCTGTCTCGAGAGCAATGGATTCGGCCTTAAAATCAATCAGCCAAAGTAAAATGAATGGAAACCCGATTACAAAAGATCGCTACTAGTCGTTTAATTACGATTTAATATTCCATAATCTCTTTAGAGTCTGCGATCAATTAGAGTCTGTGGTGCAATTAGAGTCTGGCAAGCGTAGCACTTAGGGGAAAGAGACACCCTAGTTATCTAAAACTATATTATATACTACCGATATTTACATTTATTAAAATAATTTATAACTGCACTTAACATCAGATTTTTAACAATGATTAAAATTAATAACTATCAAACAATTACTTATAAGGCAAATAAACTTTATTTATAAGACACAATACATATAGAAACCTTCCAAATTATGTTCACCTTAGATTTTAACAATTCTTTATGTCATTGTAAACATTTAGAAAATTTATGATTTCAGTCAATGAACTTTTTTTTAATCAGTTGAGTTAAAATCACAATGTAATCATTGACTTATATAATTTGATTAAAATCATTGACACGTTAGTTAATACCCAGGGGTAACTTAAAACAATGAAGAAACAGCCAGGCATTTGAGCGCAACGGAAAATAACTGATATCTTACCCCAACGAAAAATAACCTTCATCTTACCCCAAACAATTTTCGTCGACTCACCCCAAAGTATTGGACAAGACGCCAGACCCCCCCCCCCCACACACACACACACTGGCGTAAAGAAGCTGAAACCGGCCTTCATTTATGCTTTGCAGAAAGACCAGGTACCAATACTCTCTAAAACCTTCAGATTTATTTCTCTGGTGTTTAAAGTATGACTTATATAGGCAAATAAAGAAGTCACGTAAAAGATTTTGGGCACTTACCACAAGTGTTAAGAGGAAATACCAATAACAAAGCACCACATAAAATTTTAAAAATAGAACGCAAACTGAAATTAAAGTATTGATAGGGAACCCTCTTCCTTACAACTGAACGGCGTTTCACTACAGCGCCTTTACATATGAAAACCACGTGACACAGCATCTTGTCCAACACGCTATCTCATCCCAAGTTACCCTAATTATGAAAAAATATCATTTTTAGTAATAAAAAGTATCATATTTCAAAGTTTTGTTAACAATAATTTTTTTAATGTATTGTGGAACCTCAGATGAGGGCGGTAGCGTGAACGGGTCTCCTCAGAGGCGTAATGACAAGATATTTAGTAATGAAGAATAGAAGATTTTATTCACATTAAACACAAGGTTTCTGGACTAAATAACTGTAATTATGTACACAACAGAAATAGTTGAAATACGGAATCTGATGAAATTAAAGTCTGTGAGGTGGCAGAATAAACTAAGTTCTGATAAATTTTAATCAGAGAGTTCAGCAAGTTAAAGAGTCTCTGCGATTTCAATAATCGCATTTCAGATGATGTTCCTTAGATGAAGTTAAATAGCTCGTCACTGTTCAGACAGCCTGTCGCTGTAAAACCCAGCTGAAGCTCAGCTGCCCGGCAATGTTCGCCGTGAGAGAAGAAGTAATCTCTCCGCCCTCAGATCGTCCCTCCGAGAATAATTGAGGACATCAGAAGCCAAGGGGTTCAAGTGACAAAATTTCGATTTGGAGTAAATTGAGTTCAAAGATAATTGACGTTAATGTTGAACATCAATAATAATTGACTGAACTGAAATAGGAAACTGCTGCTTGTTTCACAGTAACCTTTGAACTCTTATTTCAATAAATGTGAAAAAAGTACAGTGCAATTTTCTTTAAATTTATAATTAATCAATATTGATCATTATTCGGCAAAAGTGGTTGACGTCTAAAACACAACACATAATTAGAAAATCACTTGTATTTCTTTACCTGAAAAGAAAAAAGCATATTTCCAGGTCGTCTGTGCACTTAGTCCATTTTTTTTTTAATTTTGTCACTTATACCCCCTGGCTTCTGGGGTCCTCAATTATGAGTAATTTCCCTGAGAGATGATTCTCTCGACCAGGTTAAGACCTGCAACCTTTACTCCCTTGAATCTAGAACTTAACTAACCATCTTCTTAAGGATCTCGTATATATCCTCAATTATTTCTCCTGGAAAACAATATGGAGTTTTTTAGCCACTGACAGTGCCTTTCTATCAAAATCATTTGACGGCTGCACTCCGAATGGTCAGGCTTGGCCCATCCTACAATCTACACCCGGAACTCTGCTGTCAAAGTTTGACGTGGGAAGACTGCCGTCTAGTTTCACTACCGGCACATGAAAGCGAAACCCAGGTGGTCCTTGCTTTATCCTAGCTGTCTCCAAGTGCCACTTTTCTATGATGAATTGTGATCGAACTGTTTATTCTTATCTTACCGGCGAAAGTTGAAACTTAGCCTAAAACTCGAGTATATTTCAGGAATACATGGGTTTTCTATATCTAGCGATCTTTTATCACTATGAGGGTTTTTTAAGTGGAATATTTGAAAACAGACTGAAGTTTCCACAGTATCTCTACTATACTTTTAAAAACAAAAATAAGAATAAACTTTGTAATAGTGATTTGAACAAGAGAAAATCCTTAATGTGTCAGTTACTGGGTGTTTTACCCTACATTAGTAAATTTCAGATGCTGATTAGTTTTTCCCCGTTGTCACGACGCTAGTATTACTGCCATTTTAGATTTTGCCGGTATCGTCCCATCTTATTGGTTAATCTATGGTATACACTTCGTGGGAATTAAACCTCTTACTTTGTCAAACGTTGTATCACTTCACACCACGGAACTTTACCCCGACAACTACTTTTCGGTAACGCTAACGATATCGCGCAATGATATAATATACGAGAACAATTTCATGAGTCGAGGCAATCGCATTATTAATTGCAGTAAAATTGAAGAAAAGATCAATATTATGAGCGTTTGAAAATAAATGGATTTTATTTGTAAATGCTACCAATAAATTAAGGCTGAATATGAAAATGTAGGAGGTGGCGATTGAAAATAATGCAAATGCTACCAATAAATTAAGGCTGAATATGAAAATGTAGGAGGTGGCGATTGAAAATAATGCAGATGCAAAGCATAGTTTTAAATGAAAGTGTTGTAAAATCTATAAAGAAGCAAGCACAGTACGATATAACATTTTTTTAAAGTGAGTTGAAACATCTATTAAAAATTCGCCATTGTTGAAGTACGCGTTCGTTTTTGTTCGAAAGCATATATATTTCGGCTTAACCAGGAAAAATCTAGATTTGAATGGCTTTTATTTAAGTTGCCATAATAATTACATTTCCATTATTACAAAAATCGGCATACATTGAAATATACATTGGCTTATTTACATTAGTAAATTGTGAAACAGAAAAGTTGTGTCTAAACATAATATTTTTTCATACAAATAAACAGTTCAAATGATGGGATACCACGCGAAGTAATTGGCACAGTATTTCAAAGTAGCAGTATTTGTAAACATTGGGAATATCAGTATATATTTATATGTATAATGTTTATCCTAAATTAAGCATACACGTGGTTATACTGTAGCGCTAAAAAGTATTTTGACAACCTTATATTCTCTCTTATTTTATTTAATATAAAAATGTAAAAGAAAATATATTCCCTATAATTGAGAACACTATGACTGCACTTATTCCAATGTATCAAGTTTCAACTTGTTTGTTTAAATTCGGCGCCACCGAAGAAATATGACTCCTCCTTAGCTCAAAAGTATTTTGACAATTAGTTTCCATTTAATTGTTGAAGGTGTCATTGGCGCTATAGCTTCGATTAGTGTTTATATTGACTTATTGTGATTAATTTTAAGAATCAGGAATGCCGAAATGTAAAAAATATTGAAGTAATTCTAGAAAAGCCGCTGTAAATGCACTTAAGAAAGGTAGATTGCAAGCAGAATTAGCTCGTTCTTTTAACGTGTCTCGGCAACTTGTTATTACATGGAATAAAGTTTTTAATAAACAGAAATACATCGAAAATAAGCCTCAAAGTGGCCATCCGAAATAAACAACTTGCAATGTTGACTGTATTATAAAAATGATATCTGCAAGTGATTGTCGTAAGTCCGCTGTAATAATAAAAAATGAATTGAAAGAAAATTACGGCATAGACATATACGTTTCATCTGTCAAACGACGCCTAAACCTCTATGGCTTACATGGCAGAAGACCAGCAAAAACACGTTTCTAATCTACTAAGAATAGGAAGGCTAGAGTTGCATTTGTAAAACGGCATAACCCTTTCAGGGGCAAAGCAATGCTATTGCTGAAGTGTTGAAATTAATGACTGACACCAGAATTTTGGTTTAAAAAAAATTCGGTTTATTATGTGTGTGATATATAGCTTTTTCGTATTTAAAAATAAATTTGTTTTCAAATTCCGGTGTCAATCATTAATTTCAACACTTTCGGAATGGAATTGCTTTGTCTTTGAAAAGGTTATGCCGTTTTACAAATGCAACTCTAGCCTTCCTATTCTTAGTAGATAACAAATGTGATTTTGCTGGTCTTCTACCATGTAAACCATAGAGGTTTAGGTGTCGTTTGACTGATGAAACGTGTATGTCTATTCCGTAATTTTCTTTCAATTCATTTTTTATTATTACAGCGGACTTACGACAATCACTTGTAGATATCATTTTTATAATATAGTCAATATTTCAAGTTGTTTTTTTTTTTGGATGGCCACTTTGAGGCTAATTTTCGATGTATTTCTGTTTATTACAAACTTTATTCCATGTAATAACAAGTTGCCGAGACACGTTAAAAGAACGAGCTAGTTCTGCTTGCAGTCCACCTTTCTTAAGGGCATTTACAGCGGCTTTTCTAGAATCACTTCAATATTTTTTTATATTTCGGCATTCCTGATCCTTAAAAATAATCACAATAAGTCAATAAAAACACTAATCGAAGCTATAGCGCCAATGACACCTTCAACAATTAAATGCAAACTAATTGTCAAAATACTTTTGAGCTAAGGAGGAGTCATATTTCTTCGGTGGCGCCGAATGTAAACAAACAAGTTGAAACTTGATACATTTAAATAACTGCAGTAACAGTGTTCTCAATTATAGGGAATATATTTTCTTTTATATTTTTATATTAAATAAAATAAGAGCGAATATAAGGTTGTCAAAATACTTTTGAGCGCTACTGTATATACATAAATCCCCAATCTGAGCCCATACTTAAAGATTTTGACGATAAAATGACGTTTTTGTTTTTTTAAGCAACCATTTTGATTCATAATCGGAATTATTTTACTAAAATTGCCTCAAAAAGGCATGATTTTTACGGGCATTTCTTTGCTTCTATACAAAAAAAAAAAAAAAAAAAAAAGATAAACACACTGTCACATAATAATCACGCTGTCACATAATATGAAACTATACTTCAGCTTAAATTTCATTTAATATCAGTTTGGAAGTCTATAAAACCTAGATTGCATTAAAGCTTGATCCTAAAAATAAATCAAAGCGTCATCGTCTTTTTAAATAGTATCAAATGAAAAAGTGACAAAAACTGTTTTGTTTTTCTTTCTTTTTTATAACTTTCTACAAGCAAATGTATCATTTCATATGCACAAACCCCAATTATCGTATTTGCACAGGGCTAAACTGACTCACATAACAATAACTGAACACTCAGCAATTAGCCTATAAATTTAAATTATACAATTAAAGAAATACGATCCATGTGCTCCCTTTTGTTTGCGTGCATCAGAATTTGAAAATTGATAAAAGAAATTTTAACGCATTAGCAGTAAAACTTTCTAAACGTATTTGAAATATAAACAATTTTCAAATATACTAAATACAAACAAAGCTGAACTCTTTGGCACTTATAGACGTTTAATGAAGATAAACGGATGGTGATGGCTGAAAGAAAATTCTTTTGCATTGTGAGATTGCATAGATTACACTCTAAAAAATAAATGTGTAAATTAGCTAATTTTACCCGTGTGTATGTGTAAATTTTATGGCATTTAGCTTATGAACTGTGTAATTTGTTATCTCTTGAAAAATTCAGATAAGTGTGTAAATGTAGAAAACGGCTTTTATTTACCCGAATTTGTGAGTTATTCTAATTTAAACATAATTATATGTACACAGATAAGTGTGTAAATTTTTGAAATTACATACTTGTCATAAAAATTACACATTTTAAACAAAAATTTACCTGTTTTTATGTGTATCTAACTTATGAAATCAAATGTGCAATTTGTTTTTTCTGGATAAACTCAGACAATTGTGTAAATGTAGAAAAATACTTGGATTTACACAAATGGACGTAATACACATAATTATAAGTGTGTTAATCTGAAAAGACAGCGTCAAAATGCATGTATTTAAAAAAATAAAATCCATGCAACGGCTATTAGAATTAAAAAATAACAACCATAAGGTTTAGAAGTAAACATCTGAGTAAGATTTTTAATTATATTACCTGTCATTGGTACATTTATTGCCCTTACTCATATATCAAACATAGTCGCAGTGACGTCACTACAGGTCAAGGTGGCTGTGTCACATCTGTGACTAAAATACCACCACTCAGTGGCGTCACATTGTGACTATAATGCGAATTGCTTAGAAACATTAAAAAATTGCAAAGGCACTAGAAAATATGTTATTCAATGTGAAAAATACATCCCTGACAAATTTTTAAATTTTTGTGACATCTCTGAAAGTCGCGTCACATATATAATCAAAAGACCCCCTGATGTTGTGAAGTAGCATTTTGACAAAAATGTGAATTTTAAAGATATTTGAAAATGAGGAAAAATATATTAATCAGGACTGTCTTAATGCACTTGTGGAATCTGGATTTGACTGATTTTTTTTCTTTTCTTTTCTTTTTTTGTGCGTGTGTGTGTGTCAGTGTCATTGCAATTTAACCTACATTCGTTAATTTAATTACCGACCTACAGGAAAATGCTTTATAAATAGATCAATTTCAGTCGATATACAATATTCCTGCCACACTAATGCATGATATCCAAATTACTCCTCCATACTTATTTTTAATATTATCTGCCCACGAAAAAAATGTTTAAAGTTCTTTGATAAACAAACACTTCAGTAAAACTTCACACTTTCAGATGTTCAAACTATTTCTGATAATTTATTTTTGATCGTTATCTATAGATGAACAACATTATCAAGCAACAATGTAAAAAAAACAGATCAGTAATGTATGATAAGCTAATTATTTATGTATATTTATTTTTCCCCGCAAAGAATACCAGCACGGTGGTTAGCATGCTGGGTACAAAATGAGGAGGTGGGTCAATTTCCATGCATTTGATACCAATGCGGTCTGGACGCAGCGACTTTGTAAGGTTTTATGGCAGTTTTCTAAAAAAAGACTACAATCCAAGTCACTTTCCCTTTAAAGTCCTCCTTGTAAGTATTCCTTTTATAGCAACAAGGAATTTCAACACGGGCTTCCCAGGTTACATAATACAGGTGAAAATCATGCTTTTTTAATTCAAAACTCTAATAATTTTTTTTACATTTAATATATATTTTTTAGATTTTTCACTCACAATACCAACAATCATTTTTATATGTTATCAATTATGTATTCAAATAAAATTTTGAAAAAGCGATACTTTCATATTGGCCTCGTGCCAGGAATTAACAGTTGAAAAAATTGACAAACATTTCTAGTCTTATTTATTCTGATAATTTCATGTTATAAGCGTGTTTCATTTACATGTCTTAAATTTGTCCTTTATTACTTTTTTTATGGATTGATAAAGTTTAAATTTCATTATGGACTGTAAGCTGGAAACAAATGCTAAACTATTTTATTTATATTAATTTAAGTGCAAACATATTTATCTTTTGCAATCGCCTGCCTGCAAGTGATAGAAATAGATTTAAAAAAATCATGCTTGAAAATTATTTTTTAAAAATATAAAAATTGAGTAAATTGATATGCAGTTTTCAAACAAATTGCATTTGAAAGTACATTTTTTTCTCTATTCGACGGTGTAAAAATTGAAAATATTTAGAAATTTAAAAAATCGCAATAAAAATATAAAAAAGTTAAATTTGATCGTCTCTGCTACTGCCATTCCACCGCCCCCTGAATACTAGGCCTGAGCGCTGACACAAAAATGGCGGCTGCCGAAGGCGGATTTTTTTCAGCGTGTGTACGGTCCCTTAAATATTCGTACCAATAATTTTTAAAATATTTTCCCGCTTTACTTTTCTGAGATTAAAGAAGTCAAACAAATCTTTAATAAAATACCGGTGTCAAAATTTAAGGGACCGTACATTCGTTTAAAAAAATCCGCCTTCGGCAGCCGCCATTTTTGTGTCAGCGCTCAGGCCTAGTATTCAGGGGGCGGTGGCCATTCGCAAAATGACGTCAGCGTTACGCACTGATACGTTTGTCCTTTATAATATAGATATGGCTAAGGCTCCTATAATACGGGCTGACTCACGCCGCCATTTAATTGCCGGTAGGAGAAGAATGATTGGTCACGCCGCGTGAGCAACAATCGCTCATTGGTCAAAGTGGGAAACAAAATGCTTGACGATGCCAAAGCTGGACGATACTTAACGAAATCCCCTCCCCATAAAAATATGATGTTTTGATGGGAACGCAAAACGTTTTAACTACTTGAATTAATTTCATGGGCAAAACATTTAAATCTAACCTGTTGTATGAAAAAAAAAGTAACAACGCTAATTAAATGAATGAAATAAACTGCCCCAGTAAAAGCTATCGTAACTCTTCACTTTGAAATAATATTTTATTCATCTTAAAAAAAAAAAAATCAATTTATTGAATCATTTTCGAAAAATCAATTCCTAAGAGACCATAAGAGTATCACTTAGGGAGAAATACTTATAAAGAAATTTGGAATCATCGATAATCAACTTGATTTCAATGTCGATATTTTTGTATTCAGTATAAGTTTTTTTTCGAGTGCTTGATTCTTTGAATGTGCACATCCCTTTTTAAAGATTTTTCCCACTACATTAATTTTTTGAGGATAAAACTTACACTTTTATGAAAGATTTTGCATGTTTGAATGCAACTGCACTTTTTATTATTTCTTTAATACTAAAACAAAAAGAAGAAAAGAGTATTGGAATTCCCCTATTTTGAATGAAGAAACTTGTGCTTTTTTATTAACAAAAAGAGAAAAGGAGAAAAAGAAAGATGCTATTTATATTTTCTTTTGCATACATTTTAAGGGTTTGAAGAAGACAAAAAGCACTTTACTGATGTAAATTTAAAAAGAAAACGCATTGTGTTCATGTAAAAATAACTTTAAAATCACGTAAATAGAGAATAATATAATATAGTTTAGCCATTTATTAAAAGATAAACTCCTAAACTAGTTTTCGAAGAATTTTTTTATTAATATAAAACATAGTTTATGATGCCATCTAGAATTAATATTCATGTATATATATTGTCAAAATACTAGTGGGAATTTTTTCAGGTCCTCTTATGTCAAAAAATATGTAAGGGGTCAATTACATTTGAATTGGCAAAAGTTAACCAAATTTGAAAGTTTTTTACCTTGAAAACTATTAAACCCACCTGCACAATATTTAAAGGAATATTAAAAACTATATTCTTTTGAATTTTGATTTTTAAATAAAAATATGTATTTTTTATTACTTTTATGTCTTTATTAGAAGCAATTTTTCCCTGGAATTGGTGTACTGAATGCACTTACATAACTAAGCCTTCTTTTTAAGGTTCCGTAATTAAAAATTGTAAGCGGAACCATTATAAGATCACTCCTGTGTCTGTGTGTCCTTACAGCCATTTTACTCATAAACTATGAAACGTGTAAAGTTCAAATTGGCTGAAGTAATAAAGGCTATTGACCCATATATTTCTAGATTATTAACCATTCACAAATATATTTATGAAAAATGTAGAGGGGCTTATTAAGGTACTTGAAAAAATATATATACTCATAGTATATCGTGTGAAAGCTTTCGTAACGCCAAACTCAAAAATAGATTTCTTTTAATTTTAGATATTTTCAGAGATATCGTCGAAAATGCGATGCAAAAATATGTTCATCCCCTCCTCTACTTCCGAATCTTCTGAAACTAAAATTATGGAAACATTATGAGTAGTATAGAAGTTAATTTAAACCTTGCAGGAAAACTATAGCGATTACCCTACGTCACATACTTTTGAGGAAAATCGCATTTTACCGTTACACACAAATTGTGATTTGCGGGCGTTCAACAAAGGAGTTGAGGAGCACTGGAGGTACCAATAGTCGCAGAAGTATAAAAGAATTGTTTATAATGATTTCCGAAAAAGAATGTCGGTTTCGCCGAGATATTAACCCTTAAAGACACGGACATACATAAAGACGCGTACGACGTACTCTATGCGCCATCTGCTTTTAAAGCCTAGATAACAACTTTTAATGACATATTTGTGTAATGTAATGCCCAGTAGTAGTAGTATAAAAGCAATGAATGTGAAATTGTTAAAAACAGACTAATTTAATTAGAATTAATCACATAATTACGATGGGATTCGCGACTAATTTGCATTGAGTGGCTCTTTCAATACGCTCCCTGAGTCTTTAAAGGTTAATTAAACTATCTGGAATTACGCGGCACGGACAAAGGCGGCGTTGAATTATGGACTACTTTTATTGTTAGCACCGAATTAAGTTCATCATAAACAGATTAGGATAAGATTAAAAAAAGTGTTATACAGAATAGAAATATTTGATACAATTTAGGCTTCATATCTCTCTGAACTTTCATGGTATATCCATTTATACTTTTTTAGTATATACAGCTATACCCAACTCTACGTTGTATAGTTTTTTTGCTAAGTCTTACTATTCTTTAAATAGCAATTTTTTTGTTGCTAAGTTATACATTTATTGTACGGAACCCTCTGTACGCGAGTTTGCAGTTAACCGTTTATTTTATCATATATCTTGTCCTAGCGAAAAAGTTGAATCTTTGATTTGTTTGTTTAAAGTATTACAAATTAGCTCAGTTCTAACACGATTGAATTAAACAAATATTTTTTAACAAAAATAAAACCGACTTCAAGGAAATTATTTCTTATATGTATGGTTGTGAGGAAAATCTGTATCGTTACCCACATTATAGAGTTCTGCATGAGTGGGGTTACACCTACCCTAAGCCGGAAAAATGTATCTGATGTCAACCAAAAACCCAATCCAAACTCAAAGTACTTCAACCTGAATCACGAAATGAAAAAAAAAATGAATACCTATTTTAATGCAATTATGAAAAATACTCTGCAGTTAAATTTCTAATAACAATTTTATCCTTTATGTAGAAAACTAAACATGTATATACTCAAGCATATTCGAATACATAGTACTTTTTATCTTAAGCAATAGTACGGGCATAGTTTAAGAAAACGAGTTAACAAACTAGACCCGCAAGAGTGAATAACTAACCTGTAAAGTAAAGACTCAATTCTAGTCAACTTGACTTGAATTTGTAGCAACCCTTTATTGTTATCCACATTCATTTTAAATTTCATTCTTGCCAATATCGCTGTAGATGATTTTTCCCTGTAAAAAACTATATACGAGGAAAAGAATAATAGTTAGCAATTCTAACAGTCATTATATTAAATGCGCATTTAGAAATTCAAGTATTTAAATACTACTAGGATAATAAAGTTCGAAAACTTTTCTGATATTTCCAATCCGGATTGAAGAAAGAACGTAGCATCGATCGAAACAGGTTTTTAAGACCGAAAACGAATTTCGGTAACCTTGCTATTTTCGAACGAAAACGAAAATGTTAAAAAAAAATTAATACATATATAATATACATAATTCTTAATTAATTATACGTGTTTATTAAACATATATAATTATTAATCAATTATACCTGTGGCCCAAGTTGCTCTCTGTACCTCTGACCAAGACTTTTTATTTTCATATAAAGCAAAGTGTAATTAATTCATCAACGACACGGAATAATTTTCTAATTATACGAATTTCATCTAATTTAAAAATGTTTCAGGTATACATACCTCGATTTATCTTTTGTAATGATTTTTGTAAATGATCACCTGTTATACTAGAACTTTCTCAGAGTATTCGAAACACTTTTGCGGTCTCAAACTAAAAATTTTCTATTACTGTTAAGTCTGAAACTTTTAATGAGCACGTGAAAACCTTCTTCAAAGTTTAGTCATATATGTATTGCTTGCTTTCTAATTTGCACTCACGCCTTGAGTCAGTTATAAGATGACTGATAATTATAAAGAGTGAACTTCATAGCAATAGTCTCATTTGATCAGATACAGCTCAAATCAACGAGTCTTATTGAAAATTTCCGAAAGGGGAAACGGAATTTTTGTAATACAGATAGTTTCCGTCCAGATTTTTGACAGCATTTTCGCCGAAACCGAATTTTCGGTGACCGAAAACGAAAACGAAACCGAATTTTCGGTCGATCGCTACATAGAAGAACATAAAACGTGAGAATCAGAGAGAAAGAAGTACATCCGGAGTTTTTCCGGATAATGCCTGCCGGTAAACTGTAGTCCTCCGCATTCATCGAATGCAGAAATGGCATTTGAAGAACAGCCTACGAATATCAAATTCCGCTAAATTTTGAAGAAATCATCCCAGAAACATTGCACATGTTGCAGCTAGTGTACGAGGAGAGACTGGTGTATTCTTCGAAGGTGTTTTGAAAAAAATGCCATTTCAATAATGCATGTAAGGCAGCTGAAGATGATAAGACATACGCGATTAAAAAATAATAACAATCAATAATAAATTGATTACATTGGTAAAAGAAAAATACAGGGTGGCTCAAAAGTAGGTATACAGTTACATATACATAACTGATTGTGCCCTTTCTTTTATTTCTAGGGTAAACAATGGCTAGAAATCTGAGCGAGGAGCAACGACGGTGGATCCTTAACACCTACTGGAAGTATGAAAATGCAGAGACCGTGCTAAGGATGTGGGAAAATGAATTTCATTTGCCCGCGCCGTCACGTCTTACGATTTACCGTCACGATCACGATTACCATTTACGATTTACCGTCAGAAAACCCGTCACAGTACGACAGTTGAAGAATTTCATCGATGATGCGTTTAATGAAATTCGTTATAACCGGAATTTGTGTCGCACTGTGTGTGAGAGTGTCGGGGACAGGTTGTAGGAATGTGGACATTTTGAGCACCTTCTGGATTAAATATGTAACTATATATGTAATTAAACCTGTATTAAACCTGTATTGAAAGTATTTCTGTATAAGTAACTGTATACCTACTTTTGGGCCACCCTGTATATTTTGTTAATGATTTGAAATTTGAAAACAAAAGTAACTATAAAAAACATTAACTTAAACATCTCCTATATCAAAGGATTCAGAATGGGGGTTCTGACACAAGTAATAACGATCACAATTAATAATATTAATGAAAATATTACATTCCTATTTAATGTATTGTGCATCCTTCAACTTTTAAACATAGGTTAACGTGATTTAACGTTATGTGAAAGTTTTTCTGGACCAAATCAAACAATTGTGCATTTATAAAATTGAATGATTAATGTGTAAAAATTTTATTACAACGTGTGATATTCTCTCTCACATTATTCCCCATTATGTTTATTTATTGACTGAACCCCTTATATTGATGTATTTATTATTCATCAGAATAGGCTGAATATCTGCCATATGAAGGGGTTTTTCATAAAGCCGTGTGTCACAACATTTGACGAAAATATAAATGTTATCGATGTCAATTAATATGCGAATTTGACAAATGTTGAATTACAAGTGCTATTAAAGCGGTTGTTAAAATAAATCCCATCAGAAGGGTGCGGAATTCTTCGCATGTTCAGCAAAATAAAATTAGCTGTTTATAGTAAGACGTGAAAAATCAATATTTATAGCTTTGTTGTCCACAATGTGTGGCTTTTAAAACTTAAAAAAAAATTCTCATGGAGTGTCAAAAAAAATCTTAATACTGTAAATTCAGAGTGTACATTCATTGAAGAAAATGCCAGTTTTATATCTTCTGAGAACAAAGATTATTAATAACTTTTATCTATGCTTAATTTTGTTTAACACTAGAGCGGCATACCGGTCAAAAACATATTTCAATTTGAATCAGAAGTTTCTTCATAAATAACTTACATATACGCCAAACAGAAATAAGTTAAATAAGTTAAATAGTTTTTAATGAAAATTCTGTTGTAAAATATTTTTATAAAACTGAAGTAAAATTTCTGGCCATTCTAGTATTAAAATGAATGGATAGTAAAAAATAGAATCCTTTTTCTGACTGTTATACATGCAATTCCTGTTTTGATGTTATTTCGATAAAAATATTACTTATGATTTTTAAAAAAAAATCGATATCATATGGGTTTTAATTCAATGTTTATTAAACCATAAGAAATTTCTAACTACTAGATTTAGGAAATCATCCTTTATTTATTTATTTTTTAATTGTATACGTCGAATATGTTAAAAAGAATTTTCTTTAAATATTTCAAGCAATGAAGAAAAATTACCTCTATTTCACAATAAAAACTATATCTGTATTATTTTTCTTCATTTGAGAAAAAATAAGAGCAGTTTCGCTTGCTTGTCAAACCTTGATTTTAAAAGTAAATTCTCGTAAATAAAATCATAAGACGAAATGCAATATTTCACCTTGATTCATTCATAAAATATACAATATGAACTTTAAAAAGCTCGGCGTTTTACTTAAAAGGTGACTAAGATAATAAGATAGATGTTACAAGTTAAAAAATATACATTTTATTTAAAACTTTTTAGTACTTTCGACCTGTATTTCCCGAGGCCATCATCAGAGAATATTTTAATAACTAATTGCTGTTCTCTGATGGTGGCATCAGGAAATACAGACCGGAAGTGCTAAGAAGTTTTAAATAAAATGTTTACTTTTAACTTCTAAAATCTATTTTATTATTTTAATCTCCGTTTAAGGGGACCGGGTAAGCTCTATCTCGGCCATGTTAAAATACACCAAATTTATGTACCTTTTTCTCAGAAATGGTGAAAGATAGAGGTCTAGATTTTTTAGAGTAGTTAGAATAACATGATTTACGTATTTTAACGGACCATTTTCTTTCTAAGTGAAACTGAAAATTAATTATTAATTATTTATTGAAAATCATTTTTAAATTAGCATTTTTGGTAAGATTTCACTGCCTAAAATAAATGAGTCTCAACAAATCATTAAATCCCTGTGTTAAAGTATACAATATAACATAATATAAGTATTAAAAAAAATCTGAGTTCTTAAGTTTAACACTAGAACGGCGGCGAGGGGTCATTTTGACCCTTGCCGAATGAAAACATTTCGATTCGAACCAGAATTTTTTTTATAATATAAGATTAATATATGTTGCCCAAAAATAACTTAAATAAATAAGTTAAATAGTTCTAAATAAAAATTCTGATGTGAAATATTTTTATAAAACTTGAGCAAAATTTCCCGCCGTTCTAGTGTTAATAGATATTGAAAAAAAGGAACAGAAACATGAAAAATCCAAGTTTTGAGAAAAAGCCAATTAAAGATTTAAATGGCCATTTAGCTGTGAAGTACTCTTAGAAAGAATAAATAATTTCAACACTTATTTTATATATATATATAAACATGTGTGACACATCGTTGTAAAGATAAAAGTTTAAACTGTTTAATGATATAAAAAAGTAAAAATCGATTTTTTGGTTGAATTTTGCTTTCCCGGCCCCCTTAAGTAAAACAGGGAGCTTTCTAAAGTTCATATTGTATATTTTATGAAAATTCCCATTCTCTAAGAAAATTATCAAGAGAATAATCTCACCCCACGTCATTAGATTTAAGAAACTCGACATTAGACTTAAATATCTCAATACCCATTATATTTCAAACAAGTTTTTAAGCATCTAAATATACATTGCGATATAAAAATATATACATTTGACCTTTCCCTAAAATGTCTAACAAATATGTTACTTTAAAGTACGTGTAATATGCATAAAATATCATAAGGGGGAAAATATTTAACAAAAATTCACTAATGAGAATCCAGGGGGTAAAGTATGATCGCCTAATAAACGTTAGAAATAGTCCTCGAAAAATTATTATCAGTGATAGATTTTTGGATCTTTATAATTAATATTTGTTGTGTTTTTCATTTTTCTATAGGGTCGAATTTTTTTTTTTTTTTTTTTTTTTTTTTGGAAAAATACTAATTCCAACATGTAAGAATAACTTACTGCGGTCAGAATTTCAGATAAAAGTATCTACAAAAATATTTGATTTCGTGTTTCATAGCATAAGATAATTCGAAAATCGCACATGCTGTCAATAAATTTCATGCATAAGTACTTAACACCTTTATTTCCCGACGATACTTTAAAGTACTATTAAAATAACTTGTTATAAAATTCATTTAATAGACCGATTAGTAGTAATACAATTTAGAATGAGTTACAGATACTTTACGTTACCTTATTCTAAAAGCATTATTCGTTGAACAAAACAAAAATATTTTTTAAAGGATGATTTCTTTTTTATTTGCATCGCTTCAACTTTCTTGACATGGATCAAAAGTTTCAGTTTGGAATCATTCCTATATTTGTATTGTAACAGCATTATATTTGTAAATTTCCTAATTCTATAAAATACTAAAGAATATATTTTAAATAAAAGATTTAAGTGAAGTTATAAATATTGCACAAAATCCCTTTAACTTCAAGTTTAATTAATTAATTTTAATTGGCAAAATCCTTGTAAAATTTATTAAATGATTGTGTAAATCTTCTAATGTAGTTTCAAAAATTCACGAAAAATACTTTAGAAGATGCTATTTTCATGAATTCATAATTTGGGACATAAAAGGTTAAAGATCTTTTCTCCATATTTTTACAAATGTAATACAAGATAATTCTTTATTACGGACCTGGATTCTCTTTCCCCTAGTTGGAAAAATTACAACTCGTATCATTTCTTTACCAATTTAGTATGATTGGGTTAAAATAATTAAGCGTAATTACGTATCTAACGTTTATTGGAGTTCCTTTACCTACGGTTTATGCTGCTGAACTGTTTCAGATAATAGACCAGATGTCATTGCCAAAATGTTTTCTTAGTGAAATGTGTCCGCCGGATTTGTCCAGGATAAATTACTTGGAAAAACGTTGCCAGCTTAAGCAAAAGTCCTGGGTTCAAAACATTTTCACTCAATTGGAAAAATTACGACTTATAGAATTAATTTACTTACCTTGTGTAACGAGATGTCCTTCTTATTGTCCTTTGGCCAATTCGTAATTTTTTTGAGTATGTTGTTGAAGTTCGCTGATTAAGAATTATGGAACGTTGCATCCTTTCTGTACGAAAAGCTGAACTTTGAGAACTCATTCCACTATAACTATGATTTTCCTTATCCAACTCTTTTTCAAATTTTGCATGAGTCTCGACACCTTTAGATTTGAAATTTTGCTGTGAAAAACCAGTCTCAGTTCTTTGCAAAAACCCTTCTTTGATAGTCTCTTTTGCATCATTTACTGAATTGCCCCATCTTATATTATTTTCAAACAAAAGTTTATCATCGACAAAAGAAGACGATTGGCTTCCGAAATCTGACATTTTGTCATCTATGTTAAGGTTTGAAGTGCATAATTTTTCAAACCCTGAAGGAACATTATCTTGTTTCGAATGAGAAAATTTTGTTGAATCCTCTTGACAGCCTTGTGGCAATGTTTTAACTTCAGTTTTATTTGAAAACAATTTTTTTTTATTTTCAAAGCCATGTAATGCTGTTGATGTTTCTTCATCACGATTTTCGTTTGCATTGAAATTCGTAATATCTTTAAATGTTCCAAAACTTTCTATATCTGTAAATGTAGTTATTCTTCCTAATACTGATGTTTGATGCCCTTTTGTAGCAGTTACTTCTTGTTTACCAGCAACAAAATCTTTATCTCGAAAATGTCCTAAATCAGAAAAGGGATTTAGTCCCGGTATTTTTCTCTGAGGCGCTGGAGAAAAAGACTTGGCTTCACTTTGAGAAGAATCGGAAAAGTCATCAAAAGTTATTAAGTCAATGTTGAGATCTTTAAGTTCGTTTCCAGTTTCAGAGGTTTTTACATCAGGAACTAGCTTTTCAACAACTTCTTCTACTATGTTAGCATCTTTTATATCATTTAAATCAATACTTTCATTATTCTGTATGTCTAACAATTTATCATCAATTGCTAAACTGAAATTCCTTGTTAATTTGTTGATCTTGTTATTTCCTAGAAACGACAAATTTGTCTCCTCTCTTTGCTTGAATTTATGCTCACCAGTTGTTTTTATGTCGTTTTCATTATGATCGGCAAAACTCAAGTTCTCTTTCAGAAACTTCTGGTAATCGCTGCTTTTATCTATCTTGCTAAAAGAGGTTTTATCTTCAGCATTATTTAAAAGTTTATTTTCTCGTATGCTTTTCTTGCTGTCAAAATGTGCTTGATTAGTGTCAAATTTACTTTCGAATTTCTTGCGCAACAAATCAGTTTTTTTACTTTCTCCTCTTTCATCAGATTTAGTCTTTTTATCTGGTATTCTGTCTTCATTGCATAATTTATTTCTACATACGTTTTTTCCATCTTTATCTAATTCAAATTTTGAAACGATTTTCTGAAAATTAGAGTTTTTACCTATTTCTTTGTGATTTCCTGAAAATTCAGATGGCTGCTTTTTGGTGAAAATGTTCTGTTTTACTACGTCATGAGTGGTTTTTGGATTTCGATAATCTTTAACTCCTTCATGATCAGTATTATGTGTTGCTATTTGTACCTGTAACGCTGGTTTAACCCCTGTCATGTCAGATTCATTATCAGATGTCTTTGATTGAAGATTCCTATTATAAGAAGTTATCGGCGAGATATGTTTCTCAAACAAAGTACTATATTTGTTTAGTGGTTCAAATTTCACACCGGTTTCACTTGTCTGCAGAACCGCGTCACTATTTGAATTATGTATAGTATCGTCATTTAATAAAGCAACGAACTGCTTAGGTGAATGGCTTTTTCCGTCAGTAATTCTAGAAGAAAACTTAAATTCAGTACTCTTTTGAGGCAGGTCTTTGTCAATTAAGGCACTGAAGCGCTTAGATGGCTGAAATTTCTCATCAGCATGTAAATTTGCGATCGGGGAGTCTAGCTGACTAAGAGATGAAGACAACTTCTTTGACATGCGAGATTTGTTTTTATATTCTGGATTGGTCATTTTTAAATGCAAGGCTTTGAATTCGTCGTATCCATTTTTACCAGGTTGCTTATCCTTTTTAAGTGGCGCATTCGATGACCGTGGCAAATTTTGATCCGTTGTTTTGCGCGATGATGAAAGTGTAGGCAAAAATATCTTCGACGTTGTAGATGAAGAATCCAGATAACCCTTTTTAGGTAATCGTATCGCTGAAATATCAAAATTCGTCTTACGAACATCTGCAATTTTAAAAGGGGGTACTTTATTTTTCTTCTCTTCGGGTTTATATATTTTACTCTTTAGCCCGCTATTCAGCTGATCAGTAGGAATATTTGATTTTTCAGTAGATTTCAGTTTATCTAAATCCAAAGAGTATCGGTTAACGATCGTGTTAAATGGAGCTTCAAAGAAACTAGTTGCTCCACAACCGGATCTTATCAAACGAGGAATACTTCCTAAAGGTTTCAATTCATGTTCCGATTCCTTTACAGGAGATTCATGCTCGTTTGCTGACATGACTGATATATTTCTCAAATCCGTAATACTGCACGAATGTTTTCCGAAAGACTATATCTGTATTAACGATGCAGAAAAGAAAACTCCATAACTTTGATCGTATTGACACAGCTGTAAATTACCGCTACAGTCTCAGGGAAAGCGGAATGCTTGATTTTAGTGTAGCGCCCTCTTACGATCAAGATTTATCAAAGCTCTGATGAAAGCATAAAAGGCATTCTCACATAATTTGGCTTTTTAAGTCCCTGAATAATATTTTTTATTTTAGTACATATTCTTCTGTTTTTTTTTTTTTTTTTTTATACTGGAAAACATCCCATTGCATGACTGTATAACAATATTAACGAGATAAATAAGTTTTGGGCGATGTTGGGGGGCTCAAATATACCACGAAATTCCTATACCGTCCCGTGTTTCTGATGCTGATTTTTAAGTTTGGAGCTGTCTGTATAAAATTGTTTCAATAAAAGTAATTCGATGTAATTTTTTTCCGAAACTGGGACTATTGTTTTATATAAATATGTAGCAAAACATTAGCCTACACACGTTTTTACGGCTGTTATTATTTTTTTAACTCTGTCCCTGGATTTTAGATTCCTTACCGTCACCTCTTGCTAAAATTATACAGAAAATCACTTCAGATGCGCCACAGAATTCTTTTCAACTTTTTTCTCATGCAGAATTATGCTAGAAAAAGAATGGCTAAAATTCTTTGACAGGAAATTTACTGCAGAAGTTAAATCAGCATTTAAATATCAATTTCAAGCATCGTGGCTTTATTGGTAGTCTTACCGCCCCCAAGGTTTATTCCTGCACTTTTCAAGGTAAATTAATTTTTTTATTATTATTTAATCCAATGTAAATAAATGTTTCTAAAAATCAATGAACATTGTGGCTATCACTTAGTCTTAACATGATTTGCCTAAAAATAGGTGGTAATTTTCCTTACAGTCCCATCCTTACAAGGGCGTAGGAACCGGGGGAGCTGGGGGAGTTTTGCTCCCCCTGGAATATTTCAGACGGGCTCAGCTCCCCCGGGAGAAATTCTCGCACCACATCTGTTTACGATACATTGCTGAATTAAAAAATAAAATATACTTTTTCTAGGAAATTCACACAATAAACAACAAAGAGAGAGAGGGGTCTGGTGAGTACACTTGTTTGTGCCTTTTCCCTTTTTCTCATTGTTTACAACCTTCCCGATTTCCAGAAAAAAGGGGGTTTTACATAGTTCTACTACAAATTACCTGCACCGATAACATATTTATAAAGAGGAGGCCTTTAAAATTGATTTGGAAGAGATTTGTAAAGAATTTGTAAGCAAAACAACAGAAAGCACTTTAATTTTTGGTAAATGGGAGTGGGAGAAGCCTTAAATTTGAATATTGTATTAGGGATCGCACATAAATTAAGTTTCTATGTATCAAGTATATCTATTAAAAATTATTTTAACTGGATTAAAGAGTTTGTGATTTTTTGATATGCTTCTATTTTATACTCCTGTTTGTGAAACGTGCAACACTATGAAGGAACTCTCCAAAATGAACGAAATGATCCGCGCCACTAGCCTTTCGCAATATGCCCCGGCTCCCCCTGTTTGTACAAAGTTCCTACGCCACTGCATCCTTACCATTCTTTTTTCTTACCGTCCCTTTTTTTCCTTGCCGTCCCCTTTTTTTCCTTACCGTCCCTTCTTTAATACCCCTTTAAGACAATGTTATACCAAAATTTTGTACTAAAAATACTACATTGTTATTATTTCTTATTTGAATGTTCCGTGGGTGTTATACAAATTCATTATAAATAAAAATTTAGAAGAAAATAAAAAGTTAGAGAGGTAAAACGGCAGGGAAAATTAAACTCGCAAGTTTAACTTAGACCTCAGTTAAATAAAAAAAATCTTCGCTGCTGACTTTTTTTTTTTTTTTTTTTTTTTTTTTGAGTCATTAAGGCATTTGTCTAAAAGTTAAAAATGTTAGTGTATTAAGTTTAATTTCACCAGATTTTTTTTCCTGAAAGTTAAAATTTTGTGAGGATGACTCATAAATAAAATGAAAAATGAAATTCATTAAAAATTTTTACCACGAGGATTGCAATCTTGCAAACTTCGTTTTTTAAATTAGAAAACATACCATAATTTTCAAATATATGTTTTCGCTTTATTTGATGACACACTTTCCGTGATTAAATAAAGCAAAAATTATTTTTCGAATATCCTAGTAGATACTTTGAATTTCTGGTATCAAATTTAGTTGTTTGCTGTGTTGTCAATTTAGCACGTTTCGTTTATTCAAAATGTCTAGCAGAATTTCCGAATAATAAGCTTTGCTTTATTTAATCAACCAAAGTCTGTCATTAAATAAAGCGAAAAATATCTATTCGAAATTGTGGTATATTTTTTAAATAAAACAACGCTGTCTGCAGGATGGGATTGCAATCTCTAATTGCCTTACACACAAAAAAAAATAAAAATAAACAAGCAAAAATTAAATTAAAAAAATAAAAAAACCCGACTGCGTAAAAAGCGAACTAATTAATTATTTCTCAATCAATGTTAAACTATTTTTTTATTTATTTGTATTGATGACTTTTAAATTGTGTTTAATTGTTAGTTCCTATCTATAAACACTCTTTTGATATGGCCTATAGATGTCTATGATGGTTAGAATTGCAGTAAAGATAGAGATCCTACCTACACAACTTCCAGGTTGTGTCATATTTAAACGGATCTTCTGATTGTAAAATAGTCAATGAAACATCTTCTTCATTTTGAAAGACCTATCCAATGATATGCCACTCAATATGGTGCTTAATTTTTTTTTTCATGTCTACCGCCATTTTGAATTCATATAAACAAAACCTAACCTATAACCATAGGGCGGTTAAGACGAATCGATAGAGACATCATTCATTAAAATCCATCCATCCGTTGGGATGTTTCGAGGGTATAAAGAAATCCACATACCCAGATACGCGGGAAACGCATAACCCTTCTTGGCAGTCGGGTAAAAAGAGAGAGAGAGAAAAGATTTCAATTTTCCCAAAACTTCATTACAATGATAAATTTTAAACCCCTTATACTGTCAGTTTATCCAATAAATAGTGGTTAGATGGCTGCATTTCATTACTTAAAGTGTAATTTATAGCTAATGCTTATTAAAAGACAGCTTATAAAAATAACAGTATCTGGAAATAACCGTTAAATCAAGATTGTTACATATTAGAAAACAAAGTAACTGGTTCGAGAATAACCTATCATCAAATTTAGAATATAATTTATTAAAAGAGACTTTTCATTGAAGTTATATGCCACTCTAAAACTTGAATTGTATTATTCGAGATTATTATAAAAAATTTCTGAAAGAAAGATTTGAAAGTTGATATCTCAAGATTACTTCTCCGAAATTTGTAATAGACCGGGAGCCGGCACCACAGACAACCACGTCATTGAGCTGGAGGCTGAAATTCTAGAATTAGCTAAAACTCGATTCCCATATTAAAACGCAATCGGTCTGCCAAGTCATATCTTGGTGGAAAAAACCTAAAAAACCGATTTTAGCGGTCGACTCGTAGGTTTACCATTGCGTTTTCCTGCACCCAAAGGTATGAAAACATGGCGGACTGGGAGCAGAAAAACACATTGGTAAACCTACGAGTCAACCGGTAAAATCGGGTTTTTAGGTGTTTTCTACCAAGATATGACTTGGCAGACTGATTGCGTTTTAATATGGGAATCGAGTTTTAGCTAATTCTGGAATTTTAGCCTCCATCTCGATGAGGCGGTTGTCTCATGGTTCGTACGCCTCCTTGAATTTTACAGACCAGAAAATTTTTCGGCACCAGTATTATCTCATAGAAAATCTCTTCTTAAAAAGAAGGCGAAATTTTGCGCGTTTAATCTACATTTGTTTTTCTATAAAAAGATACCGGTAGTTTTCCTGGAGAAATAACGGTATCCGTATGAACCATGTGTCCGTGCTGCCGGCTCCCGGTCTATAAGACTTTTCGCTAACAACATGGGTTACAAATTACCATTCAGATATTTTCAAAAGACTAATTAAAAAAATATATTTATTTCAATTTATATGTCTTTTAAAACTTTGAGCGTTAGGAATAGTTAGAATTAGTCACGGTTTGACTATCGCGGCGCGAATCGGGCAGCTTAACCACACGCCTTCCACTTTTAAAACGCCTCCAAAGAAAAAATGCAAAAGTGTGATTTTTAAAAATCAGTATAAATTGTAGTAACGGAAACATCATTTGGGACCCCCCCCCCCCACACACACACACACACACTCACAGACACACTGCAACAAATCTTTGGCCCAGGGTCTTAAGTGGGATTAGTAGGGCCCTCGAATTAATTTTGTATTGGATAAATTATGATAATTTTATTGTATTTAATTATTATAGACATTTTAATAAAATGCAGAAAATATTAGTAAATATTTTTTATGAATTTTGAAAGAAATGTGCATTTGTGATAGTGATATTAAACATTTTCAGAGTTTACTTCGTTATTGTTCAAAAATCTTATTCATATAATATACGGGGAGATTCTAAAATATCTGTCTAAAAGGAAAAGAGTTTTTTTTTTTTTTTAATTGAACCCTCCATCCTTTCTTTAAAAAAGAGAAAAGATTGAAGAAAAAATATGATTTTTTAAAAATAATTGCCTTTTTTTTAGTTCGAACAATATTTTATATTTTTACTAACTGACCCACACAGGGACTTTTTCTGAAAGGCTTGCGTTTTTAGCAACTACTTGGCAAGTTGGCGCTCAAAAAGCTCAGTCAATCGTTAATCGTCGTAGAGTACCAGATGTTTTAATCGAATTTGAATATGAAATGGCGGTAGGCGAAGGAACTTATGTTAACCTCTTGAGGAACGTGATGATATATTATATCCTACTTAATTTTAATTAAGATTTGCACCAGAAACTTTTACAAAAGTTTTACTTTTATAACTTTGGTAAAAAAAAACTGAAAAATTGCTTTTTCTTATTTTGAAATAAAACTTTTCCAAATTTCCGGTGGGAATTCAACATTACAGAAACACAATTGCTTGCCCCTCAAGGGGTTAACATTACGATATTGCCTAAAAGAACAAATTATTTTAGATCATGTACGCCAGATTAAAAGGTAAATATTCTGTTAGAAAAATAAATAAATAAATAAATAAATAAATAGTTTAAATTGTTTGCTGGGGGATCAGAATTTTTTTCTTTAAGGCTGTTCTCAAATCCAAAAAGGCAACTTCCTGGCATAAGTTTTAACTTATTTTTGTTCGAAAATGCTTGAAACAAGCTGGTGTTGTTGTTCAGAAACTATGTCATCAAGCTGTTTTTCCCATTTTTTTTGAAACGCAATAGATCTTTCAGAAAATAGAGTCAAAGTGGACGTTTTGAACCGAATTTCCCCGCGAAAGTAGAAAAATCACTCGAGCGGGCGAAAAACGGGCTTGTCACGTGATAGAAATCGCTTTATAACTCAATGGGTAATTGATTGATCAAAAAATGGAAAAAACAGTTCAATTCCAAATCGCTTCCATGGTCAGGCTTTTCAATTTTATATCCTTCCATTAAAAAATGAATTTGTAAATGTGTCAGAACGTTTTGCGTTTGTTGAGCAGAGCAGTTAAGAACAGCCTTAAGAGGGAGAATTTAAATGGTAGACTATTTACTTACTGTTACGTTTGATCAACAAAAAATTAGGACAGCAATTTTTCTTAAGAATTTCAAAGATTTTGAAATTTGTGCCCTGTTAAGTTTCACAGAACGAGTGGTGAACATTTCAGAGGAGATTTAAATTTTATATTATTTACTTATCGCTTTTCCGAAGTAAGAAAATAATTTGAAAAATTCAAAAATAAGAGAATTGTGTTCTAGGGGGGTAGGCAAAGCGGAAAATTTAATGATTGATCATTCATAATAAATAGGGCAGAATATTTTTCCATCTCCCAACATAGTTCAAAAGCATTTATGAATTTGGTTTGTCTTTCCGTCTATCTGTCTGCCTGTCCGTGCTCTAACTCACGTAAATATGTTCGGATTGCCATGTAATTGATATATGCTATAGGTTTACTATGAAATGCTCAGTATGGAAGATAATGAAACGTGTAGCATTTATAGTTCGTTTACAGAGACACTGAAAAGAATTCCTTTACTATCTTTAAAAAAACAACGTTTTTAAATCAGACAGTTATTTTTCGCTCCTTTCCGAGATTCAAAATGCACTTATCCTACATGAGTGAATTTCATCCATCTTCTGGAGTGTTTATTTTCACTTCTTTTTGATAAGATTTTCAGTGTATCTTTTTGACTAAATTAATCGACAGAACAAGTGAATGCACTTCTTATTGATAAGCTATTTTTTCACTCCTTTTTGAGTAAATCACTATGCCAAAGGAATGTTTTCACTTTTATTTTGAAAAATTAGTACTTTTTATTTTGTTTTTTAATATATTTAATACAAAAATGAATGATATTTTTTTAAATAGCTTTGTTATTTTTTTTTTCAAAAATATTTTGAATGTATATTTGGATCAATTTTAGATATTTCATTGATTTTTTAAATTTTTAATTTAATTTTTATCTTAGATTTTTTATTTTAATACATATAAATGTCATGGTTGCAGAGAAATTTTTGAAGAGATTATATGGGATATAACATATATATACAGGGTGTCCAGCGAATAAGACATTGATTTTAAAATTAAATATCTCACAAACAAAGATCAATAGAATTATGCTGTAAACGGTTTCTTTATTAGCTAAGTTGTAAAAATGTTATACAGAAGTTTCGAAAATTTAGTTGCAAAACCGTTAACAGATGGCGCTGTACTCGATATGCCTTTAAATTGTGCTTGGAAGTCCAAAGCGATCAGTTCGAGGCACTTCAACTCATTTTAAAGAGTCGATGCTGAGCCTCTATATAAAATTTAAAAGTTCGGCCCGTAAAAAAAATTAATGGCCCATCTCGGTATAAAAGTTAAGATTTCGACCCGAGATCGCCTTGACCCATACAATAAAAAAAAATTGGCACGAGACTGGCCCGGCCCGAAAAAAAGTTAAAATATCGGCCTGAGTCCGTCCGGCCCCACTAAATTTCTAAAAAACATGAATTTTCACGTTAATATGTTTAAAAATTTGTTCCGTACGAGGAGTTGTGGATAAAAATGCTTATTTTAGCTTTTATTTTCATGTTTATAATGTTCATTTTTAAAGAAGAGACCTGTGCTGCGATATTTATGTTTTTAATGAATCTCTATTTGTATGTAAAGGTTTCAGTTAAACTTAATATTGTTAATCCATATTCTATGCATTGGAGATTTAACAATCTGAAAAATTATATATAGTTAATCGTCTAAGACGAAATTTCTTAGGAATGAAAAAATATACGTTTTAGACAAGTTTCCTTCTGTGCAGGTTTAAATGTATTATATACTTTTCATCACATATTATTATATATTATTATATATATTATTATATATATTAGAAAGAAACTTGTCTATAGGACCGGACGGGTTCAGGCCTATATTTTAACTTTTTTCCGGGCCGGACCAGTCTCGTGCCAAATTTTTTCTTGTACGAGACAAGGCGATCTCTGGCCGAAATCTTCAGTTTTATACCGAGACGGGCCATTAAGTTTTTACATTATTTTTTTTAATTAATTAAACGGGTCGAACGTTTAAATTTTATATAGAGGCACGCCAAACTTTTCTCTAAGGTCAGGCCGAACTTTTTTGTAAGGTCAGGCCGAACATTTTTCTATGGACGGGTCGGGCCTGGGCCTATAAATTTGGGCACGTGCAGATCTTTAGTTTGACTGTTCACAGCTCCCATTCAACAAAGTCTAATATAAAAATCTTCTTTTATGTAAAATTAAAACCAAAATAATTCAAGCATACACTCAAAAATTTTCTTATCCGCGATGCGAAAAATAGAATTGCGACATCTTTACAACTAAACAACCAACTAATCTTACTTCCGCAAGAGAGTGAAGAGTCGAGTCACTATGTCGACTCATCAATCAAGTGAGTCGACTCAGCATCGACTCCTCAAAATGAGTTGAAGTGCCTCGAACTGATCGCTTTGGACTTCCAAGCACAATTTATAGGCATATCGAGTACAACGCCATCTGTTAACGGTTTTGCAACTAAATTTTAAACTTCAGTATAACATTTTTAGGACTTAGCTAATAAAGAAACCGTTTACCGCATAATTCTATTGATCTTTGTTTGTGAGATATTTAATTTTGAAATCAGGGTCTTATTCGCTGGAACCCTGTATATATGATACGATTAAAATTCAGTCATATTTAATGGTAAAAATTTAGACTTTTTCTCTTTTTCTTATTAGTTTATTGTAAAAGCTAAACCTCGGATGATTAAAATATATAACTAAAATACCGATTTGGATGAAATTTTTCATGTGCATAGTACATACTAATTTCTAGACCGAGTTCGTTGGACAGCTTCATCCGACATCTTGTTTCAAAATGGCGGCCATTTGAATTTGTGAATATTTTTTATGTTTTCTAACATTGTATACTTTATAGAAAATGTTACGTTTCCCAACATGCAAACTCTTATGTGCCATTTTAAACAGAATGTTAGAAACATTAAAAGATATTTTAAAAAGTCAGAGTGTGAGTTAACAACATAGCTCATTTTAAAGAGAAAGTTAGGAAACCTGAAAATTTCCAAAAGTGTCCACAAAATTCAAATGGCCGCCATTTCGAAACAACATGGCGGATGAAGTTGGCCAACAAACTCAGTCGAGACATAAGTATGTACTATTCATATGAAAAATTTCATCCAAATCGGTTCAAAAGTTCGAGAGTTACAACATGACAAAATTCAGAGATATATATATATATATATATATACAGGGTGATTCAGCTCGTCGGTGACAAACTTTAAGGATCGATAGAGCACACCTAGACGAACATTTTTGAATAGGGAATGTAGGGTCCCTGACGCGATGGTAAGGCGCTAGGCGCTTTCGAAAATTTGGGTGCCGAAATTCGAAACGTCATAAAAACTAGGGAAATGGTTAGATTTTCTTGCTTGTTGCGTCGAAATGATTCTGTTTGTTTAGACTTTCTTCAGTACCAATTTGATAAGCGTATCTCTTAAAACATGGATAGGGGGCGCTGCAGACTTTGGAGAGCTAGACAACAACTTTAAGCCCGTTATTTTGATAATTTAACACATGCTCGCCAAAGTTTATACTCTAACTTAAAGTTTGAACCCAAAAGTAGTTCCCTGCAAAAAGCGTAAGAGCCGGAATAAAATGTCAAAGTACAGGGTGGTCGAAACTCGAAGGCTCCTAAGAGATAAACAAACAGATTTCTTGACTTATGGCATGCATTTTCATGATTCTGCTTGCTGGGGCTCTCTGAAACTCAGTTGAACGGTACAAAAAGAAACATCGATAGGGGGCGCTTTGGGCAAAAAACATAATTCGTTGACATTTCGGACGCTAACTGGAAACGGGGCGCTACGATCAGTTAGTAATAATGAAAACACATTTTCTACCTCTGCTCAACACTTCTGAATAAATTTAGACCAAAAACATCAATGATACTGGAAATTTATTTACAAAAAATAACACTACAGAAGATGCTCGAAATTTCGACCTTGGGCCATGATGCAGGCTTCGCACCTCCGTCGCATTGAGGAGTGTGTGTTTCCAACAATGCCAGGAGTATCTCTGATCTGCCCTGCAGCTGCCACAATGCGCGCCACAAGTTCTTCAGCACTGCTGACAGGTGTATGGTATACCTCGGCCTTCAGGTAACCCCAAAGGAAGAAATCCAAGCAGGTGAGGTCTGGTGATCGGGCAGGCCAGTGAACTGGACCCCCACGCCCGATCCACCGCTGGCCATACCTTGCGTTTAGATGGAGACGCACGTCGTTCGTGTAATGGGCCGGAGCTCCATCGTGCTGGAACCACATCTGGCGACGCGAACCTTCGGGTACGTGCGCCTCATCCAGAAGCTGCGGCAGCACTTGATCCAGGAAAATCAGGTAATTTCCACCTGTCAGCCGTTCAGGTAACAAACAAGGGCCAATGAGGCAATCCCCCAGAATGCCGGCCCACACATTTACTGAGAAACGCTCCTGGGCTGCTCGGCTTCTGGTTTCATGTGGATTTTCATCACACCACACATGACTGTTGTGGGCGTTCCACATTCCCTCCCGGCTGAAGGTGGACTCGTCCGTAAACAAAATGCTGTTTACAAAACGGGGATCCCTGGATCTCATCGCCAAGTACCATCTTGAGAATTCCACTCGAGGGCCAAAATCCTGCTCTCTGAGCAACTGCACCCGCTGGATGTGGTAGGGGTGCAGATTCCGGGAACGTAAGATGCGCCACGCAGTTGCTTGCGAAATGCCAACATGTCTGGCGATATCTCTCGTGCTAAGACCTGGGTTGTCCTCAACCAGGTTAAGCACAGCCTCTTCGTTGTCGGGGGTGCTCACTGATCGCTCCCGTTCAGGCCTGCCTCCGTCGAAAGATCCCGTTGTGGACAACCTCTGGTGTACTCGAGCGAAGAAGGCATGGCAGGGGATTTGCCTGTTGGGGTAACGCTCGGCGTACAACCGCTGAGCGGCTCGTCCATTACAACCAGCAGCGCCATACGCCAAATGCATGTCAGCCAATTCAGAGTTTGTGTACCGTTCCATCCTACTACCGATCTGCAGACAAGTAACCCGAAGCTTAAGTAGGTACCGCACGTTCAAAACACGTGTCTGCGCATACAACTACGTCATCTCGCGTTGTCGTCTACGCATTACGTATCTTTTGCATATCGATATGGTACGATATCTTTTGCATAAATCAGCAAAAAGCACCTTATGTAAATTTTATTGCGCGCATTGTGCATGATTGAAACCAGCTATGTTTGTTAAAAAAAACAAACAAACTGCAGTTTTAATAGCTTCTTATGATAAGTAAATTACTCTCTTGTTTTGTTTCTAACTGATCGTAGCGCCCCGTTTCCAGTTAGCGTCCGAAATGTCAACGAATTATGTTTTTTGCCCAAAGCGCCCCCTATCGATGTTTCTTTTTGTACCGTTCAACTGAGTTTCAGAGAGCCCCAGCAAACAGAATCATGAAAATGCATGCCATAAGTCAAGAAATCTGTTTGTTTATCTCCTAGGAGCCTTCGAGTTTCGACCACCCTGTACTTTGACATTTTATTCCGGCTCTTACGCTTTTTGCAGGGCTCTACTTTTGGGTTCAAACTTTAAGTTAGAGTATAAACTTTGGCGAGCATGTGTTAAATTATCAAAATAACGGGCTTAAAGTTGTTGTCTAGCTCTCCAAAGTCTGCAGCGCCCCCTATCCATGTTTTAAGAGATACGCTTATCAAATTGGTACTGAAGAAAGTCTAAACAAACAGAATCATTTCGACGCAACAAGCAAGAAAATCTAACCATTTCCCTAGTTTTTATGACGTTTCGAATTTCGGCACCCAAATTTTCGAAAGCGCCTAGCGCCTTACCATCGCGTCAGGGACCCTACATTCCCTATTCAAAAATGTTCGTCTAGGTGTGCTCTATCGATCCTTAAAGTTTGTCACCGACGAGCTGAATCACCCTGTATATATATGTGTGTGTGTGTGTGTGTGTGTGTATGGATATATTTATAACCATTAAATAAACGTTACCAACCACCAACAAAAACTATGAAATTATGAATAAAATGATATTAACAAATACAGTTCCCCCTCCCCCCGCCCCAACACACTTAACATAGATTCCAAAAACTTAGTAAAAAACAGCAGAAATTGAATAACAGAAATGGAATAATGGAAATTCGTAGAACTTAGACAGAATCGTCGGATCCTAAATGCCTTAAATTCCACAAATAAAATATGTGGTTTCGTCTTCATATTAGCCATAAATTAGCTAAAGAATATGAATTTGGGTCTACCACACACATAAAACCGAGAAATAAACCATTGAACACCAATTAAGTTCAAAATAAAACAAGATTAAAAAGGATAGAGGAAAAATAAAAAAACAAATTGCCAAATTAAAATCCATACTGTCATAGCATTAGGTATAACAAATACACTCATTATGCATTTTATTCTCATTTAAGATAGTATACTATTAGAAATTAATAAGATATTGTCCTGAGGAGGCCAAAATTTAAATATAAGTTAATCGTTTACTTTATTAAATATTAATGAATATGAATAAATTTAATATGAATTGATAAATACATAAATATAACTACACCATTAACATATAAAAGTATCGAATCAACATCCATTATAAAATGTGTATTAGTAACGTAGTTATAAATCAAATGCCCCTTTTTTTAAATAAATTAACTATTGCGTATTATCCAGACAACGCCACTCTCCTCCGTACTCTAACATCTACCCACCCAACCGTTCTATAATAATTTTTTATTATTATTATTTTACAATTTTTAATTTTTTATAATTATTTTCTTATTTTATATATTTTTTGTAATTTTTTTACACATGTGTTAATTTGTCTTTTAAGATCATTTAAGTACTAATTATATATTAAAGAATATATGATTTTTTTTTTTGGAAAACCACGATTTAATGCATCATAAATTAGCTTTTAATATTATTGTTGATTAGATGAGAAGAGCATAAACACTTTATTCTATATAAATGATTAAGGATTTTTGTCACGTGATAACGGGCGTATTTATGAACCGATTTGGATGTACCTTGGTGTGTACATAGTACATACAAATATCTCGACCGAGTTCGTTGTCCAGCTTCATCCGCCATCTTGTTTCAAAATGGCGGCCATTTAAAAAATTAAAAAAAATTAAATTTAAAATGAGATACCAAAAAATTGGAAAATGAAAAAGATTTTTTTCGTATGTGTTTGACCTTAATTCAAAGATTTCGGAGCAGTTTTTGTTTCGTCTATATCTAAAAAAATGGCTGAGTTATAGCATTTTGAATTTCTATTGTGGCTGACATTTTAAAACGACCTGATTTTTGTCACGCGATATCAGGCGTATTTATGAACCGATTTGGATGTAACTTGGTCTGTACATAGTACATACCAATGTCTCGACCGAGTTCGTTGGCCAGCTTCATTCGCCATCTTGTTTCAAAAGGGCTGCCATTTAAAAAATGACTAAATTTAAAATTTAAAATGAGGTATTAAAAAATTGGAAAATGAAAAAGATTTTTTTATGTGTTTGGCCTTGATACAAAAATTCCGGAGCAGCTTTTGTTTCTGAAAATTTGTTCTTTTGATTATATCTTAAAAAATGGTTGAATTATAGCACTTTGAATTTCTAGCATGGCTAACATTTTGAAACTATCTTGTATTTGTCATGCGATAACACACGTATTCGCCTATTTCGATGTAAGAAGGCATGTGGATAGTATACATCACTATCTCGACAAAGTTCGCTGGCCAGCTTCATCAGCCATCTTGTTTCAAAATGGCGGCCATTAAATTAAAAATATATATATTTAAAGTGAGGTGCAAAAAAATTAGAAATTGAAAAAGGTTTCTTTCTTAAGTATTTGATCTTGATACACGGATTCAGGAGCATTTTTTGTTTGTCATTGTCATTTTTTTTTTTGTTTGTTTTTTTGTTTTCAATATCTAATGTGGATGACATTGTGAAAAATCTGATTTTTTGCCTGCGAAAGCACTCGTATATATCAATTGATTCCGATGTGAGTGAGCATGTGCACAGCAATTACTAAGGTCTCGACCAAGTTCACTGGTTAGCCTCATCCACCATGTTGTCTTAAAATGGCAGGCACTTTAAGAAATCGCCGAATTTGGCAGCCAAATATAAGTTACTTTAAATAAAAGCAGCTTGGATAAAGCTGACTAATTTCGCGAAATTCTCATTCATAATGATTTAGTATTGATAAAAATTAGTATTGAATCTCCTATATTCGGTTTCTACTAAATTGAGCTTGTGTGTTTGAATAATATAAGTTGGCTTTTTTAAAATAAGGAATATGAAAGCTACCTCTTCCTCCCGGCACTGGCCGGAGGGCCTTTTTGTAATTTAATCTGGAAAAAATGCTCTGTGTTAATAGTAACCAAATCCGAAATATTATATTTTAAAGCCTTAGTTAATTTTTCAATAACTAGTATTTTCCATTGATTAAAATATCCAATAGGTTTATTGTATCAGATTAAAATCTTATAAATAAAAATATCTATATCATATGTAAAGTGTTTTATAATAGATTTTACGTTAAATTTAGATGGAAGTCTATATTTAGTACCATAACCCATTAGTTTTTAGGTAGCTTTCATTACAAAAAGCTACCTATTGCAGCCGTTCGGAGGAAAACGATTCCGAAAAATTTTGGTATATTTTCACCGATCATGACCCCTAGACCCCGAAACCACCCTCCGTTCAAAATTGATATATATATATATATATATTTATATATATCCATATATATATATATATATAATAAACCCGAAATCACAAACATATGAAGAAATTGATAAAGTTCTAAAGATGATTTAGAAATGA
The DNA here is from genome assembly GCA_963932465.1 of Maratus speciosus. Taxonomy (NCBI): domain Eukaryota; kingdom Metazoa; phylum Arthropoda; class Arachnida; order Araneae; family Salticidae; genus Maratus; species Maratus speciosus. The sequence continues at coordinate 519,810,553 of OZ010796.1, forward strand.
AGATATGAAAATATATATATCTGATCTTTGTCATACTGTAACTCTCATATTTATGAACCGATTTTAATAAAATTTCGTGTGTACATAGTACATACCAATGTCTCGAGCGAGTTCGTTGGCCAGCTTCATCCGCCATCTTGTTTCAAAATGGCGGCCATTAAAAAATTTTATTATTTAAATTTAAAATGAGGCACAAAAAAATTAGACATTGAAAAAGATCTTTTTCTTATGTGTTTGGGCTCGATACAAAGATTCCGGAGCATTTTTTGTTTCATCTATGTCTTAAATAAAGGCTGAGTTATAGCACTTCGAATTTCTAGCATGGCTGACATTTTGAAACGATCTGATTTTTGTCACGCGATAATATGCGTTTTTATGAACCGATTTCGATGTGACAAGGCATGTGCATAGTACATAGCAATGTCTCGACCGAGTTCGTTGGCCAGCTTCATACGCCATCTTGTTTCAAAATGTCGGCCATTTAAAATTTGAAAAACAAATTTAAATTTAAAATGAAGTACAAAAAAATTATAAATCGAAAAGATTTTTTTCTTATGTGTTTGAGCTTGATGCGAAGATTCCGGAGCATTTTTTGTTTCGTCTATATCTTAAAAAACAGTTGAGTTATAGCACTGTGAAATTCTAGTGCGGCTGACATTTTGAAACGATCTGATTTTTGTCACGCGATAACAGACGTATTTATGAACGGATTTGGATATAACTTGGTGTGTACATAGTACATACCAATGTCTCGACTGAGTACGTTTGCCAACTTCATCCGCCATCTTGTTACAAAATGGCGGCCATTAATTGTTTTTCTATTTTAATTTAAAATGAGTTATAAAAAAATTAGAAATTGAAAAAGGTTTTTTTTCTAATGTATTTGACCTTGATACAAAGATTCTGGAGCATTTTTCGTTTCGTCTATATAATAAAAAATGGCTGAGTTACAGCACTTTGAATTTCTAGCATGGTTGACTGTCACGCGATAACACGCGTATTTATGAACCGATTAGGATATGACAAGGCATGTGGCGGCCATTAATTGTTTTTCTATTTTAATTTAAAATGAGTTATAAAAAACTTAGAAATTGAAAAGGTTTTTTTTCTAATGTATTTGACCTTGATACAAAGATTCTGGAGCATTTTTCGTTTCGTCTATATAATAAAAAATGGCTGAGTTATAGCACTTTGAATTTCTAGCATGGTTGACTGTCACGCGATAACACGCGTATTTATGAACCGATTAGGATGTGACAAGGCATGTGGCGGCCATTAATTGTTTTTCTATTTTAATTTAAAATGAGTTATAAAAAAATTAGAAATTGAAAAAGGGTTTTTTCTAATGTATTTGACCTTGATACAAAGATTCTGGAGCATTTTTCGTTTCGTCTATATAATAAAAAATGGCTGAGTTATAGCACTTTGAATTTCTAGGATGGTTGACTGTCACGCGATAACACGTGTATTTATGAACCGATTAGGATGTGACAAGGCATGTGCATAGTACATAGCAAGCTCCCGGCCAAGTTCGTTTGCTAACTTCATCCGCCATCTTGTTTCAAAATGGCGGCCATTTAAAAAAAATTAATTTAAAATGAGGTACAAAAAAATTAGAAATTGAAAAAGATTTTTTTCTTATATGTTTCAGCTTGTTACAAAGATTCCGGATCATTTTTTGTTTTGCCTTTATCTAAAAAAAATGACGATATATAGCAGTTTGAATTTCGAATGTGTGTGACATTTTGAAAAATCTGATTTTTTGCCTGCAACAGCACTCGTATGTATCAACCGATTTAGATATGAGTTAGCATGTGCACAGGAATTACTAAGGTCTCGACCAAGTTCATTGGTGAGCTTTGTTGCACCCATTATGTTGTTTTAAAATGGCGGGCTATCACCGATAATTCGGGTTAATATAATTATTAATATAATTCGGGATATCACCGAATTTGGCGACAAAATATAAATCAGTGTAATAAAACCAGCTTTGTTAACGCTGACTAATTTGGCGAAATTCTCATTCATATTCAATATTGACAAAAATTAGTATTTAATCTTCTATAATCGGGTTCCACTAATTTGAGCTCCATGTGTTTGAATAATATAAGCTGGCTTTTAAAAAATAAGGAATATGAAAGCTACCTCTTCCTCCCGGCACTGACCGGAAGGACTTTTTCAATTTAAAATCATTAACAATATTAAGATTTCCAGTGATTATATGTCCATGATCATTATTTATATATTTTTTTAGAGCGGGGTCATTGCATTTACACGAAAAAGTACTTGCTACAGATGCAATTTTTGAAAATGTATTATAGTTAAAAATCTTTCTACCGATTGTATTTGGATATTTAAAAGTTTTTGATATTTGAAGATTATTAATAGGAAAATAACAGTTTTTATCATTAATTATAGAATTAATATTAATTTTATTAAATATTTGTTTTGAAAATGTTATTATCATTTGAGTATTCGTGTTTTGAATTTTGTTTTCTTTTTTTTTTGTAAATTAATGTTGAAAAGATTAAGTCTAGTCATAATGAGATAAAAAAAAAATATCAGAGAAATGTTTAGAGAAAGATTTACTGAGAAATACATTTAATATATATATATACCGTATATACTCGCGTATAAGTCGAGGAATTTCTGCCAATTTTCGGTAAGCAAATTTGGGGGGTCGACTTATACGCGAGTCAGTTAAAAAAGCAAAAACAAAAACTTCGAATACTGCAAAAATGTGGCATTTTATGTGTATGAATAGAAAAATAATATATAAAATATACAAATAATAATAATTTATCATTTTAAAAAATTTCAGTGATTTGTTTTTGTTAACTTACTACCTTTTTGCATTGGCAAGTGAAATCTTTGGTTTGATTTTATACAAAATTGAAGCACAAAATTAGGGGGACGACTTATACGCGGGTTTTTGATTTTTTCCAGAATTTGCATTCGAAAGTTAGGGGGTCGACTTATACGCGAGTATATACGGTATATTATATATATGGGAACGTCCATTCGTTACTCCTGTTATAATTAGAGCAAATTTTCATATATAATTCCAATTATTTTATTACAAAATATAAGTAAGATAAAAATTGATATAACCAGCTAAATACCACTGTGTTCCACACACAAACATATATCTAATTTGTAACAAAAAAAATTATGTATGTAGAATAGGTGGGATTGACTGTGGTCGAACTTTGGTGATAAAGGCTTCTGATTGAACACTCGTAGTATAGAAATAATCACGTTTTAATGTCTTGATTAACGCATAGATTATATTTACAGAGCACATTAACTATATACAGGGCTTAGGGGGATGAGGGGGAATTTCTTACGGCAGTTTACCGGCATGCAATATATTTCGGAAGCCTGACCGGGTACGTCTTACCAGGTCAGTCCGCAGAACAACTCTGACGTTACATCGAACCTTAGCCCTCCGGCTGCGGTTCAGAATCAGTAACTCATCAGGTTTTGTCTTTTAGAATTTGTCCACTCTGTCAGTTCTCATGGGATTTTAGCTGCACTTCTTACTGCGGTCAGGATGTGGTTTAGATTGTTTTGGGAACCGCAAGCCACATCCACACTCGGGCATCTTGACATGTGTGCGCCCCTGCACACGTGAGAGCAACCGCAGCAAGAAAAGGGCAAATTAAAATTTATCTAAAAAAAACACTAACAAAAATTTTAGAAATTTCTAAAGTTAAAAGAAAGAAAGAAAAAAAACTTTATTAAAAAAAATTAGAGGCCAAAAGGGAGAGAACTGACGAAACACGAACAAAAAAAAATGAATTTAAATTTTGGCTTTTCCATTACAATGCATAAGCTGAACTGCACTACACTACGTGAAGAAAAAAAAACGTCTTCGAAAAAAAAAGAAAAAGAAAATAAAAAACGTCTTCGTGTGTCATGTGAACATGACCGTCTTTCGTCTTTAAGATCTTTCGTCTTTAAGATCTTTCGTCTTTAAGATCTTTCGTCTTTTGATCTTTCGTCTTTAAGGAGATCCGCCTATAGAACTTCACGTCTTTAAAATATTCGTCTTAAAAAATCTAACATAAGGAAAGGAGAAAAAAAATTTCGTCTTAGTAGTGCAGGCAGTCAGTTGCTATACAGCGAAAGAGAAAAAAATCAAATGCAGGCGTTGTTGGGGGGGGGGGGGGGGGGGTACATACAAATATTTTAAACAATTATTTGAATGAAACATTTCCAAATATATCAAAAATAAATATATAAAGACATACATAATAATACGAAAAACAATAATATTGATGACAACTTGTAAAATAATAGGAATAAGAATGAAAATAATGCAATAATGCTAATTGAGATACTACCTTTACACTATATTAATAGTGCAGGAAACGTCTTTGATCACTTCTAAAAAACACACTGAAAAAGTCACTTCTTTACATAATAAAAGAAAAATGCTAATAAAAAAACATATTTTGTATAAAGGGAGAAAAAGGCATCATCACTGAACTTCAAAAAAGAGGGGGGGGGGGAATTATCGTTATACGTCTTTCAAAATAATCACCATCATGGAATTTTCACTCATACGTCTTAAGAGGGAAACATCATTAAACATAAAACAATCATCTTGAAAGAAAAAAATTAAAGTTTCGTCGCGGTTTCCAACATCCTGAAAAACATATACGTATACACAAAAACAATATTTAAAAAAAAATAGAATGCTGCAAAGTTTTAAAAATGTTTCGAAAGTTAATTAAAGAAAATATTACTGTTCTATACCGTTTATAGTGTCTGTAGTGTGCACACTATTGGAGGTTAAAAAAATATTTCTCCGAAGCAGAAAAATAACAATTTCTTGAATCAAAATAACACGTATAAATTGAAGATAAATAGAAGAAACCATGCACGTTTCCTTTAAAAAAAATTGTCACACTATCTTGCGCGTTCTTGAAAACACAGGAATACATCCTGACACTTAGAAAAAATAACTATTCACTCACTTGTATTGGGTACACATAAAAAGGAAAGAATCTTCGTAGCACTATTTTCATTCAGATAAACACAATATCGCACGATTTTATAAATCACAGTAGATACAGACACACAAATAAAAAAAAAATAAAAGCACGACACTAATTAACTCGGTGAACATTGAAGAGGTTGTTGAATCATACGATTACAGGCGGCACTCACTTTCTTTTTCTTTCGTATTGGTTTATCTGCACATCTTTCTCTGGTTTTCTTTCGCGTTAGAAGTAGTGATTAACATTTTAATACACGTAACACACACACACTGATGATATCGCACAGACGGAAGGCATTTATAGACATATTAGCGTAGAATATTTTCTTCAAAAGCAGTCCATAGCACTGAATTATCATTATCCAGTAAAAGCATGAGAACGAAAAAGATAGGAAGCATCTGGGGAACTTGGATTGACTCATTTTCACGTTTCCGCATTTGCATGAAAAACTTAGCTGATAAGATTTTATGCTTCCCTTGGAAATAAACATCATAAAGCAACTAACAAGTCCATGCTATTATATTCCCGAGAGGATTTATACACCAGTGAAACAGAAGTTTGCTGATCTTCATCCTTTCCTGGACTCAAGACGAAGAAAATAGAAAAATCCGTTGATTCCGTATATCTTGCAATAACATGTCGTTTTCTTCTTTCGCATTCACAGATGGCCCGATAGCAGATAAGTAAGTCAGTAGGTGGTCGTCTCTCTCTCTTTAATTATCGGATAGCATCTTCGTAGAACTTAAATATTTCGGACGTAGGATTTCAAAGGATGTCTAGGGGCAAATAGTTGAATTCGACGCGGCCGAGTCCTCATGTAGAATAGGTGGGATTGACTGTGGTCGAACTTTGGTGATAAAGGCTTCTGATTGAACACTCGTAGTATAGAAATAATCACGTTTTAATGTCTTGATTAATGCATAGATTATATTTACAGAGCACATTAACTATATACATGGCTTAGGGGGATTAGGAGGAATTTCTTACGGCAGTTTACCGGCATTCAATATATTTCGGAAGCCTGACCGGGTACGTCTTCCGGCTGCGGTTCAGAATTACTAACTCATCAGGTTTTGTCTTTTAGAATTTGTCCACTCTGTCAGTTCTCATGGGATTTTAGCTGCACTTCTTACTGCGGTCAGGATGTGGTTTAGATTGTTTTGGGAACCGCAAGCCACATCCACGTGTATATATTAAAAATATATTAAATGTGACACTCTGGTCACAAGAGTAACAAAATTTCGATTGATTATATAGACAAGGGAAATGCTTTTTGTTACAAATTAGATATATCTTAAATTAGTGGAGCACAATAGTATTTTACTGGTTATATCACTTTTTATCTTAATTATATTTTATAGTAAAATAATTGCAAGTATTTGTAAAAAACCACACGAATGGTCACAAGAGTAACAGTGGACGTTCCCATATATAAGTACACTGTAAAAAAAATTCAGAAACGTTTCTGAATATATGGGGCAGCTACGGTGCATGTAATTTTCAAAAACGTTTCTGAGTATTTCGGAAACCTCTTTCCGATATGCTCAGAAACGTTGTTGACTATTTCATAAATCTTTTAAAAACGTTTCGATATATTCAGAAACATTTTAGAGTATTTCATAAATCTTTTGGAAATGTTTCCAATATATTCAGAAACATTTTAGAGTATTTCATAAATCTTTTGGAAATGTTTCCAATATATTCAGAAACATTTTAGAGTATTTGATAAATTTTTTTGAAATGTTTCCAATATATATAGAAACATTTTAGAGTATTTAATAATTTTTTTTTGAAATGTTTCCGATATATTCAGAAACATTTTAGAGTATTTCATACATTTTTTTGAAATGTTTCCAATATATTCAGAAACATTTTAGAGTATTTCATAAATATTTTTGAAATGTTTCCAATATATTCAGAAACATTTTAGAGTATTTCAAAAGTTATTTTGAAATGTTTTTATTACATTCAAAAAGGTTTGTTTTTCAGAAAACGCTCTGTTATATTAAAGTATCCTAAAAAATAATTTGATTAAAAAAAATTTCAACACCATCTCCAGTCAGCGTTCTTGCACTTTCTTTGTTCTCAAACAAGAAGTTTTAGCCACCTTTTATGTATCTGTAGTTAAAATTTTAAGAGCTCCCCGTTGCAAACTAATATAGTGATTTTTAAATAAAGGGTACATTTTAATGCTTTTAGTACTGACTTCAATTGGTTGTGTCATATTTAAAAGGGATAGGGCTATTGTTAAATTTCTGTTTTTTAAATCATTAATGTGTTCCTTTTTCTTTCTTTTTTTACTGCTTTTTTTATGAAATTATTTTTTACCTTTACAAGGTTGACAAGGTACCTTTGAAATTACCTTTACAAATCAAAATCATACAAAATGTTACATAAGACAGACACCCACACAAAAAATAGAACACATAAATAATTTAACAAAAACCATATCTTAGTTAAATCTGAAACAACTAGTTGAAGTTGATATAGGAAAAATCAAAAAGTTACCTTTATTCAAAAAACTCTCATGTATTTTACAACAGAAAGCTCTTAAAATTCTAATGGATGGAGCGATTAATGACCTGACACATGCACAGATACACAAATGATGGTTAAAACTTCTCGTTGAAATAAAAAGTGATGATGATAGTGAGTAGCCATTAAAAAGTTTTATCAAATATGACTTTTTACAGTTAAAATATTTTAATTTACTAGTTGAATGTTTTAAACATATCCCTTTTTCAACATAACAAATATTCCAGAAGACATATTTAACTTGGAAATGTTTTTACATCTTCCTTTCTAGTTTGAATACAGGAAACCTTCAACTAAACACCCTCAAAATAATTTAATTTAGAAATATATACAAATCACATTTCATAATCGGCTGTGTTTTCACATGGAAATGTTTAATATTATGACTGTAATATTTAAAAAAATAAGTAAATATTTTCAAATATTCACCAGAGTAAAATGGTAAGAAAACTGTAATCACTGTATATACTTGCATAAAAGTCAACCCCTAAATTCAAAGAGAAAACTTGTATAATACCACTTTTCTGTCCGTTAATTTAGCACATTTAATTTTGTAATTAAATAAAAACAAGTTTAAAATACTGGTACTAAACAAGGTTTTTTGCTTGAATAGGGGGTCAACTTGTATAGCACTTCCATTCCATTGGATTCGTCTATGTAATCTATTCTAAAAATTGTTTTTCTTTTTGTATAGCATATAAATTGCCTTGTATGAGGGTGTTCAATGACTGGGGTTTCTTGTGGTCGGCTCACTATAGATAAATGGGCTTTTTAGAAGTACAATGCTTGGTTGTTCTTAAATTATTAAAGTACAGTAGCTTCCCGCTTAACAGACTTAAGTGGGAACGAGGGTTAGCCGGTTAAGAGAAAACCGGAGAAGTCAAAAAATTTAAATAATTAACTGCATATTAAATTAATTAAATGCATAGGATTCATTTAATTTTTTAATTTGTGTAGCTTTAAAAAAAGTACATATTTTCCATATTTTGTGAAATGAATTCTACCTGTAATTAACTGAATTGAAATAAAAAATTATCACTAATAACAAATAATGAACAATATTTCATACAAATTAAGTTGTTGAATATTGTGTCACATACCTTTATAAGAAGTTGAAATTATTCTACATTATGTAAATTTGAGTTAATTAAACATAAAGAAATGAGAACCGAAATTTTACTTTTTGAATTTTGCCTGATATTGGGGAAAAAGGCAGCTGGTTAAAGCGGAGTTCTGGTTAAGAGGAAGGCTACTGTACTTTGTAATTTCTTATACACACAGAAGCTAAATCACCTCTTCATTTTTTGTTTCAAAATTTCAATTTGAAGTTTTGCATTTTAGAGTCTGGAAAAGTGATAATTTTCAATTCATTTTAATTAAATTTTAAAAGAAGAGTTATCACCACCTGGCTATAGGAACATAGAAATTTTTTTTTAAATCATTCTTAGACTTTGAATAAGCTATTTCTCAATTCTAGTTTACAAAATATTAATCTATCTAAAATGGCCTTTAAAAGTTGTAATTTCAAATCAGTTTTTTGTAACAGAAAATGTGCGATTGATACATGGAATATTTTAAATTTTTTCGTCTAATTTGTGCTATTAAGTGGTAAATAGTACACATACTGTAACTCCAATAAGTTATACTAATGAGCTGATAAGCTGCATCAATGACATTTTTACCTAAAATAAATAATAATTTTGTAAAAATTAGAAAATAAATTTTTGTAGAGTCTTCTAGCATACTGTTATTAGTAAATGATGAGGTTCATTTTGACTATATATATTAAACAAAAACATAATTTGCAGAAAAAATTAAAAAAAAAAATATTCGTTATATTGTTTAATCGCTAGAAGTGACAGATATTATGATATTTCATTCAATTAGTTCTACATTTGATGTCAAATTTTTGTAACAAATAAGTTAACCAATTTAACATTTAAAAAAAAATTACAATGTGATACTTAAAACACCCCAAAAACTCAGGTTCCGTTCAAATGCCATCAAAATAAACCTTAGACTTTTTCCAGTTTTAATTTGAATATATTTGTATTGCAGAATTTGTATTATTTTTATGATTATTGTATATAAAATGATAAGATACATGCAAAATACAAAACTTTAAAGCGTTAAAACTTTAACTTTTTCTTTAAAAAAGATCTTAAGATTTATTTCAATGTCATTTGAACGGGATCTAAGTTTTTGGAGTGTTTTAAGTATTGTATTTTTACGTTAAATAGGTTTAACTTATTTGTTACAGAAATTTATCATTAAATGTAGAACTAAATGAATATCTTAATATCTGTCCCTTCTCGAGCTTAAACAATATAGGAATTTTTTTTTTTTTAATTTGTTCTGCGAATTATGTTTTTGTTTAATATGTCCAGTTTTTTAATAACTACTGCATTAAGACGAATACATTTCAAAATTAACAGAGGTTACCATAACCAGGGTTCGATTTATGCGGCATCGCATCACAATTTGTGATGTAATTTACCAATGATTAATCCAAATTTAATAATCTCTAAACATTGAACAATTTAAATTGTTACATCATCTTAAAACAATACAAATAGTTCAATATTTGTTTCCAGCTAATATTCGATACTGAATAAAAACTTCAATAAATAAAATAAAATAAATCACAAAGTTAACAGCTATTTAATTGAACCACACACTCATTTGTATGTAACTGATATTCATGTTTTAAAACCAATATGGGTAAAATATATTTAAATTTTTTGTTTAAAATCTGACATCATTTTCACATGCTTTCTCTACTCACTCATATTAATACTCTTTGTATTACTTACAAATGTTTGAAAATGCCATTTTTATTTCTACTATGATGCCATATTTAGCTTAATTTTTTAATTCTAAAAAAAAAAAAAAAAAAAAAAAAATTCATTTTCGCATGAAAATCTTTCAATTGAAAATTAATTGCTGTAGACAAAAATTTAGCACGGCTTTTGAATTTTTGCAACAATAAGTGATGTTAAATTTTATAGGAAAATGTCCATTTATTCTCAATGAAAATAGTGAAATTTGTAATTATTAAGAAAAATATTTGAATGCAAATAAAACATAGCCTGCGTTACTTTTTGGGTTAAAATCCAACCGTATGTAAAGAAATTTTATCTTCTGTTTTGACCCTGACATCAGGCAAACATTTTCACACTTTAAATTTACAATATTATTAGAATTGGGAAAGAATAAAAAATTCATTGCATCAGGGACAATGGGAGGAAAAAGTAAAAAATCTCCATAGGCTTTTCTATGTTAAACTAACATTGAGAAGTGACACTGGAATTAAATAAATATTGTGTGCTGCAGCACAATACTTATAAATACATATATATGTTGATTTTTTTTTTTAAATACAGAAATTCTATAACAATGTACCTAATTTAAAACATGTTTGCAATTGGAATTTTGGAGATTATTGCAATATAGAGAACGGATTGGCATTTTGGCCAATTTTGATAAGTACCATTCACTCAAAAACTGAAAAAAAAATACATTTTAATGTTTACAAGTCAATAATAATAGCATAATCAGAAATAAAGTAAAAATCAGTTATCTGAATTTGGGCAAGTAGGGGGATGAGAGCATTTCAGTTTTAATTAAGTATTAGGAAATCAGAAAAGAATAAAATGTAAGCATAATATAATGTAGGTTAGGAGCAAGGCGAAAAACTGGACCACTTCTACATCTCAATGGTTATTACCCTGTAATTCCTGCCAATTGGCGACCTCCATATATACTGCAATTGACCAAAGTTTTATGCTAATGTTAATACTTTAAGACATATTGGCAGTTTAAACAAATTAAAACACACTGTACACATCAGCGTGATATAAGCCTAAACTATTAGAAATTTATGAAATAATAATACATTATAAAAAAATGTAGATGTTTTCAATGAAAATGAACTTTCTAAAGGTGAGCAATTTGTTTTTAAAACAGCCATATTCTGTTCACAAAGTTTATCAGTTTTTTCTGTTTTAATTTTAATGTTTACCAGAGAATGAAAAAATATATAAATATAAAAGATGAATTTCCAATCTGTCAATTTGACTATTAAACAAATTCCTTTAATGATCAACTGAATATCGTAAAAAGATAAAAATTTACTAATGGTATAAATAAAATACCATTTTAAGTTCAATATATTCCACAAAACAAATTGAAAAATACATATACAAATGCATAACGATTGCAAAAAATTTAATTTACAAAGGTGAAGTTAAAAGTGATGAAAAGGAAACCAAGAATTAAAATGAAAAAAAATTACAATACAGAGATAAAATGAATTTATTGCATTGTACATATCAGTAAACATAACATCAAATGAAAAGAAAATCCCATAACTATCTTTTACGCTTTATGAATTAATACATAATCAGTAAATTTGATTAAAATACAGGCTCAGTTAAACTTAAAGAATGAAAACTGTCATATGAATTTGCACATAAAAATAAAATAAAAATTTATTCTAGGATATTTTAACAAAAAATTAGCGATGAGTCATAAATTTGAAATCTAATTTTAAATTATGAATACTGAGAGTGGTACTTACAATTTCCTGAATGGTTGATTTGGACAGCAGGTACTTTGAAAATAATTTAATAAAAACAATTGCTTTCCTCATTAATTATAATGGACGTTTCAAAAAATAACATAAGAATAAGAATGAATCCCTCTATTATAAGAATAATGCATTCATATTCATACTATTTTTGTACTAATAATTTATAAACATTTAACAGATTATTTATGGAATGTTTACAATAACAGAAAGAACTGCAGTTGTATCTGCCCATCTGCAAGGAATGTCCTATGAATAGTTTAGAGAAGATTTTGTACGGTAATTCAAGAACCATGTCATAGCATGCAATTCATGATCTTGTGAATAAATTACAAAGAAGTAGAAATGTTGCAGAGGGAATGTTTTGATAAACCATCAATGACACAAGACAGCAAGCATACAGCCTATTCACAAGATTTCAAATTGCTTGCCTATCTTGAATTAACATACAAAATCTTTTCTGACTTTCCTTGAATCTTTATAGAACATTCTTTGCAGATGGGCAGATTTTTTTTTTTTTTTTTTTTTTGTAATTCTTTCTATTATTGTAATCATTTCTTAAAAAACCTGGAAAACAAAAAAAATCATTAGTACAAAATTTAAATTTTGTACTTACAAAATCAAATTTTTTATTTCAAAATTCCATAATATAATTTACCTAATTTAAATATAAATACATTTCAAAGTAAAATGCTAATGTGAATAGTTTAAGAAATATCAGATGAACAAAGTGAAACATCCTATATTAACATATTAAAAAAAAAAAAAAAAAAAAAAAAATCTGCAAACTTACTAAATAAGTTCTTTTTTATTTATTCATTAACATTTAACATTCTTTCTGGAAAATTCACATCTGTAGCTGTTCATACATGTGGTTAAATTCAAAGGCTTCATTTTCTTAACTATTTTAGGGAGTATAATTAATTATTACTGGTTTTCAAATGTATTTTTTATGATAAAGCTTTACAAAATGTAATTAATTTTCCTGGCAAATTTTTACAATGTAACTTCAAAATATAAGACTGGAAAAATTTAAAGGTTCCCATTGCCTCTTTTGGATATTCTATATTTATAACGAAGTACAATCCTATTAATGTAGCAATCCCTTCAATAAAACCATTACATTCAATTAAGTTTTTTTTTTCAGCAACAACGTATACTTCTGAAGTAGAAAATGGGTCACCTACTATGCATAGGTGAGGTGTTATATGTGTATCTGATAAGTCTTGCATGCTAGTTTCTGAAGGAAACTCCTTATAAAGAAAATCCGAGTTTTCCCCAAGAATTTCTGGAATCAATAATATAGTACGAATTACTTTATTTTTAATATTTTCAGAAATGGGCACATTTATTAAACTTTCACCTTTTCTTTTCTTCTTGGCATATGCTTCTACAGCAGAACTACATGCCTGTATAGAAGTAAACATCACTTTCTCCAAATCTATGTTATAGAGAACATTAAAATCATACTGAATTCCAAAAACAGTGAATAGGGCTGGAAACATATTTTTTAAATCACCCATAAGGGTGTTTGAATTAATGGCACTTCTACGCTCTTTATAGGTAATTTTCAATCCTTCTTGAATGATTTTAACACATCTACTGCCAGGCATTTTCCTCATCTCAAATAACATTTTCTCTTTCACTTCTAGGTTGGCTACCGAATCTTCTGTAGGCTGATGAGGAAATGTTTTTTGTACTTTAGGAGAAAATTTTAAAGTTGAATCCTTCTTGTTAAAAAGTTTTCTCTTGTGACTGAAGATGCTTCTTTTCCTAGCCTCATTTTTTACTCTGTCGTATAGTTTTTGCGCCCATCCTTCATAGCCTTCTCCTATGTTACTCTTCAAATTAGGATACATTTTAATAAGTTCCCTAGCAACAATGTCTCGCTGAGAAGGAGATGGATTAGAAGTATATTTTAAAATTTCTTCAGCCATAATTTTCAAAAGCTCACTCTTGCTTGACCAAGACAGACTTCCAGAGACAGCTTCCTTTTTCAAAGATTCAGAAAACATCGAAGTGGGAATTGAAAAGTCTGCAGGCCATGGAGCAAAAAATTTTAAACCTAGAAAAATAAATATGATTTAAGTAACAAAAAATATTAAATGGCAATTTAACTGATAAAGCACACTTAGTTATTTTTTTAATACCAGGGAATGAGGAGAATAGCATTCTCATAGTAACTGAAAACAAGGGCTGCAGAGTCAGAGGGAAAAATGGCCGGCTCTGGAAATTTTAATGACTTCTAACTTTGGGCTGGCTAATATACTTATACTAGTGTTGCCTGTTGGTTAAAAATATGATGGAACGCAAGAAAAATAAAGCAAAAATGTTCACCATTCCGGCATTACTGCTGTTCTTGGGGCTTGGCTTCAAAAGGAAAAAGAGAAAAAAATATTTTGTCCGTTTTATTAATTTTAAAATTTCGTTTCCCGTAAACCTGAAAAATCCAACTATCAAAATCTAAAGATGAAACAAAACGGAAAGTTTACTATTTTGGATATGCAGACTCTGAAGAGAAGAGGCAAGGTTGCTACAATGTTGTTGTTATTTCGAGTTCTTTAGACACGAAAAAGTTCGATGGAAAGGACGAAAAATAAAGATGAAAATTTTATTATTTTGGAAATAATTCCGGTTCTGTGGATTCGAAAGAAAAAGCAAAAATTTTAAATTTTCCACATTAATTTTACAATTTCGGCTTTAGCAACCTGAAAAATAGCAAAATCACTATTTTATCGTTATTTTGAGTACTGCCTATTCAGAAAAATATTACAATTTCACATTATTTTGTGTCATGCACACATGGAATTAAAGGGGGGGAGAGGGGGATTCACAATTTTGGCGTTTCTTTTGCTCCTACAGACCTGAAGAATCTGAGAAGAAAAGAGGGAAAAAAGTTTCTATTACAATGCTTTTTCGGATTCCTCAACTTCCAGAAATAGCAGAAATTTACAATTTTCGCATTACCTCCGGTTAGAGATCTGCATGGGCCAAAATTTTCCAGCCTGCACCTTTAACAGTTCAGCTTTGTCGCTCATATTGTTGCAGTTCACGCCCCAGCCTGTGCAAAAATCGGTGAAAACAAGCCCGTCACATGTCAAAATCAATGATATCCAGCACGGTCAGACTCAATTTCTAAAAAAAATATCTGACTTTCATAAGATGCAATTAAGCTTCTTAAGAATTACGTATTTATGGGAAAATTTTACCGTAT